>CAMPDV010000518.1:0-225828 GCA_946699065.1 Loxodes magnus | reverse complement strand
GTAACTTTAGTAATTCAAGTAAACATAAATTTATTTATCTATTTTAAGTTTGCTAGAGTGGAGGTTTAAACCTAAAATATTATTATTGCTTAGTCCATTTTATTCTTAATCATTATCAAAATTAGTAAAATAATAAGCATTAAGAACTTCAGTTCGCATGACATCAACAAATCCATTCATAAGTATGAGTTGAGTAATAAAAATACTTTACAAAAATTTTGAAGTACTTGCTGAATACTTAGATTTACTAAAACGGTTAGCTAATACAGAACTTATACTTACTAAAGCACTTGTATAAACAAGAGCAGCGGATAAATTTGAAGAATTTTGAATAAATTTTTTTTCTGTATTAGAGATTTAAAAATCATTAAGACTATTTATTATATCTTTAAACTAATCTTAATTCTACTCTCCTTATTCATTCTAGTCATCTTATTTATTTTATTCATCTTCTTAAGTTTAGTTGCCTTCTAAAGAATTATTTTAAGGATTTGCTATACAGGTTCTTTGATCTCAATAAAATTTATATTCACATTTGATACATTTTTCTCCATCTTCACTGCATTCTAAGCAACCATCTATTTTATAACTACATTTAAGGCAAGTATAATTCCAGCTGTAATAAGTACCATTAGGACATCTTTAAACACATTTACCATTTTAAAGTAGAAAAGGTTCTTGACATTTAGTGCAAATTTCTCCTTCTTACTAGCATTCTTAGCAATTATCAATCTTTTAATTGCATTTATAGCAGGTTTAATTTTAAGTAAAGTAAGTTAAGTTTTAAGGACATTCTGAAACACATTCATTATCAATTAAAAAATAGTCTATTATGCATTTATTACATATTTTACCGTCTAAATCGCATTATAAACATTTTTCTAAATTTACTTTGCATTCTTAGCAAGTCTAATTTTATTAAAAGTAAAATTAATTAGGACATTTGGCAACACATTAACCTTCTAATAAATAATAACCATCTTTACATCTTAAACATTCTCTTCCATTCTCATGACAGTTTAAGCATTTATCAGTTATCAATTCACATTTATAGCATGTTTAATTTTAAATAAAATACTCGTTTTAAGGACAACTTTAAACACAAATATTATCTAATAAATAATATCCTTCTATACACTTATTACATTCTAGTCCTGCTAAGTCACATTAAGCACATTTATCATTCTTTTCTTCACATCTATAGCAAGTCTAATTTTATTAGAAATAAGTTTCATTTGGACACATTGTAACACATTAATCTTCCAATTATAAATAAGGATCTTTACATTTAATGCATCTATTTCCATCAATATTGCAATTATTACAATTATCTATACTTATATTGCACTTAAAGCAAGTTTAGTTATAAACAAAATAACTATTATCAGAAGAACAACTTTCTACACATTTTCCATCAAGTAAAAGATAAGGAAACTAACATTATAGGCATATTTATCCTTCACTTTCGCAATATAAACAATTTTATATCTTTTAGTTGCATTTTAAGCAAACTTAGTCTTTATCAAAATAAGTTTAGTCTGGACAACTTGAAAAACATTAATCTTCTAGTAAGAGTCATGGAACTTAACATTTTGTACAACTATCTCCTTCTAAATCACACTCTAAGCAATTTTTTATCTTTTAATCACATTTAGTGCAAGTTTCATTTTAAACAAAATAAGTATTATTAGGACAACTATCAGCACATTAATTATCAAGATGAAGATAAGATTCTTAACATTAAATACAAATATCTCCTTATTAGGTGCAGTTTTAACAGAAACCAATAGTTTAGTTACAGTAATCACATACTCCATCGTTATCTTTATCTTATTAATTACCAAAACAATTAGGTAAACACTCCTTTTCCTTAGAAATTTTTTATTAACATAGACATTAATCTCCCTAAAATACTCAACCATAATAGCATTATAAACAATTACTTGTCTGAGCGCCATAACATTTTAAGCAGTAATCTCAGCATTAAACTATTTAAGTTGAAGTAAAACCTTAAAATTAATAGCTTAAGATAAGAGTAAAATCATTTACAGTTAAGTATGAATTCTTATAATATCTAGCTGAATACATCCATCCATTAAAATTAACTTATTAACTATAGCATCCTTAGTAAATAAGATCATTTTAAGTAAAATTTATTCAAACAAGAAAAGTTTGCTATTCACTATAAAAGATATTATTAACTTTAGAGTGTGTTAAAGTAAAAAAGGCTTGCCGTTAGTCATTAAGAGAAAATCCTAGAAACACTCAAATATCATAAATATATTCAGTTATAATTGTAATAGACTAATAATTTTTATTTATGTTTACGTAAAATTAAGTTAATGTATTTGTTACTTATAACATGCAAAACTCTATATAAATTGAGTCACTTTGATATAATTATAAAAAGATAGGGTTCTAATAAGTTTAGTCGAATTTAATCCAAGTTGTAATACTAAATTGAGTTTGTGTCTAAGGGTTAAAATTATAGTCTTAAAATTTTTAGGAAGGAGCTTATTATTAATTAGAATAAAATTTAGGAGAGTTGGGAATCATTATATCAAAGAAATCTAGTTAAGCCAAAGTAAATTAGATAATCCAAAGACTTAGCATCAGTACTGTTATTTTCATTTTATTATTAAATAAATAATTATAAAGCTATTTAAATATATCTATTTATAATTTATTTTTATTTATTTATATCCTTTAAGCTACTCTTTCTCAATTGTTGAATGCATATACTTCTCTAAGTATAATTTAAATTTTTATTGCTAGAAAATCCTTTTTCTATTAAAAGTAACTTAAATTATTTTTAATTAAGAATTAATTAATTATTCCTTTTGTTTCTTAGATAACAATAAAATTCCTAATAATTAGTAGCATAGAAATCACTGTTATCTAAATTAAAATAGCCTCTTTATTTTAATATCTAGATATTGATACTTAATGAGAAAATAGGTTTGGTTATAGCAATAAGTTTCTTAATTTATGAACTAAAAGCATAATATTTTATTAATTATTAATAGAGATTTGTTTATTTAATTTGTAGGTTTTACTTATTTTATTAGCTATCTCAGTTTGTTTTTACCATAAATTAACTTAAATCTAGAATTTATTTTAATATTTAATTGTATATTATGTATCTAGTTATCTTTTGCTGGAAATACAGTTACTCCCTGTAAAATTATTCTAAGATGCTTTAAATTAAACTGTTTATTTATTAAAGGAACCAAATGTTCTTTATTATTCTTAGCAATAAGAAAGAATTTAAGATTTCAAGTTGTTTAATAGCTAACATTTATTAGCCAATCAATTATTTTATAATTTAAACTTCAAGATAGTGTAGTTATGGATTAGATATAAACAGATATTAATAGGTTTAAATTCTAATATTCTAACTAAAGGTATTTAATACTATTTACTTTATATATATTTTCTAGTTACAAATACCAGGATACAAATAATATTATTGGCTTAAAAAACCCAAATTTTAGAAATAATTTTGGTTATATTTCCTTGTGGATTAATTATATTCAAAAGATCTAAAATTAAATTTTAAATCAATTATGATATGCATACAGAAGAGAAAGTAACAGTATAATTTAGAAAGTTTGGAAGCAAGTTTGCTAGAAGATAAAATATTAAAATTGAGTTTTATATGGAAAGTATAGCATAAATTGAGAAATAAGCAATTTTGCCTTTTCACTAATAGAAGTTATAAAATCGATTGCATCTACTAAGATAAATTATCAAGTGTCTTTTAATCTTACTAATTAGTCATCACCAAACGTAGAATCGAAGAAAGGATTGAGAAAGGTGTAAAAGCAGTACATTATAAAAAATAAAGATAAGAGCAGAGGAGTAAGGATTTTAGATTTATAAAAAGGAGCTTAGTAAATTTAGGCGGTATTAGTGTAATAAAACTACAAATTTAAACTCTGAAATAATAAGTCCTCTAATGACTAAAATACCTTAAATTAAAATTATAATACTAAAGTTTAAAAATCTTAGTATTAATAAAGACTTTAAATAAGTAAGAAAGTATCTAACTATCAAAAGATACTAATTATATCTTAGTTTAATAGTAATGCTTAAAAAGTAAATTAAAGATATTTATTTAATTAATTTAGTTATTAATAAAGATAAGACTTTTTGTTTAGTAAATAGCTATAATTTAAATAATTATGTCTAAAGATAAAAAAGGATTAACATTTAAAATTCAGAATACAATTAAAGTCTTAGCCAAATGTAGCACAAGTTAAGTCTGCTTACTTATTTTTTAAGAACAATTCTTTATTTATTTCAGTTAAAAAAAGACTCTCAAAGAAAAAAAATTAATGACTGTAGTTAGATAGTTTCAAGAAAACAAACACTTCTAAAAACTGGAAGAAGTAGAAGGAAAAAATTATGTTTAAAAAATATGAATTTAAGAAGAAGAGAAAAAATGAAAGATTATAACTCTTTAGCAAAATTAATTAACTGAAGGTTATTAAGAGAAGGTTAAAGAAATAGCTAAGAAGGAAAGAAATTACTAAAGTTAATAATGATAGAGGAATCAGGTATTATAGAAAGTTGATTGAAGATTTAATAATTTTGCTGCACAAACATATTATTGCAATAAAGTTATAATACAGCCAAAAGGAAAAAAATAAAAAGAATGTTAAAGAAATAGCAAATCTAATTATTCAAAGCCAAATTTTGTTTTTAGATAATAAAAATTAATTGAATAAAAGTGCCAGAAACCTAAACCAAAATAGAAAAAACCTGCATATTATTTCAAGGTAGAAAAGATGAGCAAAATAGAAGAAAGATAAATGATAAACCTTATTATCAAACAAAATAAAAAATAAACTAAGAATAAGAGTTGAGAGCTAAATATTTTAAGAAGAGAAATTGATATGAAAGTAAAAATCTAAAATTTGATTATTATTTTAGCAAACACAGCAAATTTAAGTGACTCATAGTTAATTCAAAATGAATTTGGTAAAAAGAGCCTGAAGTCTAATAAAATTATAGAAGACACTATTTGGCTTAAAAAAAGCTAGTCAAATCCAGAAAATTTTACTTAAAAAGTTTCATTAACTTAAAAACCAAACTTTTAACTGATGTTACAAGTGAAATGAAGTCAAGATAACAATATACTTAATCTATAATAAAATTGATCATATAGTTAAATCTCATATCTAGTTGAGGAAACAATAGTAACAAAATGATACTGTAGAAAGATTAAGAAATAAATAGAAAAAGCTTAAGCTTGCAACCTTAATTAAGTTTATTACCAACAAGTATCAATTGAAATCAGATAAGCAGATATGACATTAACACCTTTCATCAAATTGCTATAAATTACCTTTTACTAGATAAAAAATCAAAGCTATAGATTCTTCTATCAATTACCGAATAAGATTATAGTATTGTACTCTTAATTATTTCAGAAAAGAGATGATTAAATCAATCAGATATGGTATAGTTAAAAACTATATTACACAACGAAGACCAAGCTTAATGGTGCAATATTTCTAACTAGGTTTTTTATTTAGTTAAACTAGAAAAATAAGTTTGTTGAGTAAAATTTGTAATTAGAAAGATGAAGAATAATAAGATGTTTAAATCTAGTTTAGTATAAAGAATGGAAAATGTCTCCTTCTGAGGATTTATTAGTTTTAAAGATGTTGTGGTATGTATTCTGTATAGTTGAAATGGTAAAACTCGTGTAAATATTTATGAATTATATAGTTTATATAGTTATGATAATGGTTGACTTAGTAAATTAAATTAATTAATTTAGCTTTAAATATAGACATCTAAATAAAAGGATTAAGTTTACTAAGCTACTTCATCTTATAATCCGTTCTAATTTTATTTAGAATTAGTAATTTTTAGATAAACCAGCTTGTTTTCATTTAATTAGTTTTAATGTTAAAAATTATTTAAATGTAAGCAACTGTATGTCCTTTATGTGATGAAGAGTTTAATGAGACTAATAAGAACCCTAAAGAAATGGAATGTAAATGTATAGCTTGTGAACAATTTTTAAATGCGATGTATAAGCGAACTAATATGATAATCTATAATCTTCATAACTCTAAATCAACTAAGTTGTTCATGAGCTTAAATCAATTGAAATTAAAGTCTAGAACTTGTGTAAAGAACATCAGCTTGAATTATCTATCATATGTGCTTGAGATAATTAACTTGCATGTAATACTTGCCTAATTTCAACTCATAATCATGAAAATATACTTATATAGGAAAAAATTAAGGTCCTATAGGAGTAAAATAAAAGAAGCTGCTATTATTAAATTAAACTATGCTTTTATAAGATAAAACAGCAATTTTTAGTAAAGCTTAATAACAGATAAATGAATCAAAGCTTGCTACTAGAAATACCATGCTAGAAGCAAGCGAGCATTTCTTAGGTTATTCATATTTGCTAATAGTACTTTAATTAAATTTTAAGCTAGTTAGATAGATCAAAAGATAAGATTAATTCTAGCTTATCCAAAGTACATAATTAATACCAGCAAATAAATTATGTTGTCTAGCTCGAAGAGATTACTATAGATCAATGTGAGTTAAAGAAACAGAAAAAGATAGCTTATAGCACAGTTACTTAACTAGAAACTAAATTAGAAGATTTAAATATTTAAGATTAAGTAGGTTAATATGTCTATTATAATGCTTTATAAAAGATATATGGATGCTAGTTATTCAAGAATAAAAAGATAAAATAGATAACTAAAGTAAAAGTATAGAGGACAAACTATCAAATCTAAATATAATATTAACTGACTAAGATCAATAATTATAAAAATTAAAAGAGTAATTTAAAAGAATAATTTTAAACTAAAAGTAACTTTGATATTTTATGCTTTTTTAAATTCCTAAGCATATATAAAGAATAAACTGAAAGCTATTTAAGTTATAAGAAAACAATTTCCTTTTAAATATCTTCTTTAGCTAATCACATGTGCTACTTTTCAACTTTTAAATTTGTCTTCAGTTTGGTTTCTTAAATATAAAGTTAGTCTTCCACCAAATTCAAGATCTCGTATCTTCATTCTCATCTACTCTATTTTTATTTCACTTTTCCTTTTTTAGATTTAGCTTACATTTCCCATAAAACTTGATATCTTTTGTATCTTGATTCTTCTTTTTGCATTATCTACCTTTCTTAATCTATATTCCGATTATACTTATTAAGCATCTTTGTATGCTTCTTTCTTTAAGAAATATAGCAGATTCTAGTATTTATGTATGGCTTAATGTTAAACCTTGTTACGAAACTTCTAAACTCTTAGATATCACCTTAAATTACGTTCTTATATTATACTTTTCCTATTTAAATTACCGAAATATTGTAAAGAATTAATTTAAGAATCCAATAGTACTTTTGATGCAAATATCCTAAATATCCTGAGGAATAATTTATCTATAGTAGGAAAAACTGGTTACTCTAACCTATTCTAATTTGGCTACATATTCTACTTTCAATAGTTGATGTATCACTTGCATTTTAGCTTGCAAGTTTGAAAAAAGCGATATAGAAACATGCATTAGACTATAGAGTCAAGCTATGAGTATCCAATTTATTAACTTAACTAGGAAATTATCAAGAAAATACTACAGAAACTTAATCTTATAAAAGTCTTAAGAGTAAATGGTCTATAAAGTTATACAACATTATAGAAGTAGTTTCTAAAGATATTTCCTAAACTATTTTTATTAAAATAGTCGTAATATATAGCAATGTTAACCTGATTTCTCTTTAGTGAGGTAATAAGCAAGTAGAAATTTTATCTTAATTATATAATTATTCTAGAGACTTTAACTATCGGTCAGCATATGGGATAACAGTACTTTAAGTTTGCATTAGTATATATATTTAGTTCAGTATCTTCTCATAAGCTTCACTTTATATCTCTAAACTTAATTTAAATTATTTAAATTTAATATCTGGAAAGTTGTTTAGGCAAATTGGGTAATTACGATTAGCATGAAGCTCATACTTTACTTGACTCTATTTTTAATCTGTTTGGTCTAGTTCTAAGTTTTCTTAATCTTGCTTTAATGATTTTAACTATTTTATCATATCATTAAGTTAGATCTTTACATTAATAAGTAAACTAGTAAACTTTTATTAGTAAAAGTCTTAGATATTAAAGATACCAAAGAAGTATAATTAGTAATTAGACTAAGCAACCAACGTAGTCTATTATAGCATAAGCCAAGGATCTTATTAATAGATATGAAGCAGATAGTTCAGAAGGAAGATCTATAAAAGAACTAAAAGAATAATGAAACAAGATTTTAAGAAGGATCATGAAATCCATATTCAAGTAAAAATTTAGATTAAACATAATAAAAGAGAAAGGCATATTCATCCTAACATTACAAGACTGGACATTCATTGGAGAAAAATTAATGTTGTATTATTTAAGCTCAGCTACTAAGAGAAAGAATATAGGTAAAAATATGAAATAATAAGGAAAAAATAGGATATTAAGAAGTAAAATGATTTGCGTTAATAACTAAGTATTAGTTTTAGTGTTATAATATAGTAAATTTAATACTGTAGTAAAAAATAGATTTAAACAAAGAATGATTTAAAGAAATTAGTTTAATCTTTCGTTTATAGTTATATACTTACTGCTTTGCTAAAATTAATAATTATTATCTAAGAGATTACTTTATATCTTAGCTTTTAAATTAATTATGAGTCATAATAAAAGCCTTTTTCAGAACTGTTTATTAAATCTAGTATCTTACTTCTACCTTTTATTGCTATAGAATAATATGATTTATGAATAATAGATAGCATTACAAGTTTGCTCTATATAGCATTTCGAACACCACTGGAAGATATTGCCACGTTTAACTAACCTAAAGCTAATTTTTATTCCAAGTATTAATTATTTTACCTTTCCTAATAGCTTCTATTATACCTATAAACTAAATTATAGTGGTTGGAACTTTTATCTGATAGTATCCAAAAATGAAATTAAAGCTAAGCTGAAAATAAGAAATAATAAACTCTATGTTATAGATTGGAGAATAAGTTTAGAAAGGAATGTTAAATCACTAGTTATAGCAGATAGGCTAAGCTCTAAATGTTAAGACAAACTTTGCCTATCTATATTTATAAAAGAGAGAAAGTATGAAATAGAGTGATCAGTTTTATTACACTTCAGATTATTAACCTACTTAGCAAATCTAATTAAAACTAGGAGTGTCCAGATAAAAATTTAGAACAAATTATACTAAACTAGAGATAAGGATTAGAGCTTAGGTAAGGAATTTAGGAATTAAAATAAATCAT
The DNA here is from genome assembly GCA_946699065.1 of Loxodes magnus. Lineage (NCBI taxonomy): Eukaryota > Ciliophora > Karyorelictea > Loxodida > Loxodidae > Loxodes > Loxodes magnus. The sequence goes on along the minus strand of CAMPDV010000518.1, from coordinate 216,509 downwards.
CTATTATCAGCCTTTTTCTTTGATCTCTTAAGTTTAAGTACCTTTATGAGGTATTTAGCTTTTCTAAACTATTTAAGATCTAAATGTTCTTCAGCTTGCTTTATTTCTTAGTCTATCTCCTATTCTTGTACTATAGTCTCTGAACTATCTAGATGATACAAGCTTTTAGTTCTATTTTTAGTGGGTTTATCTTTGAGGTGAGGTAAACTTACTGCAAGATCTTATTTTTATCTCCCTTTTAAAGAAGACTAGTAATCTTTGACTGACCATTTAGGTCTATTCTTCGTTATTGCTATATCCAATTATAGTAAAGGGAATTGTCTTTTCTTCTAAACCAACTGCTTTTGAAGTGATAGGGCATCTATTATAAGTTCTTTTTAAGATCAAGTTTGAAGCGATCTTATATAGTAAGCCTTTAATCAATAATCTGAGCATTCCATCAAATTCTCTTTTATAGGATAAAAGCAGAACTAAGTTATATAATTATTAAGTTACTATTGGACTAATATTCTATAATTCTAAAGTAGTTTTCACTAGTTATGTGATAGAGGAATTTTAGGTTTAAAGAAATTTGATAGCTAAAGCTATTTATGCTTCTTAGTATTAAATAAAATTAAATTTTTTTAATAATTAAGTTGGTAAGAAAAGTAGCTTAGAAAAGCTACTTCTTTATAGATCAGAGCTATTCTTTGGGTCTTCTTAAGCTATTCATTTGCACTGCTTATCTGATTGTTTTAGTCTTACTATTTTAATTACTTGATATGGCTTTCTCCTCATAAGGGGTTAATCTTCTTCTTTAAAATATCTCAGTAGATAATTAGTAGCAACACATTTCTAGAGCAGGTAAGAAGTAGTTATATGAATAAACTAAATTATGTTGAAGAGTCTTAATTTTGTGGATTCAGCTTCTGGTATAGTCTATTATCAATAAATCCTAAGATTTCATTTTCTCCTTCAGCTTTCTGTCTTAGCTTCGCTTTTTCCCTTTGTGTCTAGCTTTTAGTCTTTGCTAAATAATTTAGGTTTGATATTGAAAGGATTAGATGATATGAAATGGTTGAAAGTGGAATGGGGTTGGTTAGTGATAGTTGAAGTTTGAAGATGCAGAATTTAAATATCCCTTTAAATGTAGTGACAGTTTGTTATATTATTGGTAATTATGATTATCTATTTCTGTATCCAATCTAGTGACTAGCTTAAATGAAGATTTTATATTTGTAGAAACTTTAGTTGTAGCTCTGTTTTTAAGGTTATGATGGGTTTTTTTAAAGGGTTGGCTAAAAAGTTGAAACTAGAATTGAAGTTTGAAGATATTAAAGATATGATGATATAGTAGTATGAATGAGTATGATGGATATGGTTATGACAATTAGCAGATGACAGATAAGGAGTAGGTTAAACTGAAGCGAGAATAAGACTGGAGTGATAGTGTATGATGATTGATGACTTAAGCTGATGATGATTAAAGAGATAATATTGGTATAGGAAGACTATGTATTGTTTAGTTAAGAGGAATGAATATAATAATAATGTTTAGAATATTGAGTTATTAAAAAGGATAATTGAAGGCAATAAGATTAGATAATGATATCTATATAACTAGTTGATGTTGATTAAAAAAGAGAAATGAATTTGTATAGTGTAAGCCTTAGATTAAAATTAGTGTTTTAATAATCTTAAGCTTAATTATGAGCAATTATCTTTATTTTTTTAATGACTATTAAATTAAAGCGTCTCTACTAGGACTTTTGAAATGTATCGAATTGATTGATTTTGATAAATTGTTCTACTTACTACTAAATAATGGTTTTTTAAGGTGTTTTAGTTCTCTTATCCTAACTACTTATGTAGTGTTAATTGAAATAATGAATTAGTTTTAGCTTTTATTGAGGCAATGGATTTGATTAAGGTTATTATGATTTTCTATCTATGCTAGCCATAGGTATATTTCATAAATAATCATTTATTCCTATATACTTCATAAGTATAAAAGTAGGGAAAACTCTTGCATTTTATTTTTTAATTTAAAAGTAAAAACTTAGAAGACCATAAGATTGTGGATACGTTTATGGAAGATATGGTATAATAAGTTAGCTCTGTAGTTGATGTGTAGCAAGTATAATTACTAAAAGAGCTATTTATACATTAGAATAATAAACTTAACCTATATGAGAATAAAGGTTTTAGTTAAATTGTCTAGTAGATAATTCTAAATTAAATATACCATTCTAAAACACCATATAGCATCATATCAATAATCAGGCTTAATCATATACAAACCTAAAGTACTAATCATCAATACATACTTACTATCTATCTAAACCCTAACTATTTATTCAATCAGATTTACTTTTCTCACAACAAACCTTTAAGTCAACATACAAATTAAGTCTTATTTCTTCTAAACAGACTCAAACTTACAGCTGAAAAACTAAAATGCTCAATTACAGAGCAAGAACTTTAAATCTTATTTAAGAAATTAAGCTACACAAGATTAAGCAGATTAGAGCCTAATATTTAAATTATAGAATTCAGAGATTAATTTAAAGAGAGAAAGGAATATCAACCCTTTATTAAGTAGTTATTTATTTAACAAAAGCATCTTTATTATTATACCTCTCTGCTTGTTATTAAAATAAGACTAATCAATCATCATTTTTATAAAAGCTTATTAAAATAACAACCTAAGTGGTAGCTTAAATGTAAATAAATAAATAACTAAATAATTAGCAAAGAATAGTTAAAATAGAAACTTAAAAGATAAGATGTTATTTAAATAAAATAGAGTAGCTTCAAGTTAATAACTATATTTAATCATTTAATCTAATCTAATTTTAAAATATTACCATTATCTTGTTAATTATACCTAAATATTTCCCCCTCTTTTTGAAATTTTACAAAAGATATAATAGTTTATGGTTCAAATTTATTTAAAAATAATAATCTTCTTAAAAATTATATAGAGAGAAGATAAATCTTTATTAATAAGATCTTTAAACTAAAAATAATTAATATAAGTCTAGCTTAAGATACAAATTCTGATTAAGTAATCTATCTTTATAGAACTATTAAATAGTTAATTCTAAAAGTTTAGTCTTAAACTATCAAATTGGATTTGGTAAACATTTATATCCATAAACTATTGATGTTTTCATTTATCGTAATCTTTTTGGATTAACTTTTTATTAATTGCCTCCTTAAACTTTTATAATTTTCTTTATTTTTTATAAAGCAGCTTTATATAAAGCGTTAGTCCTTTTTATATCCTTTTAAGATCTTAATGCAAATAACCTTTTTTTTTAATCTTTCTTCTAATTTTGTGCTTTTAGCTCTAAATAATCTGGGTGATTCAAACTTCTAAATCCATTTTTCTTAAAGGGTTTTTTGTCAGAGGCAATAAAACTTAAAGCTAGATCTTATTTTCTGTCCCTTCTAAAATAAATTTTAGAGTATTTCCTGACAATATAGCCACAATCTATATGATTAGTATATCCAATTGTCGCAAGCAAATAATCTTTACCCTCACCTTTACAATATTAACTTCACTTTTACATTTTCAGTACCAGCTAATTCCCTTTTAAATTTACTCTCAATCGAGCTTAGCACTCTATTAAGCTTTATCTCTACCTTTCATATAATTCTAGTCTAAATCTCCAAATTCAGACACTTGAAATTTTTTATATATTATCAGTGTTGCTTTGGTAAAACCTACAAGCTTGAATCTTAAATCTGCAAAATAGGTTGATATGATTAGTTTAGTTACCCGAATTTTAAACCGAAATAGTACTATAATCTAAAATATTTCTCAACTAAGTTAAATAAAAATCTAGCTCAGTTTCTTATATAATGAGACACATTTTCTAGTTATCATTATCTACTTGCATCTATCCACATTCAATCTAGTACTAGCTTATTCAGCTTCTTGCTGGCTTTACAAGATTATTTTTCTTTATCTTAATTTATCTCTTTCATGTTCTATCTTCTATGCCGATAGACCTTTAATCCAGTTACTATATCTTAAGAACTTTTTATTAGAAGATTTGACTAAGAAATTTGTAATTAACTAATATCACTTTAAGATATTAAAGATATCATAGGTATAAATCAAGAAATAGGAATGAGCATGATAGATAACTTTATCTATTGCTAGTATATAACTAGAATATAAATAGCATCAGATGACTGGCAGATAAGTAGCTATTTTAGATGAAAGAACAAAAGCAACTCTTATAAAAGTAATAAAATAGACATTTAAAGGCATTAGATTTATAACTCAAACAGATTATATTATTAGTAGATAAAAAGCAGACTCTAACAATAATATATCATATAACTACAAAGCATTATCACTGTCAAAGTTTCAGTTTAAACAATTTAGATAAGACTAATAATATTAATTAGCCTTATAATGAACTAAGAGAATTAAAGATAATAGAAGTATAGTATCTAATATATAAGCAGTAACTAGTTATTGGTAATAAAGAAAAGTTAATAGTTATTATATAATCCTTTATTAAAGCTAGTCTCTTTATTATCCTAAGCTTTATTATCTACTATTATCTTTATTCTTTATATCTTACTATTAAGGTTAACTTTTTATACCATTATTATAGCTATTCCTATATATTTCTTAGAAAAAACCAAATAAACCATTAAAGCTCTGAGTTTCTAAGAGAAGTTTAACTATATTAGTACAGTCTAAGGTATGCATTGAGACTGGAACTTTAAATGTGTCTAGAAGTTATAATAGAATGTTCTATAGCTTGTGATTAAATATTTGCAGTTAACATTTTTAAAGTGCCTTAGTCGCTACAATTTAGTAAGCTATCATAAGAATGAGGTAGCTATTATTTTTATTAAAAGCAGTTAAGTTACTTAAGATTTAAAGGATTAGTTATTGAGAAAATGTTAACCTAAAATTGGGAATCAGTATACAGTTTTAAGTGCTTTTGATTATAGAAGAGTAAAGTAATAAATAGCAATTCTGTAAGGAAGAAACACAAATAACTAACAAATCACCATTTATAGCTTTAAAATTTACCTTCTAGAGGAAAATTCTTCTCAGCAGGGGAGGTTAGGGATAGTCTGGAATTCTTCAGCAGATTAAGTTAAGAACTCCAGAAAGCATTGATTTGATATGTGAATAATAGTGGTGAATCGAGTGTTAAAATAATGAGTAGTGTAGAATGATGCATAACTGAATAATAGTGTTTTGAATATATAGGAGTGATTGAAAATAATAATGCTAATGATTTAAAAAGGATTAGTGTTATTATATTTGATTGGTTGAAATAGTAGTAATAAATTGGCTAGCGCATTACACTATAGGTAATTATGAAAAGGATAATTAATTTAAAGAGCTAAAATATGCAAGATATTTATTAGATATCGTCCGTGTGGAAATTATAATACACGAGAACCATGCTGAAGAATATGGCAGGTCATTCAAATTACTGCCCTTTCAGCTTTAGATTGTAGTGTATTGGATTACCATGACAGTGACTGATAACGGAGAATTAGGGTTCGATTCTGGAGAGGAAGTCTAAGAGACAGCTACCACACATCAAGGAAGGTAGTAGGCACACAAATTACCCAATCCTGACTGAGATAGATAGTGACAAGAAATAATGACACCGGGCTTCGTCTCGGTGATTGGAATAATCACAACATAAAAGCGTTAGCGAGAGCCCACTGGAGAGTAAGTTCTCCAATTTTGATCTAGAGGTCTTTAAAAATATAGTATACATGAATTAAGGTTGGTTTTGATCAACATGGAGGAAATAATCTAATCAACATTAACTAAAAGCATAGTAGTTTATACTATAACCCATTATTAACCATAGGATGCAAAGCTTTTAGAATGAGTATAATAAAGTAATTTATAGTAAACTAACTTAATATAGCTATACTTCCAAAATGCTAGAAGTCTTTATTTAAGTTTATAAGATTACTAAAATATTCAAATTGAACAGTTTTATTAGGCATTTATTGATTTAGAATTATAGTTTAGCTATATGCAGAACAAAGAGGGAGATAATAAGGCTGATATCACTATGTCAGAACATTAGAATGATAAAAGCTAAGAAGAAACAAATTATAAATAAAACGGAAAGTTAAAAAGAAGTTTAGTTAGACTTAAAGATGATGTATTGTATAAAAATATAATGCTTTAGGATGTAACAAATAAGAATGAATATAGAAGGTAAAAAATACAAATATAAAGTAATTAGCAAAAATACAGTTTTTGAGGCATTGAGATAGTAATACGATAAATTGTGTAAGAATAAGAACGTAATATATTGACTCAAATTAGGAAGTAATAAATAATCTAAATAGGAGAAAGTAAAAAAAATTAAAGAAGATTAAAATGACTTCAATCAAAGTTAAGATTATCTCAGGCAGTAAATTTTTACTTCCGGTATCTTTTTAATTGTTGACTGTAAAAATTAATTTTAGATGGTTTGATTTGATTTACCTTGTATTTATTTAAACGAGTGTGTACTCTTTAAGTTTAGTCAGTAAATATAATTATATAGAATGTAAAATGGTTAAATATTTATAGGGGGTATTTATTAATTTTTAAAGAGAGTAGATAACCTAATTTAGGTATTTATTTATTCAAGAATGCTAAACAAATTTTTATATTAGGTTGTTATTTATCTTTTATAGGATGTAAAATATTTTATCAAAATGAGTCTTTTAATATATAGAGTGTTAGCTTTTTAGTAAAGTTTAGAGCTAGATACAATTAACTCTTTTAAACTTTCGCTTAAATAACCTTTTTATTTTAATTTTGTTTATTTAGATACCTTTTGTAGTTTTAAAACTGTATTTATATTAATATTCTATTTATAGATATATAAAGATAATCTTTATTTTATACCATTTTAGCATTGAAAGAAGTAGATTCAGCTTAGTAAATCAAGTTTTTTTTGTTTAAAGACAAATTATAAAACTTATGAAGATAGGCTCAAAACCTACCACTTGGACAACGCCGAGTTCAAATAGTATTAGCAATTTTATAAAAAATCCAAGAGATAAGAAATAGCTAGTAAAGGATTAAAAGTATGACTATCACTTTTGAATATCTTAAGCTCTTTTATTTATATTTCCATAAATCCTTTAAACAACTTAGATAAATTTCTTATAAGAAAGATTACTTGATACTATCTATATCCTCTCTCTTAAATTTCTATTATTTAATTATTAATCATTGGAAGAATAAAGGAATATAAATAAAAGATTTAAAGAAAAGGAGCAAGATGTGCATTCAAAGTCAAAATCAATATTAAATCAATCAAGAAAGGCAATTTTAATTTTCTCTAGTAAATTTTGCAAGCATGTACAAATAGCAAGTGACTGAGGGATTTTTAGCGACTATTTCACAAAATGATTTAAGACATCTTAAGTTTAAATTAGGATTATAGAATTACATTTGGATATTTGCAAAAAGGTGAAGAAATGTAAAAAAGATTATAGCTAGAATATAAATATTTAAGCTAACTACATTATTGTTCTTTACAATCTTTAAAATATAAATCTCATAAATAATAGATAAAAGAAGCACTAACTAATCTATAGCTACTAAATGCATTTACTTATAAGGAAATGTCTATAGCTAAAATAATAAAGTATTATAACTAAATAAAGGAAATTAATAATAAAATTAAAGTTAAAAATAATAGCATTAGTAAGCTTATATATGTAATTTAACTAAGGCTTAATAACTAATATTAAGAAGCTTAGTAATTTAAAAATTAAATATAAATTAAAAAGTCTGTGCTTGATACACAGTTAGAATAATTAAATAAAATAATTATAGATCTAATAATATAACAAACAATGGAAACTTATTACCTCAAGTATTTAAATAGTGTCTTAAATTTGGATGTAAGATTAATTAATAGAATCTACAGTTAAGCCTTAATTATTTATGTAGTTGTCTCATAAGAAAGAATTAAAATAAAAATAAGAAATACTTATAAATTTAGAATAACAAATACAAAATAAAACATACAATATTAAAACTATATTGGTGATTATTATTAGAGCTAAGATCTTCCTCTAACTTTAAGAATCCTTTTATTTAAATATATTGATATATTTAAATTAGTCTAAATATCTCTTAGCTTTAATATTACTCTACTAATTTGCTTTAGATGTAATCCAGCTTAATAACTTTTTTAATTTAATTTAATTTTAAAATTAAAAAATCAAATAAAATGGATAATATTCAAATTACAACATAGAAGCACTAATCCACAGCAAAAATTAAACATTTACTAAATTTAGAAAATAAAGAAGAGATGAAAGATTAATTTTTCTATTTAAAATAACTAAATTGATAGAAGATTCTTATTCTATAACATATCTGATACTTCTACTATTAAAATAACTAGCAAAGTTTAATCTAAGTTAAAAAACTATAGCTAAAATAAGATTAGAAAATCTAGAGGCATCTTCAGTGTATCAACTTCTAATTAATCAAAGATTAGTTAGTTTTGATATCCAAGAAAAAAGGTATCTCCTTAAAAGCATATTTATAGTATTAAAGAGTATGAAAGCAAATAGATTGGAACTATCTTTCGATCAAAAATACTTAAAGGCAAAATATGATAAGGCCTGAAAATTTTAATCAGAGTAGAACTAGTTTAATTATTAATTATGAGTCAATAATAGTTAGTAAAGACACAATACGAAAAGTAAGATTTTCTCTTGATTGGATTTTTACTTGCTTATATCTATGAACACATTAATGCCTTTGATAGAAATTTCTCTTCTTTTAAGCTTCAAGCATCTAAATATTTTCTTTATTTAACTTTTGAAAATAAACAACTAATTAGATTTGATAAATTTCTATAAATCTATGCTTTTAAGATCTTATTGACAATATTCTCAAATTTCCTTGTAAGATGCTTACCTATTAGTACTAATTAGAAAGAAGTTTCTTTCTTTAGTCAACTTTATGATGTTTAATCTTTTTGCTTAATTTTAGCTCTTTTTAGCTTAGTTATCTTAGATAGTTCAAAGTAATTATTTTATCAGCTTATTCAATCTAAAGTTTTGGAATCTGCTAAGTATTTTATTGTTCTTGCTTTAGCTATTTTTCTGTTTTCTTCGAATAAAATGATTGAGGTAATTAATTTCCGCTATATGCTAAGTAAATATTTTCTTAATAAGACTTAATCTAAACTGTCTATCTCAAGAAAACTTTAAAAATACTTGGAAGTCCAGATTGCACTAGAATAATGAGAGAGTTACTTAAGTCTTAAAATGCATAGTCAATCTTTAAGCTATAAATTGGTTCTTAATACTCTTACTGAAGTTACTATGCACTGTCTTACTAAACATCTTCATCTCTTTATCTTAATCTTACTTTGATTTTAAGGGATTGATATTTTAGTAATTCTAGTAAAGTATTATTACACACTAGCTTAGCTGATTAATAAATTAAATAACTTATACTTTCGGCTGTAATTTATTAGATTGCTCTATTATTTTCTTAATGTATCTAAGTTTTGTTTAACAAGAGAGCTTCTTAGCATTTCAAAATTTTACACCTTAAAGAAAAGTTTCCTTATTTAAAACCATATTTTGCTGAAATAACTTAGAAGAACCTCTGCTAAAGTTAAAAATGACTCAACATTAATAAGTTTTCTCCGTTGGTTAAAAGCCTTTTTACCTTACAAACTACAATTTTTGGTACATCTTTTGTAATAGGTAACTAGTGAAAATCTGCTTCTTCCTATGACACTTATATTATTAGGAAAGCTTTTATTTTAAGATAATTCTAGAATAAAACAATCTCAAAACATTAAAGTATGAAGTTTCTAGATAGCTTTTTTCATTATTCTTAGTACTTAGGATAAAGCATCTGCTCTTTCAATATTAATATTAAAAAAAGTTATCTCATACTTAAAATTGTCATTCTAACCGTCTATTAATCACGTCAGCTTCTCTAAATGAGAAATCAACTTATTAAAAATTATTCTTTAACTAAATGTTACAGTCTTCTTTAAAAAGATCCTAATAAGAATTATCAATTAAGTTATTTACTGGCCCATCAATCAAACGTTCATACTGCTAGTGGTAATCCTCGCGAAAATTAGGCTTGTCTCTTACGAGCTAGTTCACCCTTCCTCGTGGTGGCATCTAGTTCAAGATTATTCACAATACAGTTCACACTGCTTTAGATTACTTACTAATTTTTCGACCGCTACTGATATCCATATATTTTTAATAAAAGGATATACTTTTCATAATAAAGAAAATTATAGAATGAGCGAAAGTTTTAAAAATTAAAATCTTTTTTCGCTCAATGATTTATACTACCAAAAGATTTTATAACGAAATTAATTAAAATTTTGATTAATAGTAGAAAAAGCATAAGTTTAAAAATAAAGTTTAAATCAAAAATTAGTAGGATTTTTAGAAATTAAAGTGGTTAGGTTAATTAGATAAATAAAATCTATAAACAATAAAATTATATGTTCTTATTTGATTTAGTATTTAAATTAAAAATAAAGATAAATCTTTAAATCAATAGTATTAGTTTTTTCAATCATTTTCTTTCATTACAAGTTCTCTCTATGTTTTTTCTTCCTCCTACAGTTTAAACTCTTCTTATTAAAATGGTTTTAGATTCCCCCACTTCTTTTCTTTTTAATTTTCTAAAAATGTACCTCTAAATGTAATATGTAAACTTACTTTTCATCAACTTCTGCGAAAAAGCTTTAAAATAAAGTAGAATTTTATGGTTCTTTGGACTCATAAGTTTTAAGCTGAGAATTTTACTACTAAAAAATGTTCTCAATTTCTGATTCTGATTTAGCTAAGTTTTGGTTCTATTTATCTTTAAGAGGAAAAAGTTATGAATTAGATCTCTATATAATAGATAGTCTGGATGAGAACTATTTTTATATAGTATCTGCTAGAATTTGCACACTAGCTTATGGTTTGAAAGCAAACCTGAATCAGTAAGTCATATCTTATTCTTTTCTATATAAGTATTTAGGAAAGTAAATGTACATTATCAAAACGTTAACTCCTATTATTAATACTCATCCACTTAATACCAATATTAGCCACATATCACTAAATTTAACTTCTACCAGCATGCTTAGTAAAGCTATTATATTAATTCAAATTACTGATAAGAAAGCTCCTATCTATAGACAGTTAATTCTTCCGTAACTATATGGCTTGTGTCTAATAGTTGTAAGAGTAAGTAATCCAATTATCCCTATATAGGTAATTGCTCATTCAATTTTATAGCGATCATTTAACCATTATTGCAACAAAGTTGATGAAATCTGGACAAAAGTTTAAAGAAGCATAAATTTTATAGAGAATTTGATAGAAGTTTCAGTCTAAAGCTCTTATAAAAATGGCTTCAATAATACTAACGTAGCTAAGAAAAAGAAAAGAAAGAAAGTTCCTAAAACGATATACATCAAATGAAATCCTTATCAGCATTATACTCAGCAATCTTTTTAAAGAAAACTTTCATTGTAACTAAGATTCCCGTCTTAATTTTTATCAACTGCTTCTATACATTTATAAGCAGAACTTAGAATATAAACTATTGGAACGGGTAAAACTTAGCTGCATCATGGCAAAATATAGAAGGATAAAGAAATAAATATACTCATAAATACTGCTTTTATTTTATTTTCTAATCTTGCAAAAATGGATATCAGAGATACTATTCATAGAAACGTTAAACTTACTATCAGTTTAAAGATTTTATCAAATGGTTTACTTTTTTCACTGATGAAGTAATAGATATCCAGTTTAAACAATCCAAAAAAAACTTACATTTTTTCGTCTATATCATTTAGATCAGCACCTATTGAAATATATTAGCATTACTGGATTATGAGTATTATCATATACAATCCATCTGTGAAAGTTATTTGCTGCTTTTCTTTTAGTTCTTTTAATTAAAAATTTTTTCAAAATTTATAACTAAAATACGTGAATAAAATTATAAAAGCAATGTAGACTAAAACGATGATTCCCACTAATATAATTCCATTATGATAAGTTTTAATTTCTCGGGATCTAAAAGGACAATCTATATCTTCTATTTGATCTTTAGGTATTTCTAAACTTCCATCTCCTCATATAATTTCCTTATTAAAATTCAATATTATGGAGCAACTTGCACAAAATATCCTATTTTTTCAGCTTTCCATTCCTTATTTTCCTTTATTATATTTATGATTTCATATCGCTTTGTTATGGGGTCATTAGTTCCAGTTTAGATTTATAGTACTCCAGTAGTTCCTATAATTTTTGCTTTTCTCAAAGCTTTGTTAAGTTTATTTCAATTAGCATAATCTTAACCTTAGTTTATAGTTAAATCAAGAGCAGATGCTAATAAAAGTGTTGAATCAAAGCCAAACGAAGCTAGCCAATCTGGAGCAGCTCCAAATTCATCGTAGAATTTCTAATATATTATTTCTCCATATTCTGTACATCAAGAAGAAGGATTATATTGCAATGTTCCTTTAATAACTTCTAAAGCGTTTGCATAAATTTCATTATCTTTCGCTCCTTGCAAATAAGTTTCTTGTACTCATTCATTGGCTAATCATACCCAATCTCCTGCTCTTGCTCCTAGTTTATATAAATAAGGAAAAATAAAATTATAAGCATCATCAGGATAACATACACAAATGCCTATTCTTGCACCACTTTTTTGAAAAGCTTCTACTTAAGGTTTTCATTCAGATTCATTCCTGAGAGCAAGTGAAGATGGATAAATTCTCAAATTTTAGTTATTTTTTACTGAAATTCCTCATCTTTAAGTCTCTGACTCAATAGCTTTTCCTAAAGTTTTAGCTCAAATATCATTATCATAAAGAATAGCAATCTTCTCTCAGTTATATAGCCTTATTACTGTAACTTGTAAGATAGCCATGTATGAATCAGAATTAATAACTCTTACAAAATTAGGAAATTGGGCCTGATCCGAAAATATTTCGTTAGTAGGAGTAGATCCAATTGCTGGACGATATTAGCCTTAAGAATATAAATAATTTAGTCATTACTTAGTAATGCCAGATGGGTATGGGCATATCATAGCTACTCCCATTTCGCTTTTCATTTTTGAATATTAAGAGTCTGCATATTCATAAATTCATATATTCCCCCCTACAGAATATCCAAATGGTTTCAAAATAAAATAGTGCAAAATGTCTTCTCTTAAGTTTATCTGTCTAAATGCAAATTCTACACTTTATATTATTGTAATCAACCATGAAACTTTACTTCCATCAGGATTAGTTTCGTTATTAGAATAAGATACCTAAATTTCTACTTTATCATCTCTTGGAATTTCCAAAGTAGGCCCTAAAAATACAGGAGTCTAAGTAAAGTTGACATAATAGTCGTTTATGGAGCCAATCTATACTAACTTCTTATTGAGTAGATTATAAATTTTATATTCAAACTTAATTTTTCTTGATGTCTATTAGAATGCTTCATAAATTTTAATGGCACTTTCTTAGTTAAACGCAAGATTACTAATATCAGCTAAATAGGATTTACAATAATGTCAATCCAATTGAGATTTAGATGAAAAAAGCTCTGGTGACAGAAGTAATAAACCTTCTTGCAAACTATCGTTTCCCATGTTTTAAAATATTTGGAAAGATGATTTAGTACCAAAAATTCATTAATAGCCTTTCTTTTATATAACAAGAAGTTTAGCTATTATTTGTATATTTATTACCATTTCAGAATCTGAGTCAAAGAAGAAAATGCTTATACCGAGTCCTTTTAGCATTCCACCTGATAATTCAATAATTTCTTCGTTAGTTCTAGTGTCTGTAAACAATAGTCTGACTCTAATATTTAATTTAGATTCTTGCAACAAATTTAAAACCAACTGATCGTTTTTATCTGATAGAAGTCCCATATTTTCTCACTTAAAATAATCGAAAAAAGCACTAACAACTTTAGATTCTTCTTCCGCTGAAGGATTCGTAAAAACAGCCTGGCCAATGGAATAAGACTAATGCAGTCTTTATACACCAGTAATGATATGTATGATCTTATGTTATTTGCATATGATTTCTATTTACTGAGAAAAAACATAAGAGTTAGTAATGTCAATGAAAGCTAAGGCAAATTATGCTTTAGTTTAGTTAAACTCAAAGTGAATCTAGAATTGATTTGCAAGTTTTTCTTCCTTGTAGATAATTTCTTTATGGTTTTTTATATTGTTCCTTATTATTGCTAGGAGTTATAGATCAGATCTCTCAGAATACAGAGTTAAAATCATATATCCATAAAAAAGCTAAGTAGACAAAATGAAAGGCAATAATTTTAAAAAAGCCATTTTATACAATTTAAGATTTCGAATGCTAAAATAGGGTATTAAGCTAACCCATTTTAGACAGATTTAAATTTAAAAGCTAAGAGTTTTCATTAAGCTTAATTAAAATAGAGAACTTAAATTTCTTACAAGTTATTCAAAAGGAAGGATTTAGACACAATACTATAAATATCTTATTAAGTGTGCTCTTTATAAGTTAATTTATTAGATTATCAGTGTTAGTTATTTAATTAAATTAGCAAGCTTAATCCTTTATTAATCATTGAAAATTAAAGTAATACAGCAGATGTAAAGCTCTTAATGCTTTTTACAATTACTAATTATTATAGACTTATGTAAGAACTAAAGACTACTATGTTTTGCTATCTCAATAAAGATTGGTCATAAGAGATAATAAAACAAAAGAACTTGACTATCTTTCATAGAAATAGACTTAAATTATAAAGGACTCGTAAATATATTCTAGCAACACAAAAGATTTAGTAATTAAAAGGGATATATAATAATTAAAGGATTTATAACTTATAAATTTAAACTAAAAAGACAAATCAAGCAATTACTTTACTTTATGAAATGTACTAAGAATCTCATATTTTAATTTAGATGGAGTATATAACTAAGGCACTAAATAAATCATTTAATTTAGCTACACTGTTCCTATACTACATTGGTTATAAGAAGCTTTAGTAAATTTAGGAAAAATTATAAAGAATGCAAGGGTAAATTCTTAAAGTTAATTAATTTGTTAAAACTTTCGATAAAACAGCTAAGAACAAATATAGGGAAATAGATAATTTATAATTGATGAGAAGTATTTTTGGCTTAGAAAATACATAATAAAAATAATAATTTAGAATATTAAAGCATCTTAAATAATTGAATAGATTACTATTTTTACTATTTATATAAAATTAAGAAGTTTAATCTCTTATAAAGATACGATAATTTTCATAAAATTATGATTAATTTCATTAAGAAGATATGCTTGTTTTAAAATAGTTGAGCTCATAGAATTTACAAAATAGTTAATTTTAATTTAATTCTACTAAATAAAAATAGTATGCATTAACTAGAATTAAGAATAAAGATCCTAATTAACTACTTACTTATAATAAAGCAAGCAAGTACTGCATAAAAATAATATTTCTATATCTGGATTCCTAATTAATAAAATGCTAATTTTAAGTAAATATTTAATGCTTTAAGATTCTTAAATGTGTTTAAATGAAATGCTATTTAGATTATAACATAAGATATTTATCATATCTATAGCTAAATCTCTTTAGCTAAGGTATTTAGTGTTGGGTAATTATTTGTGATTATATAACAATATCTTTATTCTTTTAAATATTAAATTACCACTCTATTTTTCCTCTTCCTCTAATTTAGCTACAGTTCAAGCAGGTGACCGATTAGAAAAGCAATCACCTCCAAGATCTAATAAGATAAAATCTAAGAAGAAAGAATGACTAATTTAACTGGCCAATAACTTGAAAATGTTCTTTTCACTATACATGAATAATCTTATGAAGCTAAACCAAAAAATTTCTCAAATTAAGCCTCGCTTAAAAGCTTAATTAACCAATCAGAATAGAATTAACAGCATTGCACATAAATTCCAAACTTTAATAACTAAATTTCCAGATTTAATTTGAAAAAATATTAAAAGAAACAGTAAGAAAAAGTAACTAAAAGAATAATAGAATAAAGGAAAAATAGCTTTATAATATCTTCTGCTTACACTAATAAGAAGGAGAGCAAAAATAATTTTAATTTTATTTCTTCTTAATATAAGTTTTACTAACTGCTTTCCTTTCTTATTCAAAAAGGCTTGCTTAAATGAGATTTATCATAATAAAATTGTAGAGTTAACTTTGCTATACAAGTTACCTACAAGATTTTTAATATACACATAAAAAAGTAAAAGTTACTTAGATGTTTGAGTATCTTATAATTATAAATAACAGACTAGAAAATTAATAAATAAGCCCAACTTTTGAGATAAGAAGCAAGTTCTCCTTATATCTAAATTATTAATATATGCAAATTTTGTATTTATCTAAATGGTTTAGATAAAAAGACTGATAGGATTTTAATCCTGTTTAATTTAAAATGTTTAATCGTAAAGTTATAATCCTATTTATTTGATTGCTTAGCTATATATTTTTCCTTTAAAGTTAATTTTAAATTTGACTATTTTTAAATATCTATATAATATCACTCTATAGACTATTTTAGAAAAGTTGTCAAAAGAGTATTTGTAATGCTAATATATTTTTATCCTTATTGATTAAATTAATAGATCTTTAAACTTAATTTATGTAGACTTTTATATTAACAATTTAGATTATTACAGCATCATATCTTCTAGCTTTTTTATAGTATTTAATTATTATTGGAGAGTTAAAATTAAAATCAAAGTTATTAATAGGAAAGCTATTTTTCTTAATTTAGAAGCACACTTTAATTCTTCCAGATTCTTCATGCTCTATTTTATCTTCATTTTCTAATTTTAAGAATTAAGCTTCAATCTTGTTTTCTCTGCAAGGTTAATCTACTTTTGCCTAGTGTTAGCATGGATAGTTTACTATTGTATGCGATTCACAAGGATACTCTACTTTGTTTTATAACAAGTTTTGTTTTTAGGAGCTCAAAGACTCTTTTCGTTTGACTTTTTCTATTTAGTCTAGACCAGAGAAAAAGGCTTTTACTCCTTTTGCAATAAGAGAATTTTCTGAGGTTCATTATTTAGGCTATGTTAATCTAAAGTTTCTTCTACCTTTTGGCCTTTTACTTTGGTAAATAAGCCAGCCTTTAGTATCATTTGAGTATAACCTTGATTGTTCTCTTAAATATTAAACTAAGAAGTAAATTTTGGTTTTTCTTAGAATGTAGATTTAGACTCCTTTTCTAAACTTAAGAGTAAATGCAAATGTAATTAAGAGTAACACGAAAACAATCTGTATCTTAATTTCATATTATACTTAGATATCCTATCTTACAGACCTTGGACTGGTTTATCCTGGTTTTGCTTTTTAATTATAGTCTCAAGTGATATTTGCATACTATAAAGATATAGGAGAGTAATTAAGGACTAGCAAACTATCATATCAAACTATACTAATAACTAATTAAAGTATAATTACTTTTTATAATCATCCAATATGCCATCTTATACCTAACTTAAGTATAAAATCTCATTTCTATTATAAGAATAGAACATACCAGTACGAATTTAGTAGGTATAAAGTGATCTTATAAGCTTTAATAAAGATAAAGGAAATTTTAAAGAAATAGACTTATTGAGTAAAGATAGTTGATATGTTTCAAATAAGGCTACAAACTAAGGATACTAAATAAAATTAAGGAAGCGATTAACTAAAGTAAAGATCTATGAATTTTATATATAAGAAGAGACCTAAAAGATATACCATTTATAGTTGTATTTGCATATTAATGGAAAATAAGATATTTTCTATTATCTTTAAGCATAAAATACTTAGTTATTTTCATTTATCTTCTAATACTTCTTAATTAAGACGCTCTTAAGATAATATAGCTATTAGCCAGATAATAAAGTATTAACTCAACATATATATTAAACTTAGTTAAGTAAGCTAATTGATTCATTTAAATTCTTCACCATTCCACTCAAATAACTAAGTATTGAAACGTCGACATTTGTTGTAGCGCACTTTAAAAACGGAGGAATGTAAATACAGGAAGAAAATAAATTTGCCGGAATGAAAATAAGGAAAATATCTGAAATATGTTCTGATAGCATACCTTTGAAAATAGTTATGATAATTAAGATATTTAAAATACAATTTTTTAGTATTTAAATGAAGAAACCAAGCTAAATCCATACAAATCAATATTCTAAAAACATGATAAATAAACTTAATTTCCTGATAGTTAGCAAATATGTAATAATAAGATCTGCTTAGAAACCTAATTACAAAATACTTAATTATAAGCTGAAACTGATGTTTTGAAGCTAAAGATAAATAATAAAAATAAGAAAATTCTAAATATTAAGTTATTAAATTTGATCTCAAGCATTACCAAAAATTAAAAAGTCAATAATATAACATCACTACTTTATTTAAACAGAGCTCTCATCTGCCCAGATATAAGAATTGGAATTTATTAATCATTGCTTTTCTCAAAGTTATTAGGCAAAAGAGTATTGATTTCTTAAATCTTCCTGGACATTTTGTATGTATAAGTGTTGAGAAATTAAATAATTTAAACTGCTGTGATGACTATTTCTTAGTAGCATAGCATTAAAGTTTTATGACTTCACTAACTTTAGAGTTATTAGAGATTCAGGTCTACACTCTGACATCTAGCTATAAGCATTACTTTTAAATTTTATTTAAAAAATCTGATTAATAATAGGAACAGCGATCGTTGTTTAAGATTTTAAGATCTAAATACAACAAAATACTATTAAAGTCTATTTATAGTATAATATTACTAATTTTAATTGATTGATCAAGTGATGCTAAGTTAGTATAATTCTATTTGTGACCTAATTACTTACAATGCTGAGATAGCTATTGCATTGCAAAATTAGTAAAGTAATTATTATAAATTGCCAAGTTATTTAACCTAATTATTCATCTAAGCTAAAAAGACAATATTTCATATTAGGCCAGATTGTTTTTGCATGAAAGCATAATTAATAGGCTACCACAATTCTAGATTTAAGCAAATGATTATCTAATTGTTGAAGCATTATAATAATTGCGTTATTTAAATTTCCATAGCTTAGAAATGTTCTCTGTATTAAAAGTGACTAAGTTATTAGCATCGACAATCTAGAAATTTATATATTTACCTTACATTTAACTGCTATATCTTTATTGTGACTTCTCATTTTATATATATAGACTCTATTAAATCTTATAATTACTAATTCAAACTTTAATGTATAGAAAAGTCTTATGCTTTTTACTTCCTCAGCCTAGTTTTTTATTTAGAAGATTTAACTTCTAGCTTCTACATCTATTTGACTTTTCTAACTAATTTAAATTTGATTATTCAATCTATAAGTATCAATTTCCTAACTCACTTCAAAATTATGATATCAAACTTTAATCCTTTTCCCTATATTTTTAGTAGCTTAAACTAAAAAGCTATTTCTGTTTTTTTTATTTGTCTTGAAAAAATAGATTTCTACATAGGCAAATTAATTACTTATGAATGCTTTTAAAGATCTACATAGAACAATCTTTCATGTAATATAGTTACACATGCTAGATATCTAATACCACTTTTTTATTATAATACAGTTTAGGAACCCTTCATTAGTACAAACATTTTAATTCTAATGTAGTAATTATATCTCTAATTGATCAATGGTTGCACCTAACAATCTTATTGTTCTTAAATTGTCAACACATAAAAGAGCTTTGCATTTTGATAAAATTCTTCGACTAATTCTTTAGGATTACTCTTCTCGTCTTCTGATTCTTATAAGCTCACTTCTATTTATTGCTTAGCATAGACTAATAATCTTATTTTTACTATTCCTATATTTCTTTCTAGTGTATACTATCTCCTAAAAATGCTCTTCTTGAGTAATTATTACTGTAAATAAAATACATCCTTCTTTTAGGTCTTTTGCTATTATCTACTTTATTTAATATCTTAGTTTGATTTAGAAAATATGAATAGCAATATAAGATTTAAAGTCTATAAATATATAGTAACTATACTAAGTTGTTTTTAGACTAATTAATCAAAGAGATCATTATCTTAAGAGAATAATACTATCTAATTCTAAATAACTACAAGCTAAAACATTCTAGTAGCTAAATGTTAAGAGTGAAGACACAAAAGATTATCTGGAAGCAAACTAAAGAATTGCTTTCAATTTTTAATCTTTCCACTTATAAGAAACAGTGTTGGCTATTTATTTAGTTAAATTAGTAAATATTTCCTTTTAACTCTTATAGGAAACTCTATTTTATAATCTTTTAATTAACTCAGAAAGTTATGATATGTATCTCTCTTTTAGTAACTAGTAACAGTATAATATTTAAATTAAGAAGCAAAGAATAAGTTTCTCACTTTAATAATGCAATAGCTAAATGTAATTAAGAAACATAAATAATTATGCTAAAGATTAACTAAAGAGATCTAATAAAAATTAGAACTAAAGCATAATAATAAATAGTAGAAGGCTATTTAATTAAAAGTTTTAATTTATTAGTAATAATAAGGATATAGTCAATAATCAATATATCCTCTTATTATAATTAGTGAAGCTTCTTTATTTCTCTTTAAATTCAAAAATCAAAGATAAAATAGACTAAATTTAAAACTGGGACCAAGGCTTTAATCTTTTATTTACTCTTAGCTCTTCATAACCTGACTGAGAGATAGCTTCTCAACTTAGAACTAATGGTTAAGTTTAAAATATCAAAGAGATAAGCAATCAGAGTTAACAAATCAGAGCGATAAGGTTAAAAACTAAGCATAAAAGCTTTACTCAAACTAAATAAAAAATTTATACTTCTAGACTTTATCAAAAATACTGGAAATGATTGAAACTAAAAGAGTAATAACATCCATTAAGAGGATTACGTATAAGCTTCAAAAAATATCATAGATATAAAATACTCAAAAAACGAGACAAAGCTCCTTGAGATAAATTAAAGACAGTTCTTCTATCAGTTCGTACTTTTATCGAGGAAAGCAAAAAACTTCTTTTGGATTTGCTCAATAAAATTTTAAAATGCTATTGACAATTAAAGAAAAACAAAGCACTAATAGTAAAACCTTAAAGTAGATTTTCCTTTAACTGGAAAAAAATAGAAAAATTGATTTATGAAAGAAGCAAGAAAAATATGGGCATAAATTATAATAAAGGACAGATATTTATAAGATTAAATTAGATAATTAATATAGTGCTATCTAAAACAATTTCTTAATTTATAATTATAGGGAAAAATGTAGAAGTTATAAAAAAACATTGCAGCAAGTAGATTTTTTAATAAATCTAAGAAAAGACCAAAAATTAAATTTTATCCTTGCAAAAAAGAAGATCTTAAAGATATTGGTTTTAGTGTAATAGTCTTTACTAATGATTACCAATAGGATTAAAAGGCATAATGAAAACAATAGTAGCGGATAAATCTACAATTCTTCTTGTAAATAAAATGAAAATAGATGGTTGAAAAATATAAAAGTAGCCAGTTTAGCAATTAAAAGTAAAGAGATTTAAATTAAGCTTAAAGAAAGATTATAGAATGAAAATGTTTTTTAGTTAATCTCATTAATATAGCCTATTTAATTTAGAGCTTTAATAGTCTTAATTATTCTAACTATCTTTAACTAGCATTCCAAATTAATTAATTATTATTTAGATTCTAGTAAGTCATATTGCTATTATTATATTCATTAATACCTAATAATAATTCCCTTTGCTTAATTAATAATACTGTTTAAGCAAGAATATTTAGAAAGGAGAGCTTTTAATTCTAAATAAAAGTTAATTTTCTTTAAAAATCAAAAGGAAGAAGCCAGAGATATGAAACCTTACTAAGAAGTTAATATATCTAAAAAGAGAAAACTAATAAGGCTTAAAATCTCCTATTATTATGGCTATTTAGATTGGTAACATGTAATATTAAGCTTCTTTATTTATAAACGTAAGCTCTTTTAACAATCATGATAGCAAGCGAATAATCTGATCTCCTAAAGTCTTTAGTAAAAGAAAAAGTAAGTAGTATATAATTTATGATGAAGGAACATTAATAATGATTTATAGAAGCTTTCTGAAAGCTATTATATTAGAAGCATATTTAGCAAAAAAGCAAATATTAGGTATCTATGTAATAATAGAGTGAAGCCTAACTATATAGGATATTGTATTTATTTAGTAATGATTCTACATTTCACTTTTATATTAAACTATTTAAACAAATACTTTCAAAATTTACTCTCTTATTTGTTTTAAAATCCCTTTAGTTCAAGAGTTTTAGATAAGTTTGGAAAAATATTATTAATAAAGATAAAAATATAGGTAAATAAAACTATAGAGTATAGATAATAGCCACTAGAGATAGATTAATATTAAACTTAAAGTTACAGTAAATTAAGATATTTTTATGCAATTTTATCTATAAATCTAAAAATTATATTAGCATAATTAATGAAGCCTCTTATATAATTCTATCAACAAGTAGTCTTTTAGAGAGAATTAATTGAAATTAAAAAACTTTTATAATAAGCATTCTTTTAATATTTATAGCTTAGACTATAAATACTACATTATATCTCATTAACTAAGCAATTAAGCTTTTTAATTTTATTAATAAATGCTTTATAGTTGTGCTTATCAATTTCCCTATGTATGTTTAGAAGAAATAAGACTTAATTTGTATGTTGACTTAAAGGTTTGTTGTGAGAAAAGTAAATCTGATTGAATAAATAGTTAGGGTTTAGATAGATAGTAAGTATGTATTGATGATTAGTACTTTAGGTTTGTATATGATTAAGCCTGATTATTGATATGATGCTATATGGTGTTTTAGAATGGTATATTTAATTTAGAATTATCTACTAGACAATTTAACTAAAACCTTTATTCTCATATAGGTTAAGTTTATTATTCTAATGTATAAATAGCTCTTTTAGTAATTATACTTGCTACACATCAACTACAGAGCTAACTTATTATACCATATCTTCCATAAACGTATCCACAATCTTATGGTCTTCTAAGTTTTTACTTTTAAATTAAAAAATAAAATGCAAGAGTTTTCCCTACTTTTATACTTATGAAGTATATAGGAATAAATGATTATTTATGAAATATACCTATGGCTAGCATAGATAGAAAATCATAATAACCTTAATCAAATCCATTGCCTCAATAAAAGCTAAAACTAATTCATTATTTCAATTAACACTACATAAGTAGTTAGGATAAGAGAACTAAAACACCTTAAAAAACCATTATTTAGTAGTAAGTAGAACAATTTATCAAAATCAATCAATTCGATACATTTCAAAAGTCCTAGTAGAGACGCTTTAATTTAATAGTCATTAAAAAAATAAAGATAATTGCTCATAATTAAGCTTAAGATTATTAAAACACTAATTTTAATCTAAGGCTTACACTATACAAATTCATTTCTCTTTTTTAATCAACATCAACTAGTTATATAGATATCATTATCTAATCTTATTGCCTTCAATTATCCTTTTTAATAACTCAATATTCTAAACATTATTATTATATTCATTCCTCTTAACTAAACAATACATAGTCTTCCTATACCAATATTATCTCTTTAATCATCATCAGCTTAAGTCATCAATCATCATACACTATCACTCCAGTCTTATTCTCGCTTCAGTTTAACCTACTCCTTATCTGTCATCTGCTAATTGTCATAACCATATCCATCATACTCATTCATACTACTATATCATCATATCTTTAATATCTTCAAACTTCAATTCTAGTTTCAACTTTTTAGCCAACCCTTTAAAAAAACCCATCATAACCTTAAAAACAGAGCTACAACTAAAGTTTCTACAAATATAAAATCTTCATTTAAGCTAGTCACTAGATTGGATACAGATGTAGATAATCATAATTACCAATAATATAACAAACTGTCACTACATTTAAAGGGATATTTAAATTCTGCATCTTCAAACTTCAACTATCACTAACCAACCCCATTCCACTTCCAACCATTTCATATCATCTAATCCTTTCAATATAAAACCTAAATTATTTACTATCTCCACTCTTTTATTCACATTATATCAAACCTAAATAATTTTGCAGAGACTAAAAGCCAGACACAAAGGGAAAAAGCGAAGCTAAAACAGAAAGCTGAAGGAGAAAATGAAATCTTAGGATTTATTGATAATAGACTATACCAGAAGCTGAATCCACAAAATTAAGACTCTTCAACATAATTTAGTTTATTCATATAACTACTTCTTACCTGCTCTAGAAATGTGTTGCTACTAATTATCTACTGAGATATTTTAAAGAAGAAGATTAGCCCCTTATGAGGAGAAAGCTATATCAAGTAATTAAAATAGTAAGACTAAAACAATCAGATAAGCAGTGCAAATGAATAGCTTAAGAAGACCCAAAGAATAGCTCTGATCTATAAAGAAGTAGCTTTTCTAAGCTACTTTTCTTACCAACTTAATTATTAAAAAAATTTAATTTTATTTAATACTAAGAAGCATAAATAGCTTCAGCTATCAAATTTCTTTAAACCTAGAATTCCTCTATCACATAACTAGTGAAAACTACTTTAGAATTATAGAATATTAGTCCAATAGTAACTTAATAATTATATAACTTAGTTCTGCTTTTATCCTATAAAAGAGAATTTGATGGAATGCTCAGATTATTGATTAAAGGCTTACTATATAAGATCGCTTCAAACTTGATCTTAAAAAGAACTTATAATAGATGCCCTATCACTTCAAAAGCAGTTGGCTTAGAAGAAAAGACAATTCCCTTTACTATAATTGGATATAGCAATAACGAAGAATAGACCTAAATGGTCAGTCAAAGATTACTAGTCTTCTTTAAAAGGGAGATAAAAACAAGATCTTGCAGTAAGTTTACCTCACCTCAAAGATAAACCCACTAAAAATAGAACTAAAAGCTTGTATCATCTAGATAGTTCAGAGACTATAGTACAAGAATAGGAGATAGACTAAGAAATAAAGCAAGCTGAAGAACATTTAGATCTTAAATAGTTTAGAAAAGCTAAATACCTCATAAAGGTACTTAAACTTAAGAGATCAAAGAAAAAGGCTGATAATAGATGATTTATTTTAATTCCTAAATTCCTTACCTAAGCTCTAATCCTTATCTCTAGTTTAGTATAATTTGTTCTAAATTTTTATCTGGACACTCCTAGTTTTAATTAGATTTGCTAAGTAGGTTAATAATCTGAAGTGTAATAAAACTGATCACTCTATTTCATACTTTCTCTCTTTTATAAATATAGATAGGCAAAGTTTGTCTTAACATTTAGAGCTTAGCCTATCTGCTATAACTAGTGATTTAACATTCCTTTCTAAACTTATTCTCCAATCTATAACATAGAGTTTATTATTTCTTATTTTCAGCTTAGCTTTAATTTCATTTTTGGATACTATCAGATAAAAGTTCCAACCACTATAATTTAGTTTATAGGTATAATAGAAGCTATTAGGAAAGGTAAAATAATTAATACTTGGAATAAAAATTAGCTTTAGGTTAGTTAAACGTGGCAATATCTTCCAGTGGTGTTCGAAATGCTATATAGAGCAAACTTGTAATGCTATCTATTATTCATAAATCATATTATTCTATAGCAATAAAAGGTAGAAGTAAGATACTAGATTTAATAAACAGTTCTGAAAAAGGCTTTTATTATGACTCATAATTAATTTAAAAGCTAAGATATAAAGTAATCTCTTAGATAATAATTATTAATTTTAGCAAAGCAGTAAGTATATAACTATAAACGAAAGATTAAACTAATTTCTTTAAATCATTCTTTGTTTAAATCTATTTTTTACTACAGTATTAAATTTACTATATTATAACACTAAAACTAATACTTAGTTATTAACGCAAATCATTTTACTTCTTAATATCCTATTTTTTCCTTATTATTTCATATTTTTACCTATATTCTTTCTCTTAGTAGCTGAGCTTAAATAATACAACATTAATTTTTCTCCAATGAATGTCCAGTCTTGTAATGTTAGGATGAATATGCCTTTCTCTTTTATTATGTTTAATCTAAATTTTTACTTGAATATGGATTTCATGATCCTTCTTAAAATCTTGTTTCATTATTCTTTTAGTTCTTTTATAGATCTTCCTTCTGAACTATCTGCTTCATATCTATTAATAAGATCCTTGGCTTATGCTATAATAGACTACGTTGGTTGCTTAGTCTAATTACTAATTATACTTCTTTGGTATCTTTAATATCTAAGACTTTTACTAATAAAAGTTTACTAGTTTACTTATTAATGTAAAGATCTAACTTAATGATATGATAAAATAGTTAAAATCATTAAAGCAAGATTAAGAAAACTTAGAACTAGACCAAACAGATTAAAAATAGAGTCAAGTAAAGTATGAGCTTCATGCTAATCGTAATTACCCAATTTGCCTAAACAACTTTCCAGATATTAAATTTAAATAATTTAAATTAAGTTTAGAGATATAAAGTGAAGCTTATGAGAAGATACTGAACTAAATATATATACTAATGCAAACTTAAAGTACTGTTATCCCATATGCTGACCGATAGTTAAAGTCTCTAGAATAATTATATAATTAAGATAAAATTTCTACTTGCTTATTAGCTCACTAAAGAGAAATCAGGTTAACATTGCTATATATTACGACTATTTAAATAAAAATAGTTTAGGAAATATCTTTAGAAACTACTTCTATAATGTTGTATAACTTTATAGACCATTTACTCTTAAGACTTTTATAAGATTAAGTTTCTGTAGTATTTTCTTGATAATTTCCTAGTTAAGTTAATAAATTGGATACTCATAGCTTGACTCTATAGTCTAATGCATGTTTCTATATCGCTTTTTTCAAACTTGCAAGCTAAAATGCAAGTAATACATAAACTATTGAAAGTAGAATATGTAGCCAAATTAGAATAGGTTAGAGTAACCAGTTTTTCCTACTATAGATAAATTATTCCTCAGGATATTTAGGATATTTGCATCAAAAGTACTATTGGATTCTTAAACTAATTCTTTACAATATTTCGGTAATTTAAATAGGAAAAGTATAATATAAGAACGTAATTTAAGGTGATATCTAAGAGTTTAGAAGTTTCGTAACAAGGTTTAACATTAAGCCATACATAAATACTAGAATCTGCTATATTTCTTAAAGAAAGAAGCATACAAAGATGCTTAATAAGTATAATCGGAATATAGATTAAGAAAGGTAGATAATGCAAAAAGAAGAATCAAGATACAAAAGATATCAAGTTTTAAGGGAAATTTAAGCTAAATCTAAAAAAGGAAAAGTGAAATAAAAATAGAGTAAATGAGAATGAAGATACGAGATCTTGAATTTGGTGGAAGACTAACTTTATATTTAAGAAGCCAAACTGAAGACAAATTTAAAAGTTGAAAAGTAGCATATGTGATTAGCTAAAGAAGATATTTAAAAGGAAATTGTTTTCTTATAACTTAAATAGCTTCCAGTTTATTCTTTATATATGCTTAGGAATTTAAAAAAGCATCAAATATCAAAGTTACTTTTAGTTTAAAATTATTCTTTTAAATTACTCTTTTAATTTTTATAATTATTGATCTTAGTCAGTTAATATTATATTTAGATTTGATAGTTTGTCCTCTATACTTTTACTTTAGTTATCTATTTTATCTTTTTATTCTTGAATAACTAGCATCCATATATCTTTTATAAAGCATTATAATAGACATATTAACCTACTTAATCTTAAATATTTAAATCTTCTAATTTAGTTTCTAGTTAAGTAACTGTGCTATAAGCTATCTTTTTCTGTTTCTTTAACTCACATTGATCTATAGTAATCTCTTCGAGCTAGACAACATAATTTATTTGCTGGTATTAATTATGTACTTTGGATAAGCTAGAATTAATCTTATCTTTTGATCTATCTAACTAGCTTAAAATTTAATTAAAGTACTATTAGCAAATATGAATAACCTAAGAAATGCTCGCTTGCTTCTAGCATGGTATTTCTAGTAGCAAGCTTTGATTCATTTATCTGTTATTAAGCTTTACTAAAAATTGCTGTTTTATCTTATAAAAGCATAGTTTAATTTAATAATAGCAGCTTCTTTTATTTTACTCCTATAGGACCTTAATTTTTTCCTATATAAGTATATTTTCATGATTATGAGTTGAAATTAGGCAAGTATTACATGCAAGTTAATTATCTCAAGCACATATGATAGATAATTCAAGCTGATGTTCTTTACACAAGTTCTAGACTTTAATTTCAATTGATTTAAGCTCATGAACAACTTAGTTGATTTAGAGTTATGAAGATTATAGATTATCATATTAGTTCGCTTATACATCGCATTTAAAAATTGTTCACAAGCTATACATTTACATTCCATTTCTTTAGGGTTCTTATTAGTCTCATTAAACTCTTCATCACATAAAGGACATACAGTTGCTTACATTTAAATAATTTTTAACATTAAAACTAATTAAATGAAAACAAGCTGGTTTATCTAAAAATTACTAATTCTAAATAAAATTAGAACGGATTATAAGATGAAGTAGCTTAGTAAACTTAATCCTTTTATTTAGATGTCTATATTTAAAGCTAAATTAATTAATTTAATTTACTAAGTCAACCATTATCATAACTATATAAACTATATAATTCATAAATATTTACACGAGTTTTACCATTTCAACTATACAGAATACATACCACAACATCTTTAAAACTAATAAATCCTCAGAAGGAGACATTTTCCATTCTTTATACTAAACTAGATTTAAACATCTTATTATTCTTCATCTTTCTAATTACAAATTTTACTCAACAAACTTATTTTTCTAGTTTAACTAAATAAAAAACCTAGTTAGAAATATTGCACCATTAAGCTTGGTCTTCGTTGTGTAATATAGTTTTTAACTATACCATATCTGATTGATTTAATCATCTCTTTTCTGAAATAATTAAGAGTACAATACTATAATCTTATTCGGTAATTGATAGAAGAATCTATAGCTTTGATTTTTTATCTAGTAAAAGGTAATTTATAGCAATTTGATGAAAGGTGTTAATGTCATATCTGCTTATCTGATTTCAATTGATACTTGTTGGTAATAAACTTAATTAAGGTTGCAAGCTTAAGCTTTTTCTATTTATTTCTTAATCTTTCTACAGTATCATTTTGTTACTATTGTTTCCTCAACTAGATATGAGATTTAACTATATGATCAATTTTATTATAGATTAAGTATATTGTTATCTTGACTTCATTTCACTTGTAACATCAGTTAAAAGTTTGGTTTTTAAGTTAATGAAACTTTTTAAGTAAAATTTTCGGGATTTTACTAGCTTTTTTTAAGCCAAAGAGTGTCTTCTATAATTTTATTAGACTTCAGGCTCTTTTTGCCAAATTCATTTTGAATTAACTATGAGTCACTTAATTTGCTGTGTTTGCTAAAATAATAATCAAATTTTAGATTTTTACTTTCATATCAATTTCTCTTCTTAAAATATTTAGCTCTCAACTCTTATTCTTAGTTTATTTTTTATTTTGTTTGATAATAAGGTTTATCATTTATCTTTCTTCTATTTTGCTCATCTTTTCTACCTTGAAATAATATGCAGGTTTTTTCTATTTTGGTTTAGGTTTCTGTCACTTTTATTCAATTAATTTTATTATCTAAAAACAAAATTTGGCTTTGAATAATTAGATTTGCTATTTCTTTAACATTCTTTTTATTTTTTTCCTTTTGGCTGTATTATAACTTTATTGCAATAATATGTTTGTGCAGCAAAATTATTAAATCTTCAATCAACTTTCTATAATACCTGATTCCTCTATCATTATTAACATTAGTAATTTCTTTCCTTCTTAGCTATTTCTTTAACCTTCTCTTAATAACCTTCAGTTAATTAATTTTGCTAAAGAGTTATAATCTTTCATTTTTTCTCTTCTTCTTAAATTCACATTTTTTAAACATAATTTTTTCCTTCTACTTCTTCCAGTTTTTAGAAGTGTTTGTTTTCTTAAAACTATCTAACTACAGTCATTAATTTTTTTTCTTTGAGAGTCTTTTTTTAACTGAAATAAATAAAGAATTGTTCTTAAAAAATAAGTAAGCAGACTTAACTTGTGCTACATTTGGCTAAGACTTTAATTGTATTCTGAATTTTAAATGTTAATCCTTTTTTATCTTTAGACATAATTATTTAAATTATAGCTATTTACTAAACAAAAAGTCTTATCTTTATTAATAACTAAATTAATTAAATAAATATCTTTAATTTACTTTTTAAGCATTACTATTAAACTAAGATATAATTAGTATCTTTTGATAGTTAGATACTTTCTTACTTATTTAAAGTCTTTATTAATACTAAGATTTTTAAACTTTAGTATTATAATTTTAATTTAAGGTATTTTAGTCATTAGAGGACTTATTATTTCAGAGTTTAAATTTGTAGTTTTATTACACTAATACCGCCTAAATTTACTAAGCTCCTTTTTATAAATCTAAAATCCTTACTCCTCTGCTCTTATCTTTATTTTTTATAATGTACTGCTTTTACACCTTTCTCAATCCTTTCTTCGATTCTACGTTTGGTGATGACTAATTAGTAAGATTAAAAGACACTTGATAATTTATCTTAGTAGATGCAATCGATTTTATAACTTCTATTAGTGAAAAGGCAAAATTGCTTATTTCTCAATTTATGCTATACTTTCCATATAAAACTCAATTTTAATATTTTATCTTCTAGCAAACTTGCTTCCAAACTTTCTAAATTATACTGTTACTTTCTCTTCTGTATGCATATCATAATTGATTTAAAATTTAATTTTAGATCTTTTGAATATAATTAATCCACAAGGAAATATAACCAAAATTATTTCTAAAATTTGGGTTTTTTAAGCCAATAATATTATTTGTATCCTGGTATTTGTAACTAGAAAATATATATAAAGTAAATAGTATTAAATACCTTTAGTTAGAATATTAGAATTTAAACCTATTAATATCTGTTTATATCTAATCCATAACTACACTATCTTGAAGTTTAAATTATAAAATAATTGATTGGCTAATAAATGTTAGCTATTAAACAACTTGAAATCTTAAATTCTTTCTTATTGCTAAGAATAATAAAGAACATTTGGTTCCTTTAATAAATAAACAGTTTAATTTAAAGCATCTTAGAATAATTTTACAGGGAGTAACTGTATTTCCAGCAAAAGATAACTAGATACATAATATACAATTAAATATTAAAATAAATTCTAGATTTAAGTTAATTTATGGTAAAAACAAACTGAGATAGCTAATAAAATAAGTAAAACCTACAAATTAAATAAACAAATCTCTATTAATAATTAATAAAATATTATGCTTTTAGTTCATAAATTAAGAAACTTATTGCTATAACCAAACCTATTTTCTCATTAAGTATCAATATCTAGATATTAAAATAAAGAGGCTATTTTAATTTAGATAACAGTGATTTCTATGCTACTAATTATTAGGAATTTTATTGTTATCTAAGAAACAAAAGGAATAATTAATTAATTCTTAATTAAAAATAATTTAAGTTACTTTTAATAGAAAAAGGATTTTCTAGCAATAAAAATTTAAATTATACTTAGAGAAGTATATGCATTCAACAATTGAGAAAGAGTAGCTTAAAGGATATAAATAAATAAAAATAAATTATAAATAGATATATTTAAATAGCTTTATAATTATTTATTTAATAATAAAATGAAAATAACAGTACTGATGCTAAGTCTTTGGATTATCTAATTTACTTTGGCTTAACTAGATTTCTTTGATATAATGATTCCCAACTCTCCTAAATCTTATTCTTAATAATAATAAGCTCCTTCCTAAAAATTTTAAGACTATAATTTTAATCCTTAGACACAAACTCAATTTAGTATTACAGCTTGGATTAAATTCGACTAAACTTATTAGAGCGCTATCTTTTTATAATTATATCAAAGTAATTCAATTTATATAGAGTTTTGCATATATTAAGAAACAAATACATTAACTTAATTTTGCGTAAACCTTATAAATTATTAGTCTATTACAATTATAACTGAATATATTTATGATATTTGAGTGTTTATATTATTTTCTCTTAATAACTAACTGAAACCCTTTTTTACTTTAACACACTCTAAAACTAATAATATTTTTATTAGTGATTAGCAAACTTTTCTTGAATGAATAACTTTTACTTCAAATAATCTTATTTACTAAGGATGCTACTATTAATAAGTTAACTTTAATGGATGGATGTATTCAGCTAGATATTATAAGAATTCATACTTAACTGGAAATGATTTTACTCTTATCTTAAGCTATTAATTTTAAGGTTTTACTTCAACTTAAATAGTTTAATGCTGAGATTACTGCTTAAAATGTTATGGCGCTCAGACAAGTAATTGTTTATAATGCTATTATGGTTGAGTATTTTAGGGAGATTAATGTCTATGTTAATAAAAAATTTCTAAGGAAAAGGAGTGTTTACCTAATTGTTTTGGTAATTAATAAGATAAAGATAACGATGGAGTATGTGATTACTGTAACTAAACTATTGGTTTCTGTTAAAACTGCACCTAATAAGGAGATATTTGTATTTAATGTTAAGAATCTTATCTTCATCTTGATAATTAATGTGCTGATAGTTGTCCTAATAATACTTATTTTGTTTAAAATGAAACTTGCACTAAATGTGATTAAAAGATAAAAAATTGCTTAGAGTGTGATTTAGAAGGAGATAGTTGTACAAAATGTTAAGTTCCATGACTCTTACTAGAAGATTAATGTTTTTCAAGTTGTCCAGACTAAACTTATTTTGATAAAGACTAAGTTTGCTTAAAATGCAACTAAAAGATATAAAATTGTTTATATTGCGAAAGTGAAGGATAAATATGCCTATAATGTTAGTTTCCTTATCTTTTACTTGATGGAAAATGTGTAGAAAGTTGTTCTTCTGATAATAGTTATTTTGTTTATAACTAAACTTGCTTTAAGTGCAATATAAGTATAGATAATTGTAATAATTGCAATATTGATGGAAATAGATGCATTAAATGTAAAGATCCTTATTTATAATTGGAAGATTAATGTGTTACAATGTGTCCAAATGAAACTTATTTCTAATAAAATTAGACTTGCTATAGATGTGAAGAAAAGAATGATAAATGTGCTTAATGTGACTTAGCAGGACTAGAATGTAATAAGTGTATAGAAGGATATTATTTATTAGATAATATTTGTGTTTAAAGTTGTCCTTAAAACGAGTATTTTATTTAAAATTAAACATGCTATAAATGTGAATTGATAACTGATAAATGCTTAAACTGTCATGAGAATGGAAGAGAATGTTTAAGATGTAAAGATGGTTATTATTTATTAGAAGGTTAATGTGTTGCCAAATGTCCTAATTAATTTTACTTTTAATAAAATTAGACTTGCTAAGAATGCAAAGTAAATTTAGAAAAATGTTTATAATGCGATTTAGACGGTAAAATATGTAATAAATGCATAATAGACTATTTTTTAATTGATAATGAATGTGTTTCAGAATGTCCTTAAAACTTAACTTACTTTACTTAAAATTAAACCTGCTATAAATGCAATTAAAAGATTGATAATTGCTTAAACTGTGATGAGAATGGAAGAGAATGCTTAAGATGTGAAGATAGTTATTATTTATTAGAAGGTTAATGTGTTGCCAAATGTCCTAATTAATTTTACTTTGAATAAAATTAGACTTGCTATAGATGTGAAGAAAAGAATGATAAATGTGCTTAATGTGACTTAGCAGGACTAGAATGTAATAAGTGTATAGAAGGATATTATTTATTAAATAATGTTTGTGTTTAAAGTTGCCCTTTTGATGAGTATTTTGTTTAAAATTAAACATGCTATAAATGTGAATTGATAACTGATAAATGCTTAAACTGTGATGTGAATGGAAGAGAATGCTTAAGATGTGAAAATGGTTATTATTTATTAGAAGGTTAATGTATCTCAAATTGTTCTTTTGATGAAGGTTATTTTATTTAAAACTAAACTTGCTTGAAATGTGAGTAGAATATTAAGCAATGCTAAAAAAATAATTCTGATTTAAATATATCAAGTTAATCATTTGATTTTAAAGTAACTGATACAGAACAATTTTTCACTGATTTGACGGAAAATATTTAATATTAATCTTAATATATAGGTCTTGTTTCAGCATAAAGTAATATTATTTTATAAAGCGTAGTTGCATAAAATTGCTTCTAGATATTCTGATTTGTAGCTTTTATTACTTAAATGATAATGCTAAATGCCTATATCAATGTACCTAGACCTGATAATCTTAACAATTATTATTTCTAGAATTTTAACTTAAAATTACCTTTTGGACTTAATGTTGACTTTTTTGAAATATAATGAAATAACAACGAAGTTGAATAAAATATTTGAAAAATGCTTAAATATAGTTCTAGTTTATTCCTAGCTAACTCACTTAATTCCATTTTTATAGTTTTATCTATTTTGACTTTGAGCTTTATTTTTAGAATATTAAGTTATAGATTCAAAAACGCTAAAGTACTACAAAAACTTCTAAATTTATATTAATATGAAGCAGTGATAGGATTTTATTTAGGCTAATGTTTAAACTTGAATTTCGCTATTTTTATATAAATTTACAATTTAGATTTTAAAGAAATTGTTACCACTTTAAACTTGCTATTAACTTTTGTATTCATTGTAAGTTATCATATGCAGATCATTTAAGCTCTAGCAATTTTATATTCTTTCAAAATAGTTTAAGCTTATTTTCAAAAAGGATAATAAAGTGGAGAATAAGAAGAATAATAAACTTAAATCAGGATTAAATTTAATATTTTCTTCTAGGATTTCTAGCCTAATAAGTTATCTATTTTTTATACAGTCTTTCTTATTAGACGATTCTTCTTATCTTCCTTGCTTATACTACTTATCAATCATCCTAAAGCTTAAATAATTCTAATGACTCTTACCTGCTTTTTATAAATTCTCTTTCTGATCTTTTATAAACCTTTTCGAAATAATAAACGAAATTACTTTGAAAGCTGTGTAGAAGCTTTTTTGATGTGCATTTATCTAACTAATTTTTATTTCGATGCATAAAAAGAAAAAATGGAATTGGAAGGGCTAAATGAAAAGTAAATAAGCAAAGTAGGAGGTTTTATATTATATGCATCTAGTATTTTTATTTTCATAGTTACAGTGGGAATGATAATATTGAATATAAGAAACTTTATTTAGCAATATAGAGAAAAAAGAAAAATATAAGCAGAATCAATTTAGATGCCCAATATAACTAATGATATTTCTTAAATTTAATTACAAATAGACCATTCTTAAATAATATCTTCTTAGCTTAGAGAGCAGAACGATTTAAATTTAACTATCTTTTAAGGAACTAAATCAAAAAGAACTAATTTAAAATAAAAAATGCAAAATTTATATTTTAAGGAAGAAGAAAAAAAAGATGATTTAGGGTATCAATAGCCAATTGAAGTTTAAGACGCCGATATTAATTAAATCATTCCATAAATAAAATAAAAAATTTAAAATGAAAAATAAAATAAGAAAAATAAACAGGGAAGAAGAAATAAAAAGAGTAAAGTGAGAGAGGATAGAAAAAAGGAAAAAAAAAGGAATAAAAAATGAAAAACTCTTAAAAACATTTTTATTCAATTTAATTTCTTAAATATTAATTTATTAAATCTCTTTAATTTTTTAAGATAAATTTAAATCAAAATCTATGGAAATAAATTATTAGGGAAGATAAAATTTAATAAAGAAAAAAATTCTACAAGTTTAAAATTAAATTGTAATAACCTATTTATTTTTTATTTAGAATACGCTTTTATGTATATATTAATAGTTTTTTTAATGAGGTAAATTTTATTCTATCTTATTTCACTTCTGTTGTTTTTTCT
The DNA here is from genome assembly GCA_946699065.1 of Loxodes magnus. Taxonomy (NCBI): domain Eukaryota; phylum Ciliophora; class Karyorelictea; order Loxodida; family Loxodidae; genus Loxodes; species Loxodes magnus. The sequence continues at coordinate 180,427 of CAMPDV010000518.1, read as the reverse complement.
TAAAAATGATTTTTAACCTTACTTGAACAAAAGCTTCTTATAATAATCGTAGCATTATCTTTTATAGGCAAGAGTTTTGTATGTATTTTTACTAAAATTCAATCTTGTAGTTATTTATTTTTCACGATTTATGATGGACTACTATAATAAAAATAAAAAACTTTCGATATTTTATTAATAAATAAAAATGGAAAAAATCCGGGAATCTAAACCTTGAATTCTAACCTAATAGATCAATATTAAGTCTCAGTTAACTAATAAGAACCAATAATTCAAAAAAGATAAATACTCTTGTTAAGGATTGGGAAATACTGAATTTCCTAACGAACTTAAAAACCTTGAGAAACCCAATGAGCAAGTCATTATTTAGCTTAATTCCTTAATTGAGAAAATAGATGCAGAAATTTAAACCCTCAAGGCAGAAAACATGAATCTTAAGCTTCTTTTGTAAGATAAAAAAGGAAGATAAAGGCTAGGTAAGATAAGTTTTGTTTTAATTTGAAGCCTTAACTTCCAAATTTGTATTGATAGAAAAAATCTAGCATCAAATCCATAGAAAATTGAAGAAGAAGTCCAATTAAAAATTAATAAACACTAACCTCAAATAGGTAAGATGGAAATAGAACAAAAAATTTAAACAAAATAAAAACTTTACTCCAAGCCCTTAATAAAACTTTTCTATTGTTGTCAAAAGACTGGACATTAATGAAGATAATGTCTAAAGTGAAGGAGAGTGCTTGAGCAGCACCGAAAAGATCAAGGAACATCAAGGAGACTATATTGAAACTGCTTTGGAGGTATTTATAGAAAGAAACCGGTATTAGTAGATTCAAGTGTGACATTACTCAAGCAGGATATTGGTAATTAAAAGTAACAAAATAAATAACTTCAAAAGGACAACGATGACCTTAGAATTTGTTTAAAGAAGCTGGAGAAAAATTACAAGAAGATGGAAGAGCAATTCTATTAGCTTATAGAATAGAAAGAAGAATTACCTCAGTTTGAAATTGATTCAGATGAAGACAAATACAGTTGAGAGATGGTTATAAAAACTTTTATTGTCTTTGATTTTAGGAAGCGTTCCCTCTAATCAAAGATGGCCCTAACTCTTTTAGTTAAAATTAATTAATTAATTGTAACTAAAAGAGTTTTTGGTACTGGAAGCTCCTTCCAGTTAGAAGACCCAAGACTCTTTTTTTAAGGACTAACGGGGATATCCTGTTGTGCTCCAGACACAGTTGCTAGGGAGCTCTATCGCTATGAGCAGCCAGGCTTCAAGCCCCTACCAAGAGCGGATAATCTCAAAGAGAATGTTTCCTTTAGAAAATGACTCTGATCAGAGATTTTCTTAGCGACAGGAAAGGAACTTATTCCTATCCATAAAAGCAGAAAATTTAGTAAAAAAACCAATATCAGCTTTCACTATCTTTTCAATTATAAGATATTTAATATATAGTTGAATGAAATATAATTGAATGAACTTTTAATCTTTATCTTCCTTATTATTTAAACATACTCTTTATTAATAATCTTAGTAATTCTACTCTTAATTATAAAATTATTTGTTATATTTTACTTTGTTTTATTTATAAAAATAGAAAATAATAGAAATAATTCTTAATTTTATATGTATAATGGTTCTTATTTAAGTATTTTAATAATTAAGTTTTCAGATTTTATTGAATCTTTTTAGCTTTCATTTATAATTTTCTTAAAAAGCAGATTCAAATGTTGTAATCAATTTTAATTAAAATAGCTATAATATGATGATAAAATTTTAAATTTATAAAAGAAGAAAAAAATTTAATTAAAATGATAAAAAAATAATTTTATTTTTTGAAATTGAATAATGGAAATTTTGAAAATTTGAATATAATGATCATATTAGATTTTTCTTAAGATTTTTAATGATTTATTAAATAAAATATAATAATTAATCTACATCTAAATTTTTTAAAATATTAAATTTCTAAATCTGATAATATTTTTAAAGAAGAAGTTACTAGCAAAAAATTAAAAGTTAAATATAACAAAAAAATTGAAAAAATACTTTTTAAAAATTTATTTTTGAGTATCTTATAATTAAAACTAATTGTAAAATAATTTTTAAATATATAATAAGATTTTTTATTCTTTATAGATAATGAAATTATTAGAAGTAGTATTAAAATTTTTATATATTTAATGTAAATTTATAAATATTTAAGAGAAATTTAAAAATTTATTAAAATTCTTATTTCTAATTTCTAATTAATTTTTTTATATCAGTAATGATTATTCTTATGGAGTTTTTTATGATTTAGCAATAATTTAAATTAATATTTTTTATTTTAATCCTCGATAGAAAAAATTTAAAAAACTAAGACATTTCTGATTTTTTAAATAAATAATTAGTCCAAAAAATTGCTTAAAATAATCTAATGCAAATTTTAATTTAAAAAATAATATAATTTAACTCCTTTACTCTAAAAATTACACGATGAATAATCTTTTTTATTTTATTCCTTTTTTATATATTTTCTTTTTTACTTTTATTTCAACCATTTAAACAGATTCAAATAGGAAAATTTTATTAAGATAAAAATTAATTTATTTAATCTTCTTGTAAATATTTCTATTAATTTGCCATAAACTTTAATTATATCTTTAAATATATTTTGATTATTTATATAATCTCTATATTTATTTAAAATTGAACCTTGTTATTTAACAAAAAAATAAATAAAATAATTGTTTTAAGCTAATAAGAAATAATTAAACAATTTTAAATATTTATTATATTTCCATAATATAGAATTATGGTTTTATATCTTCTAAATTATTTATTATTACATTTAAATAATCATTATAATATATTTTTACAATTTATACTTATTTATTTAGCAAAAATTAACTAAAAAATATTAAGTTTCTTGTTTTAACTTTTAATTTATCAATTTTTATAAAATTAAATTTATAATTTAGAAAAATTAATTTTTGTAATTTTTATTTATTTATCATAAAAATAATTCATTCATAAGAAATAAAAATAAAATATAATTAAATCATTTATTTTAATTTTATAAATTCTTTTTTCATATAAGCTTTAAAAAAATAAATAGTAAAGAATTAATCTAAAGATGCTGAAAAAAAGCAGTAAATAGTTTAATCTTAAATTAAAAATCTTTATAAAATTGATTTAATTTAATTTTTTCTTATATAATTAAAAATAATAAATTACTCTTTTTTTAATTAAATTTAAATAAAATTCTACTAATAAAACTTTTTGTTTATCTTCTAATAAGTTTTTTTATTTGTAATAAGCATAATTTTTTTATTATTAATCTCAATAAAATATTAAAAAATGTAAATAAAGCATAATAAATTGCTTTAATATCGGTAATAATAAGATAAGAAATTTGGTAAATAATATTTAAAATAATTATTTATAAGTAGCTGATGATTTATTTTTAGTCTTATTTAATTGTATTACTCTTTAATAGAATGGTTATTTTTATTTGATCAATATGATTTATACTAATTATTAAGTTTAGATAAAATCTTAATAGTTAAAATTATATATTAGAGATATTTATTGTAAAATATTTAATTTTTTTAATACTTTGATGATTATTTATAAAGTTAAAAAGCAAAAAACTTATATAATCACTATAATATATAAATTAAAGTATATAAAATTATAAAAATAAGGTAAAAAGTGAACGTAGATCTAACAAAGTTTCTCTAATATAAAGTTACTTTTTTAATTATAATAACAATAAAGTTTATTTATCTATTTATTTATTTAAAATTAGTAAAATTAGGTAATTTATATTTATAAATATATTTATATTTTATATAATTATCTACATATTTAATTAAAATATGTGCAATAATAAACTATTATTGAATAAAGCTAATATTTTTATTTTAAATTATATTTATATAATCTCTAATTCATAAAAATTTAATTATTTAAATATCACTGTTTTTATATCCAATTTAAATGAAAGTATTTATATAGAAATTATAAGTATATTTATTACTTTTTTCTATTTTTAAGTAAAAAATATTATTATCAATTAACTTTTTAAATTAGTTAAAACTTAAGATGACATTTACTTTTTATCATTTATATATTTTGAAACTTTAAAATGTACAATTGCATCACTTTTTTCATTATTTATCTTAATTCTTTATCTATTATATTTTTATAATATACTGTTGATTATATAACATTTATTAATTTTAAAATTTTGTTACTTTTAATACTTTAAATGAGAAAATTATGCAGAAATAAAAAAATAATTTTTAATGCAAGCAGAAGAAAATGAATAATAGATCTAAAATTAATTAAAAAATTAAAGGAAATTAATAAAATTATAAAATAAAATAAAAAATTAATTAATGGCTTTACTATATACTTTTTAGTTTACATTTATTATTTTAAAATATTGTAATTTATAAAACTACAAAATTTCACTTTAATATTAGAAAATTAATGAAATATTAATCTAATTTACAATTTTTATTTTTTAATAATTCTTAATTCTTTAATTTTAAACTAATAGTCTTTTTTAAAAATGGTTTTTATTCATTTTAATAACTATAAATTAAATTTTATTTAACTACAAACTTAATTATAATTAAATTAACTTTAAATTATATCTTTAAAGTATTTTTATATTTTAGAACATAAAGTTATTTCAGGATTATTAAGAAATAAATAAATTAAACTAGAACTAAAATTGTTATTTGTTCTTATCTTTATAAGCTTTTAACTTTTATTTTAAAATAGGTTACTATAAATCATTTTATTTCTTGTTAGTTTGAAGTTTAAGAAAAATTGAAATAAAAGTGAAGTAATTTAAATTATTAAGTCATTATATAAAATTATCATCTAAATATTATTTACATGGTCACATATTATTTGGTATAAATTAGAGTTTAATTTCTTAAACCTTGAAAATATTTATAACTAAAAAATAATTTTACAAATATAATCTAATTTTTATTTCTAATCTAAGTATTAAAATAAAAATTTAATTATTTTTCTTATTATATATTTTTTTCAATTAAGCCTCTTCAAAATAAATTTGTTCTACTGATATCTAAAATTAATTCATTTTTTATTAAATTTTTAACTGTTTGAAATTTAGCATAACATAATTTATTATTGAGATATCACCTTTATTTGATTTACTAAATTTAATTTATTGTTTAAAAAATATATTCACCTTAACCTGTTTGGATCTTCAATGTCATGAATTTTGATGATTTTAAGATTAGTTTTCGTGATTTTTTCTTATAGGTCAAATCTCAATCATTTTCTATTGTATTCATAAACTGCTTTTTAGATATAGGGGATATTTTTTATTTACTTTAAATATTTTTTTCTGTAAGTAAAACCTACTTGATCGCAAATTTTTTCTTATATAATTTTCTAATTTTTTTATTTAAATTGTTAGAAAATTTTTATTTATGTCTTGGCTGCTTGCTGTATCTATATATCGTTACTCTTCCTTATTTAATATATTTTGGTATATATTTTTATTCTAATTCCATTAATTTGTTAATTATTTAGTATCTTTCTAGCATACAGATTCTTGTATTTAAAATTTCCCCTTAAATTTGCTATAATGACAGTTTTAGAGTTGATTCCTTTCATCAAATTGAGTTTTCAAAATTTAAAATTTCATTGAATTTATAAACCTTAAGTTCGGCAATAAAGATCAATTACAGCCGTTGTTTATTTTAATTCTCTATCAAAAGAAGGAAAATATTTTTTGCAACGTCTTACTAAGATTATTATGCTTTAATGGAGAGATTTGCTTCTTTGGAGCCATTTTTTATAAAATACTAAAAAAATAGAATAAATAATATATTTTTATTGCTTAGTAGCTATTAGAAAATAATAAAAAATCTATTTGATGAGAAAAAATATTTTATGCTAAGATAAAATTTAGATTATATTAAACTTATAAATATTACGCATAAATAATAGAACTGTTTTATTTTTAATAGATTATGTTTAAGAATAAATTTATTAAAAGCTAAATAAAGTCAAAAATATTTTAAATAAATAAATTATTTATTTTTATTTACAATTTTTTAAATCTAGATATAAGAACTTGATCATTAAAAAAAGTAGTAGTCGCTATTCAATTTATTTTATTTATGAGGATTAAAAATAATAAAAATTGGTTAGTTTTATCAGACTATGAAAAAATAATCTACTTATAAATAATTTTCAAATGGATATTTTTCTTAATTTTTAAATAAATAAATAAATAAATAAATAATAAATAAAGATTATTATAGAGCGCGTAGCATCTCGTTGGTGCGCAACTCTTTCAATATTAATATTAATATTAAGAAAATATTTTCTCATAATTCTTGTTAAAATTCTAATAGTCCAATGATTCACGTCAGCTCCTCTAAATGAGATCTTACTTAATAAAAATTATTCTCGAAACTTGAATTAAGTGCTTCAGTCTTCTTGAATAGGATCCAAATAAGAATTAGTTATTAAGTCATCAGTAGATTCGTCAGTCGAACTTTCATACTGTTAGCGAAAACCCTCGGGCAAGTTAGGTTTTTCTTTCCTGGCTTGTTTATCCTTCCCAGTGGTGAATCTAGTGCGAGATTACTCGCAATGCAGTATACACTGTATCAGATTACCTACTAGATTTTCTGCCGCACCCGACATCCATTTTATTTTTTATAATAAAATTAAATACTTATTTACTTTAAAATTTAAATAAATAATTCTTAATAAATTATTGCAAAAAATAAAATAAATAAATATATTAAATAGCTTAAATAACTAAATCTTTTATAATTTTAGATTTAAGATACACAAAAAATAAAAATTTTTTTAGAAAAATTAATTTTTTTTAAATTATTTAAAATTTAAATTTTAATAAGAATCTAAAACTTTTTCTTCATATCTCAAAGCTAAGATTTAGCTATAATTTTTTTTTCTTGGCCTGCTTTTCTGGTAAGTTCCTTTTAATATATTTTCCTTTTATATTCCTTTATTTTAATGTTTCATTTTTTAATTATTTTACTAAGAAATTATTTTATTCCCATCATCTTAAAGTCTAATGAGTTATTTTTAAATTAAATTATCTTGCTTTTTTTCTTCTATAATTTCTTAATTAAAAATTTTTTATTTTTGATATTTCTTTTGTTTTCTAATTATTAGTCCACAAAATTTAAATCAATCTATTATCTAAGCTCTTAAGAAATTATTTACGAATGCTCTTGTCATTAAGTTTAAGAAGTATCATTAGCAAAATTAGTTGGTTTTATCTTCTCATCTTTATTTTTTCTTTTTTCTCTATATTGCTAAATAAAGTTTCTAATGTTTAATATTATCATTCCCATTGATACCATAAAAATAAAAATACTAGAGGAGTATAATTTGAAATCTCCTACTTCACTTATCTACTTGCTATTAATTCCTTCCAATTGCATTTTTTCTTTTTATGCATTGAAATAAAAATTAGTTAGATAAATGCAATTCAAAAAAGTTTCTACTACGCACTCAAAATAGTTTCTTTTAATATTTTAAAAAAGTTTATAAAAGATCAGAAAGAGGATTTAAAAAAAGCAGGTAAGAGTCATTAGAACTATTTGAACTTTTTGGTGATTTATAAGTAATATAAGCAAGGAAGATAAGAAGAATCGACTGATAATAAATGCTGGATAATAGAGAGATAACTTATTAGGCTAGAAATCCTAGAAGAAAATATTAAATTTATTCCTGATTTAAGTTTATTATTCTTGCTCTTGACTTTATTACTATTTTAGATAAAAATTTAAAACTATTCTGAAAGAAGCTATAATAACTAGCACTTAAATGATCTGTATATGAGTAACTTACAAGAAGTATGGAAGCAAATAGCTAACTTAAAATTGAAAATATTTCTTTAAAATCTAAATAGTAAATTTATATAAAAATAGCGAAATTTAAGTTTAAACATTAGCCTAAATAAAATCCTATTACTGTCTCATATTAATATAAATTTAGAAGCTTTTTTAGTGCTTTAGCGTTTTTGAATCTATAACCTAACAATCTAAGTATAAAATCCATAGTCAAAACAGATAAAATTATAAAAAATGGAATTAAAATCTCTTTCTTAATTCATGAATTTCGATTCTATTTCCTATTCAATTTCAAGTTTTCCTTTAACTTCTTATCGTCTTCTTCAACTTTTATATCTCTTCCTGGAGGTCTAGCACCACTTTTATCAGCTATTCATAGCTTATTTACTATTTTTTTGTGAGATTGGAGACTTCCTAGCGCATAATAATTTTAACTTATTTCCTAATATTTTCTTCGGAAGTGGGAAAGTCAATTTGATAGATGACCTTTTTGTTCCTTTTTCCTGGCCCTAGCCTTTCTAGGATGTTCTTAACTCCTGCCTTTTTGTAGCCGCGAAAAATCCTGTTTTTAATCATGGCATCTTTTTTTTAATTTTTATTTTTAATGCTTATTAAATATTAAAAATTCTTATAATTTAATAATTTTTTATGTTTTTCTTGCATAAAATTATTTACTTTTTTATGTTTAGAATTTATATTTTTCTTTGTTTGTGAAAAAAATTTCTTTAGAGCTTTCATTGAGAAGTAGAACTTTTTCATCACTTTATTTTTCCTGAATTTTCACACATGATGCTTAAAAATATTTCCAAAGATTACAAGCTATACTATGAATATTACTTACTAATTAAATTATTCTTATTGATGAAAAAAAAATGGAATAATCTATTCGCCTTTCCAAAAACCAAATTAAGAACGCAAAAAGGAAAGCTGCGAAACTAATGCAGAAACAATAACAAGAAGAAGATAAATCAAGTTCCTCATCTGAAGGAAAAGTTATAATTGGAACAATAGAGACGAATCCAGTAAAAGTACAAAAATAATCAGAAATCTAAATATAAATTGACTAAATGAAAACAATAATACAAAATTATTAGGAAACAATTTACAATCAAGGGGAAAAAATAAGAGAACTAATGAATACTATCGAAGATTAAAACAACGAGCTACTAATAATAAGACGACAATTGATTTAAAATAATTTAGTCACGGAATAGTAACTATATGAATAATCTCAATCGAATTTTAAGCAAGAACAAAATATGATTATTGAAAAAGTTTCTACATAAACAAACATCCAAGAAAAATAGAATGACGAAAAGATTAATATAGAATTACTCCAAAGAATCGATTAACTTGAAAAAAAAGTATTTCTGAAGAGATTCAAGAAAAGACCAATCAAAAATTGCTATTATTGCAAATCAAAGTGACACCTATTACAAAATTGCGATCAGTGGAGATAAATTTAGATGAAAGAACAACAAAGAACGTTAAGAATGCTTAGCAGACTCTGAATCACCGAAACGGGAATTTACAAGAAGAAGATATTCTTATAAAAGACAGAAGATTCTCAGTGGTTCCATCCACAAAAAAAAATGGCGTGGTATCCATCCACGCTAAAAAAATGGTAGCAAAAACCTGGTTGAAAATCCAGGGAATGCTAAACTTTAATTACTTTTAGTTTACTATATATCTATATATTATTCTTATTGATTGAACTAAAACCTTTTTATACTCTTAATTAACACTTTTTGAATCAATGCATTTTTTACGAATCCTCTTGCAATTTTTTATTTTAATGGTTTGGAAAAAATGAACTTAATATTTCATCCTTATTATCTTAATTGTTAACTGCAATAATATTATGACTCTAAATTATCTTTGCCAATAGAAAATTAAATGTAGGCTCCAAAGAATGATTATTAGTATTTTAATCTATCAATAGGATCTTTTAGTTTACTAATTTTATATTTTCATTAGACAATTTTATCATAATTAAAATTTATTATAAGAGAAAATCTACTATAGTTGGCATATAATCAGTAAATAGGTAATTGTAGTATGCTTTAAAATTTACAAACTGACTAATATTAAAGTAACTATTTATTTTAATAATAAATTAATGTGACGCCGTCTTTATTAAGTTTGTCACAAATTAAAGTTTGTTGAAGTTTTCATTCATCAATAGGTTTCAAATTTGTATTCCTCTGGTTTTTCTGGGCTGTAAACTCTTATAATTTGCTTATTTTGTCCTCTTGTCAACGATTGGAAATAAATGTCATGCTGTCATTTCTCAAATCTTCTCATCCATAATTTTTATAGCTTTAATATGGTTATAATATAATAATTGCAATACAGAAGTCCTGTTCCTTTATGTATAAAAGTATTACTATTGCTATCATTAACTATATAAAGTTCATTTTATATTAGAAAACTTATAATTTATTAGTGCTATCTTAATTATTAATAGGATTATCTCAATATTCCAATAAAAGAGCATAGAAGTCTCCCATTAAAATATGAGAATTATAGGGAATTTATTCAAAAGTAATTAATTTGATTGTATGATTGGTCCTTAATTTCCTAACTTTTATTATTATCTGGTATTTAGCAAGATAAGATGAAAATATTGTCCAGTTTTGCTGTAATAAATCTTCTCTAATTAAAATTACTTAAATAGATTCTTCAGTACTATTAAGTTCTTCTTTAATACCATGCATACACCTACTCCCTTAATTTTATTATATATAAAAAATAAAATGGATGTCCGCTTCTTCAGATAAATTGGTAGGTAATCTGGTGCAGTGCATACTGCATTGCGAGTAATCTCACATTAGATGCCACCACGGGGAAGGGAGATAAGCTCCATTGAGACATACCTAACTTATCCCAAGGGTTCTCTCTAGCAGTATGAAAGTTTGATTGAAGGGCCTTCTAATTACCTATTTAATAACTAATTCTTATTTGGAACTTATTCAAGAAGACTGAAGCATTTGACTCAAGATTTAAGAATAGATTTTAATAAGAAGATTCCCCATTTGGAGAAGCTGACATGACTCATCGGACCTCTAGAATTTTAACAAGAAACATGAGAACATTTTCCTTAATATTAAATATTAATATTGAAAGAGATGCGCGCCAATGAGGTACTACGTGCTCTATAATAATTTGTATTTATTATTTATAGTGATAATCTTTTAGCATTACACAAAAATAAAAAAATAATATGATAATTAATATTTTTGATATAATGAATAAAATATTATTTAATTAAATATTAAAGTAATCTATTAAATTATTTAGTATTTATAATATTTACTTAATTTTAATTATATTTTAGACAAATTTAATTGTTTATAATTTAATTATTAGATGATTAAATGATTAGAGAGATAACTTTAAATTGATTTAATTTGTAAAATTATATTTCTTTCTATTTAGTTAAAGATTCTTTTATTTTTTAATTTTACTAGCCTATTTATTTATATTAGAATAATTTAGATTTGTTTTAATTTTGCTACATATTTTAAAATTTTAAAGAGGAAACATTTTTAAATAACTGTAAATAAAAATTATAATAATATGCAAGTAGAATAAATAAATCACCTTGCTAAACTGCTTTATCTTAGAAAAATTATTAGAAGCTCTTCAGTCTATGCAGGATGTAGATAATTTGCAAAATTTGGAATAGGAGTTATAAAATATGAAGTTTGCCCAAATTTTATTAACCGAATTAGCAATATTATGACAGTTTGTCGAGATACTTCTATTATAACTTCTTGATCTATTAACAAAAAATAATATGTGCAAAAAGCTTGCTAATTTTAGCCTACAATCAATAATTACACTTAAGTGGAATAAATAAAAAATTAAGCTATTATTATATCAGGAGATAACAGACCTAACAAACAAAGATTTACAATTTATTGTTAGTAAGATATTTAAGAGTACAAAATGAAATTTAAGAGATATTGACATAAAACAAACTATGACAAAAAAAAATTAGTTTATATTATTTCAGGAGAGACTTTTTGTAATTAAAATACTGTTTAAAATGTATTTGAATGTGAAGTGTTTAATCTAGAATAAAAAAACTTCAAATAAATATAGTAAATTCTAATTCCTGCCAGATTCTTTGGATGCGATTAACTGGATAAGATAATTTTTATTTTTGGAGGGTATAGTCTATTAAAAAAAGAAGAATAGAATGAAATTTAGTTATTCAACAGTATGACAAATAACTGAACTTTGTGCGATTAGAAATTACTGGAAGCTGAAAAAAGTTCAGCAGTTTATATTCCCTATATAAGGTGTTTTTTAATATATGGAAATCGTTCATAAATACAAACTTAAATCTATGATTTAAAAACAATTACAGCTAAAGGAGAAAAATATCCTATTTATGAAAGTTATGGATGTGACTATACTTAACCGATTCAAGTTTCCAAACAAGTATTTCAATACAATTTTAACCGTAATTTATTGAGCTATGAGTTGAAATCAGGGAAATGGAGTAGACTTGAATGATTTTGACAGATTAAATATTTACTAAATTAATTAAAATTTAATGAAATTAAATATTTGTAAATGCTTAAAACATATAAATTTCATATTATGGAAAATGATCTATTAAAATGCTTTCAAATGTTATTTTTATTAATTTAATATTTAAATTTTTATTAAATATTTTTAGTGTCAATAATAATCTAATATTCGATTCATGGAATCTATGAAAGTGGATCTAATTTTAGATATTTTAAAAATATATAATACTAAATATAAGGGCAATAATCTGTGGAATAGCAACAACTAGAAGAGTAATCAAGCTCCTCCTCAGAAGGTAAAATTATGATTTGTACAGTTGAGAAAAATTCAAGCAATATTGAATGAAAACGCCAATCTAAGAGTATCAAGAAACAATTTACGATCAAGGAGAAAAATGAGAATTAATGAATTACATAGAAGATTTAAATAATTAATTGTTAGTAACTAGAACTCAGTTAATCTAGAAGCATTTAGTACAGAATAGCAACTGTACTAACATTTTTAACGAATCTTAAATGAAACCATGATATGATTATTGAAAAAGATTGTAATAAACGAATTTCTAAGAAAAGCAGAACGATGGAAGGATTGACTAGAATTTAATGGTTAGAATTGATTATGTTTGAAAAAAGTATTTTAGTAAAAACTTCAAAAATATCAAGTCAAACAATGTTAGTTTTGCAAGTAAAATCGACATTTATTAAGAAATTATGTTGGTTAGAATAAATCTAAATAAAAGAAAAACAAAGAACGTGAAAGACGTTTAATAATCTCAGAATTACTTAAACCAGAATCTACAAGAGAAAAATATTTACAGGAAACTCAAAGATTTTTAATGGTTACCTCCAAAATAAAAAACTTAGTTGTGGTATCCATTCACATCCAAAAATTGGATGCAAAAAACTAGTTGAGATCTTAGATAATGCAAGATTTTTTAACTTTTAGTTCATTATTATTGCCATTAATTTAATAATTTTTATTTTAATTTTAGCTAAATTTTATAAATAAAAAAATATAAAGATAATAAATTACTTAACAGTTTGTTTAAAGTCACAGTTATACTGATGTTAACTATTTTGCTCTCAGTCTTCTTTATTATTAGATAAACATTTCTATAACTTTATTAGAAAAATAAGCATTTTGAATTTATATCTTTTGTAATATACTTTAAGAAATCTTTTTAATTAGAAATTTTAATAATTTTACCCTCTTTGAATTTTAAAGCGTATATTAAGACTTTAGTATCAGAAGTTTTCAAACTATTAAAATGCCAAATAATTCTGTGCTTGCTCTCTAGATTTGTATACTTAAATATAGTTCTTATGTTATAGAGAACTGTTGCAATAGCTTATTAAAATTAATATTAGTAAATTAAATACAATTATTTATTAAATGTTAAATTAGTTAGATTTATTGCTACTAATTTCTTAATTTTCTATCATTTAATATCTGAAAAGGTATCTTCTTTTGTAAAAACTTATAAAGAATTTTCTAAGCTTTAAATGTTTACAAAATTTATTTACCTTTTTTTCTCTTTAAAGCAATTTTATAGAGAAGATAGAATTTTTTTATTTAGAGATAAAAGCTAAAAACGCATGTATTAAAGTAGATAAATAAAGTGAAAAAGTATTTAAAAATATGTAAAAAATTTGAAAACAAATCTAAGTAAAAATGAATAATATTCAATCGATAAATAAAGATGATATCATAAAATAATTTAGGATTAAATTAAAATAAAAAGTATTTTGGTTTAGAAAAATATAATAAAACTAATTAGTTTAATTTAAAATAAATAAACTTGATTGCTTATTTAGATATTTTTGATTGCTTAACCAAATAATGAATGGAAAAATAAATTATAGAAATGGCAGACAAAACATGGCAATCTTCAAGAATATTTAAAAAGTTCTAACTACCTTTTACCCAAATATTATGTTAAATTATGAAGGAAGAAATTCATTCTTTAAAAATAGCATCACCCTTCGAGTAAATTCCAAATTAATTTAAATTGTATTTAAAACTTTTCATTGTATATATAATTAAACATTTTTTTTCATGAATAAAAAAAATTGCATAAAAAGATAAAATCTAGAATTATATTATTGATACGTATTTTTACTAATGATCATAATTTTTTACAATAAATTACTCCGCATATAATCTTAGTTTAAAATAAATGTGATTCTTAATTTAATTAATATACTAAAATTTTTATATAGTGAGTACTATAATACTTTATTTTTTACTTTCTAGTTTCTTGATCAAAGATTATTTTTTTCTTATTTATTTTGCAACTAAAAGTGATATTTTTAGTTTCTAATCGTAAAAATATTGAGTATAAAATGTTAACTCTTAAATTATTTTTTTAATCTTTATATAATCTCATTTTAAATAATTATCAACTTTTATAATAATAAATAATTAAAAAACATTTTTCCTTCTATATTATTAAACCAGATTTAGTTTTACAAATTTTAAATTACTTGATTCATATATCTTCATTTCAGTTAAATTTTTATCAAATATTTTTATCATTAATAACGTTCTTAAAATAGTCAAAAAATCTTGAAAATGGCTTTTTTTTATCTAAAAGAAGGCTTTGGATTTCTTCAATACGTCATCCTTGTTTAAAATTTGTATTTTATATAAGATCCTTTTTCATCTAAAAGTTATTTAAAAAATGCTAGATTTACTATTATAAAGATTTTTTCAGTATATCAGTTTAAGTAAGTTATATTTAAAATATCTCTTTTATTATATTAATGGATGTCGATAGAAAAAAGGGAGAAGTTTTAGGTAATCTGATGTAGTTTATGCTGCATTGTGAGTAATCTCGCACATGATATCGCCACGAATAAGTGTGGAAAAGCTCGGAAGAAACAGGCCTAACTTGTCAGAAAATTCTCAATTTCGGTACAAAGGTTCGACTGATGATCATTTAATTTTTTTTAATTTTTATTCTTTCTTGGACTTTATTTTAGAAGACTGTTGGGATTACAACAAGATTAAAGAATAAATTTAGAATAAAAAATTTACCTTTTGTAGAAGCTTACTTGATTATTTGATGTCTATACCAATACAATTTAGATTATGAGAACATTTAAATAAGCATTAATGGTTAATTTGTATCAAACCTATTAACGGTGATATCACGCTAATTAATTAATTAATTTACTATGAATTTTGTATTCTTTTCATAAATTTGGTTTTCACCAGCATCTTTTATAATTATGCTACTTTTTCATATATAGAAGCTTATTTTTCTTAATTTACTTTATTATTATTCTTTTATTATAAATAACCATAGATGTATCCCTGTTATCCATTGATTCTTTAATAATTTCTTATTATTTTGCTTATTTTCTTAGAGTTCTTTTATTTGATATTGGTACGAAGAAAACTAAAATTAGAGTATTAAAAGGATTAAATTAAATTATTTGTTAATCTCATCCAGTTTATATACCATTTACGAATTTAAGTTATTTAATGCTTCTTTTATATGGAAATTGACGATTTAGTTTTTCGTCTATTTTTTTCTAATATCTGACCTAATTTTATATCTTTAATCTTTATTTTAAAAATTCTTATTGTAGACTTGATGTTCTTTAATTACTGATTATATAAAGATTCCGGTTATTATTGTCCTTTATTTTATTAAGGTGATTGTTCAACTAAGTTAGATATTATTTATTTTTTAATTATTTATTAAGAGAGGTATGTTATTTCTTAGATTCCATTTTATTTTACATAATAGCAAATTAGATCTATATAAATAAGTTTTCATATGTATTTATAAGAATCAGTATACTCATTTTCTTTCATTTGATTTAGTTTTATATTTAAATATTGATATTTTTGAGAAAGTGTGTAGCACCTTGTTGGCGCATAGCCCTTTCATTATGAATATTTAATATTAAAAAAAGTGTTCTCATACTTCTTGCTTTCATTCTAGCTGTACAATGAGTCACGCCAACTTCTTCAAATGGAGAGTCCGCTTATGAAAAACGATTCTTGAATCTTGAACCAAGAATTCCAATTTTCTTGAATAAGATCCATATAAGAGTTAGTTATTAAGTCATTAATTAGAAGGTCCCCCAGTCAAACGTTCATATTGCTAGCGAGAAACCTCGGGCAAATTAGGCTTGTCTCTTCCGAGCTTATTCACCCTTCCCAGTGGTGGATCTAGTGTAAGATTACTTACAATGCAGTATACGCTAAACCAGATTACCTATTAGTTCTCCTAACCGCTGCCAACATCGATTATTTATAATAATATAATAATAAAGAGTATATCATAATTTAGAATTTAAAATTATCAAAGTTAAATATTATTTTCAGTCTAATTTTTTATAAAACTCTCACTTTTTTCTTCTTTATAAGTTTACTAAAATAAGTATTATCCTAAGTTTCTATTTGAACTCCAAATTTTAGCTTTTTTAAATTTCATTTTTGCTAAATATTTAACCAATATCTTGAGTAATTAAATTTTAAACTCAGCATAAATTAGATTATTATTATGCTAGATAAAGAAACTGAGAACATCTAATGAACTAATCAAGATTAAACTAGTTCATTTGTAAGATACTTACTTTAGAACAGTTTTGACTTAGAAATAGGATAACTATTTAGCGAAATACATTTCAATTAACAACTATAAAAGTAAATTAGGAACAGATTAAATTATCATTTAGTATAGCAGAACATTTTTTTAATTAAAGCAAGCGAAAAATTAAAAAACTAGAAAAAGAGAAAAAGAGAAAAATTCTTTTAACTGTCAAGACTAAAAGCTTAAATTTAATTATTTTAATGAAATTTTTCATCATAAGTAGTTCTTCCAAATCTAATTCAAGATGCATTCAGATTTGATAACATTAGTCTTTAAGTGAGTTAATGTAAAAACTTTACTTGTTTCATTTATTAAATTATAAATCTATTTTATAGTTTTGGAAAGAAGAATCAGATCATCTGCGCATCCTCTGCAAGTGAAGCTAATACTCAAGGCCTGGCATTTGAATATCAATTAGGTACTTATATTTTCCTATTATCTAATTACAATTTCATAACTTTTATTATAAATAAATAAATAGGGAGGAGCAATCCCCCAACTGAAAACTGATTTAAACTCTGGTACCAGGAAGTATCCCATAGGTGAAGAACTAGTCAAGAGAAGAATAGACAAGATCGAAGAGAATGGAAGATGAAACTGAAGACAATATGACCAAGTGAGAGAGAGAGGAAATCAAATTTTTAAACATTTTTATATAATCCCGGAGCAATCCGGCGATCGGCAGGAAGAGGTGAAATTCCTCCAAGATTGCCAAACTTAATTTTATTATTATTATTATTATATGCTATATAAATAATAAGAACAATACTAACTGTACATTTTTACTTTGAAGATAATGATAATGAAGCAAGATAATTTCCAATTTATATAAGCACTAAATTAAATAGAGAAACAGTCTCTCTATACAAATTTAGAACAATTTTCTATAATTTCTAATATTACTCATAATAAAGACACTTCAAAATAACTACTATAGTCTTAAATTTCCAACTTAAAAGCAGCTAAAATAAATCGATTTTAGAATTAAAAGCTTTCTCTAAAAAAATATTTAGAAGAAGGATTGAAATTCTTGAGTGAATGGATGAACTACTACAATGATAGAATTATTTAGAAAAATTGAAGCAATAGAAAAGGCAGAAGAAGATAAATATGAGTAGTAAGCTAATTAGGACTGATGAATGAAGCGTAAATAAAAAGTTTATACTACACATATGAAAATACAAAAAAGACATATTAATTGATATTTATATTCTTAAGATTATTTTTTAAAGAAAAACTAAGTAGGCATTAACATACTCTATCGGAAAAAAAATGGAATTTCATATCGGGCAACATCTTAGTAAAGGCGAGAAAAAGAAGGCTAAAAAAAGCTCTTCTTATTTAAAATTAAAAACAGCAGGCCACTGAGAACTCAAGCTCCTCATCTCCTTATTAAGGTAAGCGCATGGTTGGTCCTGAAACTTATGGAATTGACGCAGAACAAATAAGGTAACTTAAATCAGTTATCAAGAAACAGGAGGAAACTATTTATAACCTTTCGATTTAACTTAGAGAAATTTTAACCAACTATGATCAACTAAACAATGGAATAGATTAACTCAAGACTATATTGGTAAATAACAAGTAAATTACTAGATAATAAATTTGATCTTAATCTTAATAACCTCCATCATCAAGTGTAGCAATGCAGGTCGAAGTTGTATAAGAAAACTAAATAATCTCTCAATCTGCAGTACAACAAGTTGAAGAAGGAAATAGAATTGAAACAATTTAAATGAAAACAAGAATTGATTAAATTGAAAGATTTTTGAATTTAAAAACTTAAACGAAAACCTAAAGAAAAAAATGCTTATTTTGTTAATCTCAAAATCACTTATTAAGAAAATGTTGAAACTTTTAAATGCTCAAAAGAAATAATGAATAAAAAACATGAAAAGAGATCACAAGACTATTTATAACTAAAAATGGAGTTTATAAAAGAAAATTGTTCCAGTCAAAAGATTCTGTGCATGAACTTTTAGGTTAAGCTTCCAACACAAAAAGCTTGTGGAATCCAACCACATAAAAAAATAGTGGTCATCGGAAGCAGGTTGCAAATCCTGTCAAAGATAAACACTTTTGAACTTTAATTATATTATATTATTATAACATACTCTATCAGTTTAATTTCTTTTATTACTCATTTCAAATCTTTAATACATATGTGATGATCTATGGAAACTTCTGGCTATTTTAAATCCAGAATTTGGAAAAGAAAAATTTAGATTATTTAGTATTTAGAGAATTAGATTAAAATGAATTTCCAATCTGATTTGCAAATGAAAATGATTTAAGTGCTTGTTTCTAAAAATGGAAAAAATAGATAAAAATTAATCTCAAGAGATTTAATCTCGTTATAGGTGATTGAATCATGCATATAGATTGGAAATTTTAGAGTTGTTGAGTGAAAGAAGTAAAAATCTAGATTATATTGGAGTGAAGGTAAGATAGATTTGATGTATACTATCCCAGCTCTTGATTTATTAATTTATTTACTCGAATAAAAAAATATTGTATGAAGATTCTGATTTTAGTCAGGCGCTTCATTTTATTTAAGTTTACAAATTTCTTATTTCTTTTCTCACCTTTCTTCTTCTATTCTCTATCTTTATATCGATCTCAAAATATTTCGTTCTTTCTATGCCTCTATTTATCTTTATGTACTTTTTCTGAGTAATAATTATCTTTTATTTCGTAATTTCTTGTGAAGATTTTTAATTTGCAGGATTATTTCAGATTGGAGTTTTCTAATAAATTTTAGCTCAAGTATATTATCCATAAGTTATCAATCTTTCCAAAATTTTCCAGGACCAGAAAGGTTTCCAAATAAGTCTAAATTATAGACAGATTCGAACATATGTCTGAATGAGTTTTTTTCTCCACATATATAGAGTTAATTTTTCACCGTATAATGACAAAAATGCTTGTCATACTGAAAACTATAAAAATTAGTTTACAACTTAAAGAATGAGATTACTTCTTGCCTATTTTCCTTGCTTATTTAGTTTAATTTATTTCTGAATATTTCTAAAGTTTTTCAAGTCTCTCTCTGAATATCTAAGTTATGTCTCTATAGCGAAAATTCTTTTTTTTATAAAATTAATTTCTTGAATTTCCTCTCTTTAGTTCTCAATAGAAACTTAGTTGGAAATCATTTTTTTACCACTATTATTATTTCATATAACTAAAACATTTTTTTACTTACTAAAAGTGTTAAAAATTTTTAGTTCCAATGCATTCGAAGAGTATTACTAAGTCAGATTCTGGACAACTCATAGCTTCGTTTCGTATTTTAAAGTAGAAACGAAGAAAGCGCTTTGCCATAATATTTTCAAATGAAAGTCAGTTGAAATCTATGTAACAGGATTTATTAAATTTGTGATAGATGACTGCAATTGTCTTATACCTTTAGTTTAAATTATACTTTTGCATCATTCTACGTCCTACAACTTTACTTCCTCGACTGAAAATAGCAAGCAAATATCCTATCTTTCCTCCACAGCATTATTTTCAGCCATCCCTATTCATTTTTTTTTATCTGCTACCTAAAATCAAAATCAAAGCTATCAGCTTATTCCCATCAGGTACTGTTTTTAAACTTCAACATGATACTAATTTCTGAACTATAAGGATTAGTTTCTCTTTAATCTAAATTTAAGTGCTAGAGTGATTAAAAAAGTTAGGATGAGAGATACTACAAGCAGCATTTAGATATAGCTTAGCAATAATTATAATAGAGGTAGAAGACCCTTTTAATTATAGCTCTATGTACTAGTAGCATATCTGAATCCAGCTTCAGTCGTAACAAAGAATAATCTTCATTTTTTTTGATAAGATTTGGGTAAAATAACGATATGGTAAAAAGCAAATTATATGAGATAGGAAATCTGCTATATATCTAAAGAGAACTAAAGTAAGAATTGTTTCTTCAAAAACTAATAGAATAATATTAAACTAGCTAGCACATTTATAGAGGTGTTAAAATGAATGGCAAAAATGGAAGGTTAAAAGAGAAAAATTTGGCTAGAAAAGAAAAAAAGGAAAATGGTAGAAGACTTTAAATGCATTAATTGAAAGCTAAACTATTAATTTTTAAGAGAGGATTAATCTTTTGAGTTAAAGCTGATAATTAAACTTGCTAAGAGAAGGTTAATATTGTGATAATTAATATGACCTAAGAAGAATTGGAAAAGCTATAAAATGCTCACTGGTAAAAGAAACAGATATGATTAAGATGAAATATAAAAAGTAAGAAAGAGTTTAAGTGTAATAAGAATTTAACTCTAAAACACTAATAAGTATTTAAGCATTATACTTATAAAATAGTGCAGAAAATAAATAAATTTAACTTAGCTAAACTTTAATATTCCTTTCCTTTCCTATTTTACTTTAGTTATTTATTCAATTCAACACAATGGAATAAAAGATTTTAAATTCGGAGAAGCAGTTTCGATCTACAGACTTTTAGGTTTTTGTTCAATGCATTTCCACTGTGCTTCTCTGCTAATTTATTAATTCATGTTCGAGATCTTCATAAATAGCTTTAAACTGACTAATTTTCATCACAATTATGGTTAGCTTAAACTTATTGACTTCCTATCTCTTCCACAAACTGCTGGTTTATTATTCAAGTTTCTTTAATCATTCTAGAGATTAAGTTTTAGGTTAGTATTTCCTCATCTTGATATATAAATATCCTTTTAGTTATAAATCTAAATCCTAACTATATATTCATATCTTTGCTAAAGACTAGTATACATATCTTCAGTTTGAAGCTAATTTATTAATATCTATGGATCCTATTTAATATGCGAGCCAAATTTAAGTCTTTTTTGGTTCTTTTCTCCATACTGATATGTTTATGCCTATTTTTCCCGGTCTTTTTTGATGAATTTGAGTAGAAACTTTTTAGGATTTTTTTATGAGAAAATAAAACTTCAGAAAGTTCTAGTAGTTTTCTATGAATTTCATCAGTTTATAAATATCACAGATGAAACATCTTTTTTACAATCTCAGGATTTAAACTTAAGCAGAAAGCGCTAATTTATTCGCTTATCGATCTGCAATGAAAACTAAACTTAATCGATATTCTTGCTTATAGAAGATAGCGTCTAAAAACTTACTGCAGTTAATTGGAAGAAGTCTCTAACTTGATACTGATTTAGTATTCCAAATCTATCAGTTAAATTAAGTTTTGACTCATTTTATAAACCACCTAGCCTGTTCCTTCTTTCTTAAGTTTGACCAATCAAGGCTAGCTTTTTAAGTCTAATCCTAATTAATTTCAACTTAGAATTCATAGACAGCAATCCCATTTTAAGCCATCTTCTCTATATCTCTCCTCAAAAGTTACAACACATTGCATTCTTACTCCAAAGCACTCTACAGAAACTATCTTTAGTCTTCTATCTTAGTATGTTATTTCCAGAAACTACTAAATGTATATTTCTTATACTATTACCTTTATACCTATATTACCTTATTAGATATCTACTCTAGATGTATATAAAATACTAGCTTTACTAATTTAATCTATTTATTTGCTTTTACAATGTTTAACTTAATAAGATTAAAAGATGTAAGAGTCTTTGTATCTTAAATCTGATCTATATATGAAGCATGTCTGATCTAATGGACTATTAGGAAACAAGAATCAATACTTGATTCTTTCACTGGTTATTCTTCTTGTAGCTGATCTTTATAGCTACTTTAGATTAACTTACCTTAATATTTATATCTTTAGGAGTTTGTTCTTGTAATGAGATCATTGAAGACTCTTGAGTTGGTTTAATAACTCAGTTAAAAATATAATATTATATAGTGTCAAGGCCTTTTACGCTCTTACCTTCGAGAATCTCTTAACAACTAGTTACTTAAAAAATCCTCCTAGTATCTCTAACTTTTTTCCCTATCAACGACTTATTAATTTTTTTTTGTTTACATATGAAGAAAAATCTAAAATAAATAGGTTTGAAATGTAAAAATTAAGCAATATAAAAGAACTCTATTTTATCCTTTTAGTCCCATATATTTAATTATGCAATCAGTTTACCAAATGTCAGTTACTATTTTATCAAGACAATACATCTATTTTTGTATAGCTTATTTATAATCTCTTGATTTATTAATATGACTATAGTTAGAAAGCCTTAACTCTATTGCATAGGCTTATTCTTATAATATACCGCTTGTATTATCTTCTTCATATAGACGAACATGCTTTCTTTATATTTCTGTTTGAGCTTTTTTATAAAAAGGCTTTTCGAAATTTTAGTCTCAATTATACCTTAAAAATTTTAGCTCTAAACTGATAAAAAATCACGAAGCTTCGTATATTAACTTTAGATATACCAATCGAAAGGATATTCTATGTCTGCCTATATCGTTTTTAATTGGTCAGTTCAGTAAAGAAGGCATTAATAGTCTATCTATTAAACCCTGTTCTTACTTGTATATTTCCCCCTCAGTTAGAACCTAAAAATAAGACTGAAAATAGGAAATAGTTTTCAAATATAGATTTCATTGCAACTCATCTATTCAATTTATCTTAGTTCTTCGCTCTTTTTTGCTATAGTATTTATGTATATCGTACTGTCTAGCGTTAACCAAAGGGGTTTATAAATCAAGGTAAGTTTTGTGGTAATTGTAAAGAGCTTGAAGGAAAAAGCTTCGACAGTGTATAAGGGTGAAAGATGGTGGAGTTTAGCGAAACCTTTTTTTTCAGTAAGAGAAGCGTAAACTGGTAATGTTGGCGAACTTTTACGTTAATTTTGTATTTAAAGCTTCAAGGAGCTACTAATAAGAAAATTTGGGGATAGATGTAAGTCTAAATAATTAAGACGAAAAGGAAAAAAATTAAATTGGCAAATCTTTTTTATACAGTTAGACTAAAAAAATGCGATATGAAAATCGTGTTGATATTAGAAACTAACAGACATTAAATAAAAAGTTGATTTGTAACTGGTAAATTTTTAGGTTATAAGAGATAAAATTTTCATAATTTAGTTTAGATTCTAAAGGTTCAAACATTAATACTTAAATTTTTGTTTAATAAAGGCTAATATAAAGTACGTGAGAAATTTGTCTATAAATGAAAGGAATTGCCCTATTAGTTGGCAGATTCGCTTTAAAATAGTCATGCTAGATATCAGATTAACTTAGTTTAATTTCTCAGTTTTAGATTTAAACTAGCATATAATTGAAGCCTTTAATGACCAAGTATACAGCATTTCAATATGCATCTTGAAAAAAAAAATCGCTATTTGCTTGCATGTAAGTATCTTCTTATGATTCATTTTAAGCTTTTTTTGGAAATTCCTTGCTAGATTCTAATCTTTGACTCTTTCATTATTCTAGTAGATTTAGCTTGTAAATATAGTAAGCTATATTAACTTACCTATACTTGCTTATTGTCCTTATTTAAATAAGGAGATTAACAAATATCATAGTAATCATTTGACATCTCTTTGGAAAAGCTTACCTAGATTTCTTTCTTCCAATGTCTTTTCAATCTAATCTCTGACTCAATTACTCCCAGTTAGAATGCTCATACTCAAACCTTTAGCATCAGCTCTAATTAAGTCAATCTTATTCAAAGCCTTCATTCCCTTTTTATTTTCATCAACTCTTTTTATCATAATTAACTAACAAGCGTCAATACAATTTTAAAACAAGTTAATTAAAAAAGGGTAAAATAATACCTTACAACTCTGCTTAGATTAAAGATTACTATTTGACAGCCTTTCAATGTAAATTTATATGTCATTATTTATAGTTATTTCTCCTACTTTCTTAAGAATAACTTTATTCTTAAGATCATTAAATAGCTATTCCTTTATAGCTTATTTGAAATATTATAATACACCTAAATCTCACTTATATAGAGATTATCTTTAGTTCTAGTTATATAATTCGAATGGTATGATAAGGATGAGAATTAGTATAGTCGCAATTTCGCTTCAAGTACTGATGTGCTTCTCTTATAAGTCAGTAAAACCTTCTCGCTTGACTCTTTTTCACTTCCACATTCTTGATTTTTACTTAAAGTTACTTTGCAAGATAATTCCAGAAAATCCCTTTCTACTGGCTAGATTTTAATCCTCTTGTTCACATTAACTCGAGAAGCAACTCAAGCAAATGCTACCTAAAAGCTCCCTCGCCACTCCCAAATCTACACACCTTTTAACTCCTTCATATACATTTACTCTCCTATACTTCAAAATCTTCTAATCAGCTTCTTTTAATATATACTAATTTCTGAAGATTTAACAATATGGTATATATATCATTTCATAATCTGAGCTTAAGCAAACAATATAACCATTATACTAGCTAAATATTAGCTTTGATTAAAGACTCAGAAATATACTTTAATATCTAGGTGTAAATACCATTACTAGCATGGTGCTTAGTTAGGATGTTCATAGTTTACTTAAGTACCTTAAATGCTTAAATTTGGTGTTAGATGTGATTATAATATGGTGAATCTAACCCTTTTCTCCAAAAAAGTGAGCTAAAGTATATTTTTTTTTAAAATCTGATGATGCTATTTGAGGGGGTAATAGATTAGTGGTTTATAGGGTTTTTTGGTATTTAAGTATGTCTAGTAATTTATTTTCAAAGCTAGGTGTTTAATCGTTAAGATTTGCTTTCAGATAAAATGGAAATGAGAATATTAATATTTTGCTTTATTGGGTATGTTGCTATGTCGTAGTCTGTTGGTGTTCTCTATAGTGAGAAGAGTAATAGAGAATTATAGAAGTCAGTAGTTTAGTCTCTTTAGTAGAAGTATTAGATGGAAGTGAGATAGCGAAGCATCTTAAGTTAATATGAGATTGACTCAGTCATTCGTAGTATTAATAGAAAGCCTCGTATAGATATGCTTGTAGATGTCACGTAAAACAAAATATTCACTTTTTGGATTTCGAAATTCTGTAATGAGAGCTAAATAATTCACCTCATAGTTGGCTAGCAAAACTAACTTATCGTGGGAAATTTTTCCGTCTTTACTGATCCAGATGAAAAGGAGGAAATAGAAGCTACTATAATCCTTCTTCATTATTTTAACTGAAGAAGAATAGGAATTTTCTAAGGCATCAAGCCACATTTTTCCTCAAACTTGTTTTTTCAAGATGATCAAATATATCTGATTGATAGGTTGCTAATACCTTAAATTGCTAACGCGAAAGAAAAAATTTTATTTTACAGTGAAGTATTAAAATCCCAAGGATTGAACATTTTCGTCTTCTAAGCTGAAGAAAATAATCTAGAAAAGCTAGTAGAAATAACAGATATGTTGAGTTTGAATACTAGAGGCTTTCAATGAATTTTCACTCAAAATGCATTTATTGAAACCTATAAATAGCTCCTCTATGAGAAAAATAAACGCTAAGGAATTATTTTTATTTCCTTAGGTCGATACTCTTCGAAAGAATAGGTGTAAGTGAGATGACTAGAGTATGCTTTAGATAATATAATTCAAATTCAATCAAATTATAGTAAAAACGCAGATATTTAGATGCTTCTGTAGAATGAAGTTAGGAAAGAGAGCTTGTTTAAGATTTATAATTCACAGGAAAACGAGATTAAGGAAGTGGGTAGTATTTATTTAAATAATAGAACTATCGAATGAACTTAAGAAGTTATTTTCCTCGGATAAATGAAAACACCTCCTTATGATAAGGTCACAATCGAAATTTCATATTCGTCAAATTATACAAACGTGGATGGTTCGGTAGCAATATCACAGATTGATGTCATTCGTGGAGCAGAGCTTGCCATTCTTGAAATAAATCGGAAGAAAGAAATTTTGTAGAATTTCATACTGAAAGGAAATGGATATGGAGTTGGAGCTACTATATGAAACCCTGATTATGCTGAGTAATAATTCTAAAAATAGAAAGAATTCTACGGAGTTGGAATGCTAAGTCCTTATACATCCTCAATGACTTCAAACTGACTATTATTTTTATACTCCCATGATTTTTATATTCCTGTCGTTGGAGCAGTTACAACTAACGCAGCTCTTTCAAACAAAACAAAATTTCCTACTTTTGTAAGAACAATCTACTCAGATTCTTATATGTCTTAACTATAAATAAGATTAATGAAAATCTACAAGTGGAAGAAAATAGCTATTCTATACTCAAGTAACAAATGAGCGTCAGATCTTGGAATGAGCATAGTGAAAGAAGCTTAGGCTTTGGGGATAGAAGTAGCTAACCCTGAAAATTTAAGGCAATATTAGTTGAGTTAGTAAGAAGCTAAAGAAGAGAACTGAAAACCTTAGGTAAAGGCTTTTCAAGAAAGTAAAGCGAGAATTGGAATATGTGTCTGCTTTCAGTATGATGCTTATTCATTTATTTTCCCTTATTTATATGATTTAGGAGCTAGAGCTGGGGACTGAGTATGATTAGCAAACGAGTGATTTGTCTCCTAATGAATATAACAGGCCAATACAAACTTAAACTGGACTAAAAGTCTAGAAGTAATAAAGGGAGCTTTATCATACACCCCTTCTTCTTATAGAGGAGAGTATGGAGAATATGTTAAAAAAGAGCACCAAAAAGTATTTGGAAATGCTCCTTACTGGTTGACATGCTTTAACTATGACGCTGCTCTTTTACTAGGAACTGCTATAAATTATTAAATAGAGAAAGGACTGGACTATCTAGATTTCCAGGATACGAACAACGCCTTAAGGACTATAAAAATATATGGATGCTAAGGAAAAGTACAAATAGAAAAGAATTCAAACGATCCAGATCTTAAAGTTTATGACATAATAAACATAAGAAATGACAACGAAAATAAAACTTGAAAAGATTAGAAGATTGGAACATTTTGTGCTACATGTCCTATTATATTTGAACTTGACAATTAAATAATATGGGGAGATGGAACTACGGTAATTCCTAAAGACTATATAGAAGACATAGATTGTCCTTTTAAATCCCGAGAAATTAAAACTTATCATAATGGAATTGTATTAATGGGAATCATCGTTTTAGTCTACATTGCTTTTATAATTTTATTCACGTATTTTAGTTATAAATTTTGAAAAAAATTTTAATTAAAAGAACTAAAAGAAAAACAGCAAATAACTTTCACAGATGGATTGTATATGATAATACTCATAATTCAGTAATGCTAATATATTTCAATAGGTGCTGATCTAAATGATATAGACGAAAAAATTTAAGTTTTTTTTGGATTGTTTAAACTGGATATCTATTACTTCATCAGTGAAAAAAGTAAACCATTTGATAAAATCTTTAAACTGATAGTAACTTTAACGTTTCTATGAATAGTATCTCTGATATCCATTTTTGCAAGATTAGAAAATAAAATAAAAGCAGTATTTATGAGTATATTTATTTCTTTATCCTTCTATATTTTGCCATGATGCAGCTAAGTTTTACCCGTTCCAATAGTTTATATTCTAAGTTCTGCTTATAAATGTATAGAAGCAGTTGATAAAAATTAAGACGGGAATCTTAGTTACAATGAAAGTTTTCTTTAAAAAGATTGCTGAGTATAATGCTGATAAGGATTTCATTTGATGTATATCGTTTTAGGAACTTTCTTTCTTTTCTTTTTCTTAGCTACGTTAGTATTATTGAAGCCATTTTTATAAGAGCTTTAGACTGAAACTTCTATCAAATTCTCTATAAAATTTATGCTTCTTTAAACTTTTGTCCAGATTTCATCAACTTTGTTGCAATAATGGTTAAATGATCGCTATAAAATTGAATGAGCAATTACCTATATAGGGATAATTGGATTACTTACTCTTACAACTATTAGACACAAGCCATATAGTTACGGAAGAATTAACTGTCTATAGATAGGAGTTTTCTTATCAGTAATTTGAATTAATATAATAGCTTTACTAAGCATGCTGGTAGAAGTTAAATTTAGTGATATGTGGCTAATATTGGTATTAAGTGGATGAGTATTAATAATAGGAGTTAACGTTTTGATAATGTACATTTACTTTCCTAAATACTTATATAGAAAAGAATAAGATATGACTTACTGATTCAGGTTTGCTTTCAAACCATAAGCTAGTGTGCAAATTCTAGCAGATACTATATAAAAATAGTTCTCATACAGACTATCTATTATATAGAGATCTAATTCATAACTTTTTCCTCTTAAAGATAAATAGAACCAAAACTTAGCTAAATCAGAATCAGAAATTTAGAACATTTTTTAGTAGTAAAATTCTCAGCTTAAAACTTATGAGTCCAAAGAACCATAAAATTCTACTTTATTTTAAAGCTTTTTCGCAGAAGTTGATGAAAAGTAAGTTTACATATTACATTTAGAGGTACATTTTTAGAAAATTAAAAAGAAAACAAGCAGGGGGATCTAAAACCATTTTAATAAGAAGAGTTTAAACTGTAGGAGGAAGAAAAAACATAGAGAGAACTTGTAATGAAAGAAAATGATTGAAAAAACTAATACTATTGATTTAAAGATTTATCTTTATTTTTAATTTAAATACTAAATCAAATAAGAACATATAATTTTATTGCTTATAAATTTTATTTATCTAATAAGCCTAATCGCTTTAATTTCTAAAAATCCTACTAATTTTTGATTTAAACTTTATTTTTAAACTTATGCTTTTTCTACTATTAATCAAAATTTTAATTAATTTCGTTATAAAATCTTTTGGTAGTATAAATCATTGAGCGAAAAAAGATTTTAATTTTTAAAACTTTCGCTCATTCTATAATTTTCTTTATTATGAAAAGTATATCCTTTTATTAAAAATATATGGATATCAGTAGCGGTCGAAAAATTAGTAAGTAATCTAAAGCAGTGTGAACTGTATTGTGAATAATCTTGAACTAGATGCCACCACGAGGAAGGGTGAACTAGCTCGTAAGAGACAAGCCTAATTTTCGCGAGGATTACCACTAGCAGTATGAACGTTTGATTGATGGGCCAGTAAATAACTTAATTGATAATTCTTATTAGGATCTTTTTAAAGAAGACTGTAACATTTAGTTAAAGAATAATTTTTAATAAGTTGATTTCTCATTTAGAGAAGCTGACGTGATTAATAGACGGTTAGAATGACAATTTTAAGTATGAGATAACTTTTTTTAATATTAATATTGAAAGAGCAGATGCTTTATCCTAAGTACTAAGAATAATGAAAAAAGCTATCTAGAAACTTCATACTTTAATGTTTTGAGATTGTTTTATTCTAGAATTATCTTAAAATAAAAGCTTTCCTAATAATATAAGTGTCATAGGAAGAAGCAGATTTTCACTAGTTACCTATTACAAAAGATGTACCAAAAATTGTAGTTTGTAAGGTAAAAAGGCTTTTAACCAACGGAGAAAACTTATTAATGTTGAGTCATTTTTAACTTTAGCAGAGGTTCTTCTAAGTTATTTCAGCAAAATATGGTTTTAAATAAGGAAACTTTTCTTTAAGGTGTAAAATTTTGAAATGCTAAGAAGCTCTCTTGTTAAACAAAACTTAGATACATTAAGAAAATAATAGAGCAATCTAATAAATTACAGCCGAAAGTATAAGTTATTTAATTTATTAATCAGCTAAGCTAGTGTGTAATAATACTTTACTAGAATTACTAAAATATCAATCCCTTAAAATCAAAGTAAGATTAAGATAAAGAGATGAAGATGTTTAGTAAGACAGTGCATAGTAACTTCAGTAAGAGTATTAAGAACCAATTTATAGCTTAAAGATTGACTATGCATTTTAAGACTTAAGTAACTCTCTCATTATTCTAGTGCAATCTGGACTTCCAAGTATTTTTAAAGTTTTCTTGAGATAGACAGTTTAGATTAAGTCTTATTAAGAAAATATTTACTTAGCATATAGCGGAAATTAATTACCTCAATCATTTTATTCGAAGAAAACAGAAAAATAGCTAAAGCAAGAACAATAAAATACTTAGCAGATTCCAAAACTTTAGATTGAATAAGCTGATAAAATAATTACTTTGAACTATCTAAGATAACTAAGCTAAAAAGAGCTAAAATTAAGCAAAAAGATTAAACATCATAAAGTTGACTAAAGAAAGAAACTTCTTTCTAATTAGTACTAATAGGTAAGCATCTTACAAGGAAATTTGAGAATATTGTCAATAAGATCTTAAAAGCATAGATTTATAGAAATTTATCAAATCTAATTAGTTGTTTATTTTCAAAAGCTAAATAAAGAAAATATTTAGATGCTTGAAGCTTAAAAGAAGAGAAATTTCTATCAAAGGCATTAATGTGTTCATAGATATAAGCAAGTAAAAATCCAATCAAGAGAAAATCTTACTTTTCGTATTGTGTCTTTACTAACTATTATTGACTCATAATTAATAATTAAACTAGTTCTACTCTGATTAAAATTTTCAGGCCTTATCATATTTTGCCTTTAAGTATTTTTGATCGAAAGATAGTTCCAATCTATTTGCTTTCATACTCTTTAATACTATAAATATGCTTTTAAGGAGATACCTTTTTTCTTGGATATCAAAACTAACTAATCTTTGATTAATTAGAAGTTGATACACTGAAGATGCCTCTAGATTTTCTAATCTTATTTTAGCTATAGTTTTTTAACTTAGATTAAACTTTGCTAGTTATTTTAATAGTAGAAGTATCAGATATGTTATAGAATAAGAATCTTCTATCAATTTAGTTATTTTAAATAGAAAAATTAATTTTTCATCTCTTCTTTATTTTCTAAATTTAGTAAATGTTTAATTTTTGCTGTGGATTAGTGCTTCTATGTTGTAATTTGAATATTATCCATTTTATTTGATTTTTTAATTTTAAAATTAAATTAAATTAAAAAAGTTATTAAGCTGGATTACATCTAAAGCAAATTAGTAGAGTAATATTAAAGCTAAGAGATATTTAGACTAATTTAAATATATCAATATATTTAAATAAAAGGATTCTTAAAGTTAGAGGAAGATCTTAGCTCTAATAATAATCACCAATATAGTTTTAATATTGTATGTTTTATTTTGTATTTGTTATTCTAAATTTATAAGTATTTCTTATTTTTATTTTAATTCTTTCTTATGAGACAACTACATAAATAATTAAGGCTTAACTGTAGATTCTATTAATTAATCTTACATCCAAATTTAAGACACTATTTAAATACTTGAGGTAATAAGTTTCCATTGTTTGTTATATTATTAGATCTATAATTATTTTATTTAATTATTCTAACTGTGTATCAAGCACAGACTTTTTAATTTATATTTAATTTTTAAATTACTAAGCTTCTTAATATTAGTTATTAAGCCTTAGTTAAATTACATATATAAGCTTACTAATGCTATTATTTTTAACTTTAATTTTATTATTAATTTCCTTTATTTAGTTATAATACTTTATTATTTTAGCTATAGACATTTCCTTATAAGTAAATGCATTTAGTAGCTATAGATTAGTTAGTGCTTCTTTTATCTATTATTTATGAGATTTATATTTTAAAGATTGTAAAGAACAATAATGTAGTTAGCTTAAATATTTATATTCTAGCTATAATCTTTTTTACATTTCTTCACCTTTTTGCAAATATCCAAATGTAATTTTATAACCCTAATTTAAACTTAAGATGTCTTAAATAATTTTGTGAAATACTTGCTAAAAATCCCTCAGTCACTTGCTATTTGTACATGCTTGCAAAATTTACTAGAGAAAATTAAAATTGCCTTTCTTGATTGATTTAATATTTATTTTTAACTTTGAATACACATCTTGCTCCTTTTCTTTAAATCTTTTATATGTATTCCTTTATTTTTCCAATTATTAATATTTAAATAATAGAAATTTAAGAGAGAGGATATAGATAATATCAAGTAATCTTTCTTATAAGAAATTTATCTAAGTTGTTTTAAGGATTTATGGAAATATAAATAAAAGAGCTTAAGATATTCAAAAGTGATAGTCATACTTTTAATCCTTTACTAGCTATTTCTTATCTCTTGGATTTTTTTATAAAATTGCTAATACTATTTGAACTAGGCGTTGTCTAAGTAGTAGGTTTTGAGCCTATCTTCATAAATTTTATAATTTGTCTTTAAACAAAAAAAACTTGATTTACTAAGCTGAATCTACTTCTTTCAATGCTATAATGCTATAAAATAAAGATTATCTTTATATATCTATAGAATATTAATATAAATGCAGTTTTAAAACTACAAAAGGTATCTAAATAAACAAAATTAAAATAAAAAGGTTAATTTAAGCGAAAGTTTAAAAGAGTTAATTGTATCTAGCTCTAAACTTTACTAAAAAGCTAACACTCTATATATTAAAAGACTCATTTTGATAAAATATTTTACATCCTATAAAAGATAAATAACAACCTAATATAAAAATCTGTTTAGCATTCTTGAATAAATAAATACCTAAATTAGGTTATCTGCTCTCTTTAAAAATTAATAAATATCCCCTATAAATATTTAACCATTTTACATTCTATATAATTATATTTACTGACTAAACTTAAAGAATACACACTCGTTTAAATAAATACAAGCTAAATCAAATCAAACCACCTAAAATTAATTTTTACAGTCAATAATTAAAAAGATACCGGAAGTAAAAATTTACTGCCTGAGGTAATCTTAACTTTGATTGAAGTTATTTTAACCTTCTTTAATTTTTTTACTTTCTACTATTTAGATTATTTATTACTTCCTAATTTGAGTCAATATATTACGTTCCTATTCTTACACAATTTACCGTATTACTATCTCAATGCCTCAAAAACTGTATTTTTGCTAATTATTTTCTATTTTATTTTTTACCTTCTATATTCCTTCTTATTTGTTACATCCTAAAGCATTATATTTTTATACAATACATCATCTTTAAGTCTAATTAAACTTCTTTTTAACTTACCGTTTTATTTATAATTTGTTTCTTCTTAGCTTTTATCATTCTAATGTTCTGACATAGTGATATCAGCCTTATTATCTCCCTCTTTGTTCTGCATATAGCTAAACTATAATTCTAAATCAATAAATGCCTAATAAAACTGTTAAATTTGAATATTTTAGTAATCTTATAAACTTAAATAAAGACTTCTAGCATTTTGGAAGTATAGCTATATTAAGTTAGTTTACTATAAATTACTTGATTATACTCATTCTAAAAGCTTTGCATCCTATGGTTTAAATGGGTTATAGTATAAACTACTATGCTTTTAGTTAATGTTGATTAGATTATTTCCTCTATGTTGATCAAAACCAACCTTAATTCATGTATACTATAGTTTTAAAGACCTTTAGAACAAAATTGGAGAACTTACTCTCCAGTGGGCTTTCGCTAACGCTTTTATGTTGTGATCATTCCAATCACCGAGACGAAGCCCGGTGTCATTATTTCTTGTCACTATCTATCTCAGTCAGGATTGGGTAATTTGTGCGCCTACTACCCTACCTTCTTTGATTTTGTGATGTGGTAGCTGTCTTTTAGACTTCCTCTCCATAATCGAACCCTAATTCTCCGTTATCAGTCACTGCCATGGTAATCCAATACACTACAATCTAAAGCTGATAGGGTAGTAACTTGAATGACCTGCCATACTCCTCAGCATGGTTCTCGTGTATTATAATTTCCACACGGACGATATCTAATAAATATCTTGCATGTTTTAGCTCTTTAAATTAATTATCCTTTTCATAATTATCTATAGTGTAATTGGTACCAAATTTATTACTACTATT
Source organism: Loxodes magnus (assembly GCA_946699065.1). NCBI lineage: Eukaryota > Ciliophora > Karyorelictea > Loxodida > Loxodidae > Loxodes > Loxodes magnus. The sequence goes on along the minus strand of CAMPDV010000518.1, from coordinate 145,681 downwards.
TCAACCAATCAAATATAATAACACTAATCCTTTTTAAATAATTAGCATTATTATTTTCAATCACTCCTATATATTCAAAACACTATTATTCAGTTATGCATTATTCTACACTACTCATTATTTTAACACTCGATTCACCACTATTATTCACATATCAAATCAATGCTTTCTGGAGTTCTTAACTTAATCTGCCGAAGAATTCCAGACTATCCCTAACCTCCCCTGCTGAGAAGAATTTTCCTCTAGAAGGTAAATTTTAAAGCTATAAATGGTGATTTGTTAGTTATTTGTGTTTCTTCCTTACAGAATTGCTATTTATTACTTTACTCTTCTATAATCAAAAGCACTTAAAACTGTATACTGATTCCCAATTTTAGGTTAACATTTTCTCAATAACTAATCCTTTAAATCTTAAGTAACTTAACTGCTTTTAATAAAAATAATAGCTACCTCATTCTTATGATAGCTTACTAAATTGTAGCGACTAAGGCACTTTAAAAATGTTAACTGCAAATATTTAATCACAAGCTATAGAACATTCTATTATAACTTCTAGACACATTTAAAGTTCCAGTCTCAATGCATACCTTAGACTGTACTAATATAGTTAAACTTCTCTTAGAAACTCAGAGCTTTAATGGTTTATTTGGTTTTTTCTAAGAAATATATAGGAATAGCTATAATAATGGTATAAAAAGTTAACCTTAATAGTAAGATATAAAGAATAAAGATAATAGTAGATAATAAAGCTTAGGATAATAAAGAGACTAGCTTTAATAAAGGATTATATAATAACTATTAACTTTTCTTTATTACCAATAACTAGTTACTGCTTATATATTAGATACTATACTTCTATTATCTTTAATTCTCTTAGTTCATTATAAGGCTAATTAATATTATTAGTCTTATCTAAATTGTTTAAACTGAAACTTTGACAGTGATAATGCTTTGTAGTTATATGATATATTATTGTTAGAGTCTGCTTTTTATCTACTAATAATATAATCTGTTTGAGTTATAAATCTAATGCCTTTAAATGTCTATTTTATTACTTTTATAAGAGTTGCTTTTGTTCTTTCATCTAAAATAGCTACTTATCTGCCAGTCATCTGATGCTATTTATATTCTAGTTATATACTAGCAATAGATAAAGTTATCTATCATGCTCATTCCTATTTCTTGATTTATACCTATGATATCTTTAATATCTTAAAGTGATATTAGTTAATTACAAATTTCTTAGTCAAATCTTCTAATAAAAAGTTCTTAAGATATAGTAACTGGATTAAAGGTCTATCGGCATAGAAGATAGAACATGAAAGAGATAAATTAAGATAAAGAAAAATAATCTTGTAAAGCCAGCAAGAAGCTGAATAAGCTAGTACTAGATTGAATGTGGATAGATGCAAGTAGATAATGATAACTAGAAAATGTGTCTCATTATATAAGAAACTGAGCTAGATTTTTATTTAACTTAGTTGAGAAATATTTTAGATTATAGTACTATTTCGGTTTAAAATTCGGGTAACTAAACTAATCATATCAACCTATTTTGCAGATTTAAGATTCAAGCTTGTAGGTTTTACCAAAGCAACACTGATAATATATAAAAAATTTCAAGTGTCTGAATTTGGAGATTTAGACTAGAATTATATGAAAGGTAAAGATAAAGCTTAATAGAGTGCTAAGCTCGATTGAGAGTAAATTTAAAAGGGAATTAGCTGGTACTGAAAATGTAAAAGTGAAGTTAATATTGTAAAGGTGAGGGTAAAGATTATTTGCTTGCGACAATTGGATATACTAATCATATAGATTGTGGCTATATTGTCAGGAAATACTCTAAAATTTATTTTAGAAGGGACAGAAAATAAGATCTAGCTTTAAGTTTTATTGCCTCTGACAAAAAACCCTTTAAGAAAAATGGATTTAGAAGTTTGAATCACCCAGATTATTTAGAGCTAAAAGCACAAAATTAGAAGAAAGACTAAAAAAAAAAGGTTATTTGCATTAAGATCTTAAAAGGATATAAAAAGGACTAACGCTTTATATAAAGCTGCTTTATAAAAAATAAAGAAAATTATAAAAGTTTAAGGAGGCAATTAATAAAAAGTTAATCCAAAAAGATTACGATAAATGAAAACATCAATAGTTTATGGATATAAATGTTTACCAAATCCAATTTGATAGTTTAAGACTAAACTTTTAGAATAAACAGTTTAATAGTTTTATAAAGATAGATTACTTAATCAGAATTTGTATCTTAAGCTAGACTTATATTAATTATTTTTAGTTTAAAGATCTTATTAATAAAGATTTATCTTCTCTCTATATAATTTTTAAGAAGATTATTATTTTTAAATAAATTTGAACCATAAACTATTATATCTTTTGTAAAATTTCAAAAAGAGGGGGAAATATTTAGGTATAATTAACAAGATAATGGTAATATTTTAAAATTAGATTAGATTAAATGATTAAATATAGTTATTAACTTGAAGCTACTCTATTTTATTTAAATAACATCTTATCTTTTAAGTTTCTATTTTAACTATTCTTTGCTAATTATTTAGTTATTTATTTATTTACATTTAAGCTACCACTTAGGTTGTTATTTTAATAAGCTTTTATAAAAATGATGATTGATTAGTCTTATTTTAATAACAAGCAGAGAGGTATAATAATAAAGATGCTTTTGTTAAATAAATAACTACTTAATAAAGGGTTGATATTCCTTTCTCTCTTTAAATTAATCTCTGAATTCTATAATTTAAATATTAGGCTCTAATCTGCTTAATCTTGTGTAGCTTAATTTCTTAAATAAGATTTAAAGTTCTTGCTCTGTAATTGAGCATTTTAGTTTTTCAGCTGTAAGTTTGAGTCTGTTTAGAAGAAATAAGACTTAATTTGTATGTTGACTTAAAGGTTTGTTGTGAGAAAAGTAAATCTGATTGAATAAATAGTTAGGGTTTAGATAGATAGTAAGTATGTATTGATGATTAGTACTTTAGGTTTGTATATGATTAAGCCTGATTATTGATATGATGCTATATGGTGTTTTAGAATGGTATATTTAATTTAGAATTATCTACTAGACAATTTAACTAAAACCTTTATTCTCATATAGGTTAAGTTTATTATTCTAATGTATAAATAGCTCTTTTAGTAATTATACTTGCTACACATCAACTACAGAGCTAACTTATTATACCATATCTTCCATAAACGTATCCACAATCTTATGGTCTTCTAAGTTTTTACTTTTAAATTAAAAAATAAAATGCAAGAGTTTTCCCTACTTTTATACTTATGAAGTATATAGGAATAAATGATTATTTATGAAATATACCTATGGCTAGCATAGATAGAAAATCATAATAACCTTAATCAAATCCATTGCCTCAATAAAAGCTAAAACTAATTCATTATTTCAATTAACACTACATAAGTAGTTAGGATAAGAGAACTAAAACACCTTAAAAAACCATTATTTAGTAGTAAGTAGAACAATTTATCAAAATCAATCAATTCGATACATTTCAAAAGTCCTAGTAGAGACGCTTTAATTTAATAGTCATTAAAAAAATAAAGATAATTGCTCATAATTAAGCTTAAGATTATTAAAACACTAATTTTAATCTAAGGCTTACACTATACAAATTCATTTCTCTTTTTTAATCAACATCAACTAGTTATATAGATATCATTATCTAATCTTATTGCCTTCAATTATCCTTTTTAATAACTCAATATTCTAAACATTATTATTATATTCATTCCTCTTAACTAAACAATACATAGTCTTCCTATACCAATATTATCTCTTTAATCATCATCAGCTTAAGTCATCAATCATCATACACTATCACTCCAGTCTTATTCTCGCTTCAGTTTAACCTACTCCTTATCTGTCATCTGCTAATTGTCATAACCATATCCATCATACTCATTCATACTACTATATCATCATATCTTTAATATCTTCAAACTTCAATTCTAGTTTCAACTTTTTAGCCAACCCTTTAAAAAAACCCATCATAACCTTAAAAACAGAGCTACAACTAAAGTTTCTACAAATATAAAATCTTCATTTAAGCTAGTCACTAGATTGGATACAGATGTAGATAATCATAATTACCAATAATATAACAAACTGTCACTACATTTAAAGGGATATTTAAATTCTGCATCTTCAAACTTCAACTATCACTAACCAACCCCATTCCACTTCCAACCATTTCATATCATCTAATCCTTTCAATATCAAACCTAAATTATTTAGCAGAGACTAAAAGCTAGACACAAAGGGAAAAAGCGAAGCTAAAACAGAAAGCTGAAGGAGAAAATGAAATCTTAGGATTTATTGATAATAGACTATACCAGAAGCTGAATCCACAAAATTAAGACTCTTCAACATAATTTAGTTTATTCATATAACTACTTCTTACCTGCTCTAGAAATGTGTTGCTACTAATTATCTACTGAGATATTTTAAAGAAGAAGATTAGCCCCTTATGAGGAGAAAGCCATATCAAGTAATTAAAATAGTAAGACTAAAACAATCAGATAAGCAGTGCAAATGAATAGCTTAAGAAGACCCAAAGAATAGCTCTGATCTATAAAGAAGTAGCTTTTCTAAGCTACTTTTCTTACCAACTTAATTATTAAAAAAATTTAATTTTATTTAATACTAAGAAGCATAAATAGCTTCAGCTATCAAATTTCTTTAAACCTAAAATTCCTCTATCACATAACTAGTGAAAACTACTTTAGAATTATAGAATATTAGTCCAATAGTAACTTAATAATTATATAACTTAGTTCTGCTTTTATCCTATAAAAGAGAATTTGATGGAATGCTCAGATTATTGATTAAAGGCTTACTATATAAGATCGCTTCAAACTTGATCTTAAAAAGAACTTATAATAGATGCCCTATCACTTCAAAAGCAGTTGGTTTAGAAGAAAAGACAATTCCCTTTACTATAATTGGATATAGCAATAACGAAGAATAGACCTAAATGGTCAGTCAAAGATTACTAGTCTTCTTTAAAAGGGAGATAAAAACAAGATCTTGCAGTAAGTTTACCTCACCTCAAAGATAAACCCACTAAAAATAGAACTAAAAGCTTGTATCACCTAGATAGTTCAGAGACTATAGTACAAGAATAGGAGATAGACTAAGAAATAAAGCAAGCTGAAGAACATTTAGATCTTAAATAGTTTAGAAAAGCTAAATACCTCATAAAGGTACTTAAACTTAAGAGATCAAAGAAAAAGGCTGATAATAGATGATTTATTTTAATTCCTAAATTCCTTACCTAAGCTCTAATCCTTATCTCTAGTTTAGTATAATTTGTTCTAAATTTTTATCTGGACACTCCTAGTTTTAATTAGATTTGCTAAGTAGGTTAATAATCTGAAGTGTAATAAAACTGATCACTCTATTTCATACTTTCTCTCTTTTATAAATATAGATAGGCAAAGTTTGTCTTAACATTTAGAGCTTAGCCTATCTGCTATAACTAGTGATTTAACATTCCTTTCTAAACTTATTCTCCAATCTATAACATAGAGTTTATTATTTCTTATTTTCAGCTTAGCTTTAATTTCATTTTTGGATACTATCAGATAAAAGTTCCAACCACTATAATTTAGTTTATAGGTATAATAGAAGCTATTAGGAAAGGTAAAATAATTAATACTTGGAATAAAAATTAGCTTTAGGTTAGTTAAACGTGGCAATATCTTCCAGTGGTGTTCGAAATGCTATATAGAGCAAACTTGTAATGCTATCTATTATTCATAAATCATATTATTCTATAGCAATAAAAGGTAGAAGTAAGATACTAGATTTAATAAACAGTTCTGAAAAAGGCTTTTATTATGACTCATAATTAATTTAAAAGCTAAGATATAAAGTAATCTCTTAGATAATAATTATTAATTTTAGCAAAGCAGTAAGTATATAACTATAAACGAAAGATTAAACTAATTTCTTTAAATCATTCTTTGTTTAAATCTATTTTTTACTACAGTATTAAATTTACTATATTATAACACTAAAACTAATACTTAGTTATTAACGCAAATCATTTTACTTCTTAATATCCTATTTTTTCCTTATTATTTCATATTTTTACCTATATTCTTTCTCTTAGTAGCTGAGCTTAAATAATACAACATTAATTTTTCTCCAATGAATGTCCAGTCTTGTAATGTTAGGATGAATATGCCTTTCTCTTTTATTATGTTTAATCTAAATTTTTACTTGAATATGGATTTCATGATCCTTCTTAAAATCTTGTTTCATTATTCTTTTAGTTCTTTTATAGATCTTCCTTCTGAACTATCTGCTTCATATCTATTAATAAGATCCTTGGCTTATGCTATAATAGACTACGTTGGTTGCTTAGTCTAATTACTAATTATACTTCTTTGGTATCTTTAATATCTAAGACTTTTACTAATAAAAGTTTACTAGTTTACTTATTAATGTAAAGATCTAACTTAATGATATGATAAAATAGTTAAAATCATTAAAGCAAGATTAAGAAAACTTAGAACTAGACCAAACAGATTAAAAATAGAGTCAAGTAAAGTATGAGCTTCATGCTAATCGTAATTACCCAATTTGCCTAAACAACTTTCCAGATATTAAATTTAAATAATTTAAATTAAGTTTAGAGATATAAAGTGAAGCTTATGAGAAGATACTGAACTAAATATATATACTAATGCAAACTTAAAGTACTGTTATCCCATATGCTGACCGATAGTTAAAGTCTCTAGAATAATTATATAATTAAGATAAAATTTCTACTTGCTTATTACCTCACTAAAGAGAAATCAGGTTAACATTGCTATATATTACGACTATTTTAATAAAAATAGTTTAGGAAATATCTTTAGAAACTACTTCTATAATGTTGTATAACTTTATAGACCATTTACTCTTAAGACTTTTATAAGATTAAGTTTCTGTAGTATTTTCTTGATAATTTCCTAGTTAAGTTAATAAATTGGATACTCATAGCTTGACTCTATAGTCTAATGCATGTTTCTATATCGCTTTTTTCAAACTTGCAAGCTAAAATGCAAGTAATACATAAACTATTGAAAGTAGAATATGTAGCCAAATTAGAATAGGTTAGAGTAACCAGTTTTTCCTACTATAGATAAATTATTCCTCAGGATATTTAGGATATTTGCATCAAAAGTACTATTGGATTCTTAAACTAATTCTTTACAATATTTCGGTAATTTAAATAGGAAAAGTATAATATAAGAACGTAATTTAAGGTGATATCTAAGAGTTTAGAAGTTTCGTAACAAGGTTTAACATTAAGCCATACATAAATACTAGAATCTGCTATATTTCTTAAAGAAAGAAGCATACAAAGATGCTTAATAAGTATAATCGGAATATAGATTAAGAAAGGTAGATAATGCAAAAAGAAGAATCAAGATACAAAAGATATCAAGTTTTAAGGGAAATTTAAGCTAAATCTAAAAAAGGAAAAGTGAAATAAAAATAGAGTAAATGAGAATGAAGATACGAGATCTTGAATTTGGTGGAAGACTAACTTTATATTTAAGAAGCCAAACTGAAGACAAATTTAAAAGTTGAAAAGTAGCATATGTGATTAGCTAAAGAAGATATTTAAAAGGAAATTGTTTTCTTATAACTTAAATAGCTTCCAGTTTATTCTTTATATATGCTTAGGAATTTAAAAAAGCATCAAATATCAAAGTTACTTTTAGTTTAAAATTATTCTTTTAAATTACTCTTTTAATTTTTATAATTATTGATCTTAGTCAGTTAATATTATATTTAGATTTGATAGTTTGTCCTCTATACTTTTACTTTAGTTATCTATTTTATCTTTTTATTCTTGAATAACTAGCATCCATATATCTTTTATAAAGCATTATAATAGACATATTAACCTACTTAATCTTAAATATTTAAATCTTCTAATTTAGTTTCTAGTTAAGTAACTGTGCTATAAGCTATCTTTTTCTGTTTCTTTAACTCACATTGATCTATAGTAATCTCTTCGAGCTAGACAACATAATTTATTTGCTGGTATTAATTATGTACTTTGGATAAGCTAGAATTAATCTTATCTTTTGATCTATCTAACTAGCTTAAAATTTAATTAAAGTACTATTAGCAAATATGAATAACCTAAGAAATGCTCGCTTGCTTCTAGCATGGTATTTCTAGTAGCAAGCTTTGATTCATTTATCTGTTATTAAGCTTTACTAAAAATTGCTGTTTTATCTTATAAAAGCATAGTTTAATTTAATAATAGCAGCTTCTTTTATTTTACTCCTATAGGACCTTAATTTTTTCCTATATAAGTATATTTTCATGATTATGAGTTGAAATTAGGCAAGTATTACATGCAAGTTAATTATCTCAAGCACATATGATAGATAATTCAAGCTGATGTTCTTTACACAAGTTCTAGACTTTAATTTCAATTGATTTAAGCTCATGAACAACTTAGTTGATTTAGAGTTATGAAGATTATAGATTATCATATTAGTTCGCTTATACATCGCATTTAAAAATTGTTCACAAGCTATACATTTACATTCCATTTCTTTAGGGTTCTTATTAGTCTCATTAAACTCTTCATCACATAAAGGACATACAGTTGCTTACATTTAAATAATTTTTAACATTAAAACTAATTAAATGAAAACAAGCTGGTTTATCTAAAAATTACTAATTCTAAATAAAATTAGAACGGATTATAAGATGAAGTAGCTTAGTAAACTTAATCCTTTTATTTAGATGTCTATATTTAAAGCTAAATTAATTAATTTAATTTACTAAGTCAACCATTATCATAACTATATAAACTATATAATTCATAAATATTTACACGAGTTTTACCATTTCAACTATACAGAATACATACCACAACATCTTTAAAACTAATAAATCCTCAGAAGGAGACATTTTCCATTCTTTATACTAAACTAGATTTAAACATCTTATTATTCTTCATCTTTCTAATTACAAATTTTACTCAACAAACTTATTTTTCTAGTTTAACTAAATAAAAAACCTAGTTAGAAATATTGCACCATTAAGCTTGGTCTTCGTTGTGTAATATAGTTTTTAACTATACCATATCTGATTGATTTAATCATCTCTTTTCTGAAATAATTAAGAGTACAATACTATAATCTTATTCGGTAATTGATAGAAGAATCTATAGCTTTGATTTTTTATCTAGTAAAAGGTAATTTATAGCAATTTGATGAAAGGTGTTAATGTCATATCTGCTTATCTGATTTCAATTGATACTTGTTGGTAATAAACTTAATTAAGGTTGCAAGCTTAAGCTTTTTCTATTTATTTCTTAATCTTTCTACAGTATCATTTTGTTACTATTGTTTCCTCAACTAGATATGAGATTTAACTATATGATCAATTTTATTATAGATTAAGTATATTGTTATCTTGACTTCATTTCACTTGTAACATCAGTTAAAAGTTTGGTTTTTAAGTTAATGAAACTTTTTAAGTAAAATTTTCTGGATTTGACTAGCTTTTTTTAAGCCAAATAGTGTCTTCTATAATCTTATTAGACTTCAGGCTCTTTTTACCAAATTCATTTTGAATTAACTATGAGTCACTTAAATTTGCTGTGTTTGTTTACTAAAATAATAATCAAATTTTAGATTTTTACTTTCATATCAATTTCTCTTCTTAAAATATTTAGCTCTCAACTCTTATTCTTAGTTTATTTTTTATTTTGTTTGATAATAAGGTTTATCATTTATCTTTCTTCTATTTTGCTCATCTTTTCTACCTTGAAATAATATGCAGGTTTTTTCTATTTTGGTTTAGGTTTCTGTCACTTTTATTCAATTAATTTTTATTATCTAAAAACAAAATTTGGCTTTGAATAATTAGATTTGCTATTTCTTTAACATTCTTTTTATTTTTTTCCTTTTGGCTGTATTATAACTTTATTGCAATAATATGTTTGTGCAGCAAAATTATTAAATCTTCAATCAACTTTCTATAATACCTGATTCCTCTATCATTATTAACATTAGTAATTTCTTTCCTTCTTAGCTATTTCTTTAACCTTCTCTTAATAACCTTCAGTTAATTAATTTTGCTAAAGAGTTATAGTCTTTCATTTTTTCTCTTCTTCTTAAATTCACATTTTTTAACATAATTTTTTCCTTCTACTTCTTCCAGTTTTTAGAAGTGTTTGTTTTCTTAAAACTATCTAACTACAGTCATTAATTTTTTTCTTTGAGAGTCTTTTTTTAACTGAAATAAATAAAGAATTGTTCTTAAAAAATAAGTAAGCAGACTTAACTTGTGCTACATTTGGCTAAGACTTTAATTGTATTCTGAATTTTAAATGTTAATCCTTTTTTATCTTTAGACATAATTATTTAAATTATAGCTATTTACTAAACAAAAAGTCTTATCTTTATTAATAACTAAATTAATTAAATAAATATCTTTAATTTACTTTTTAAGCATTACTATTAAACTAAGATATAATTAGTATCTTTTGATAGTTAGATACTTTCTTACTTATTTAAAGTCTTTATTAATACTAAGATTTTTAAACTTTAGTATTATAATTTTAATTTAAGGTATTTTAGTCATTAGAGGACTTATTATTTCAGAGTTTAAATTTGTAGTTTTATTACACTAATACCGCCTAAATTTACTAAGCTCCTTTTTATAAATCTAAAATCCTTACTCCTCTGCTCTTATCTTTATTTTTTATAATGTACTGCTTTTACACCTTTCTCAATCCTTTCTTCGATTCTACGTTTGGTGATGACTAATTAGTAAGATTAAAAGACACTTGATAATTTATCTTAGTAGATGCAATCGATTTTATAACTTCTATTAGTGAAAAGGCAAAATTGCTTATTTCTCAATTTATGCTATACTTTCCATATAAAACTCAATTTTAATATTTTATCTTCTAGCAAACTTGCTTCCAAACTTTCTAAATTATACTGTTACTTTCTCTTCTGTATGCATATCATAATTGATTTAAAATTTAATTTTAGATCTTTTGAATATAATTAATCCACAAGGAAATATAACCAAAATTATTTCTAAAATTTGGGTTTTTTAAGCCAATAATATTATTTGTATCCTGGTATTTGTAACTAGAAAATATATATAAAGTAAATAGTATTAAATACCTTTAGTTAGAATATTAGAATTTAAACCTATTAATATCTGTTTATATCTAATCCATAACTACACTATCTTGAAGTTTAAATTATAAAATAATTGATTGGCTAATAAATGTTAGCTATTAAACAACTTGAAATCTTAAATTCTTTCTTATTGCTAAGAATAATAAAGAACATTTGGTTCCTTTAATAAATAAACAGTTTAATTTAAAGCATCTTAGAATAATTTTACAGGGAGTAACTGTATTTCCAGCAAAAGATAACTAGATACATAATATACAATTAAATATTAAAATAAATTCTAGATTTAAGTTAATTTATGGTAAAAACAAACTGAGATAGCTAATAAAATAAGTAAAACCTACAAATTAAATAAACAAATCTCTATTAATAATTAATAAAATATTATGCTTTTAGTTCATAAATTAAGAAACTTATTGCTATAACCAAACCTATTTTCTCATTAAGTATCAATATCTAGATATTAAAATAAAGAGGCTATTTTAATTTAGATAACAGTGATTTCTATGCTACTAATTATTAGGAATTTTATTGTTATCTAAGAAACAAAAGGAATAATTAATTAATTCTTAATTAAAAATAATTTAAGTTACTTTTAATAGAAAAAGGATTTTCTAGCAATAAAAATTTAAATTATACTTAGAGAAGTATATGCATTCAACAATTGAGAAAGAGTAGCTTAAAGGATATAAATAAATAAAAATAAATTATAAATAGATATATTTAAATAGCTTTATAATTATTTATTTAATAATAAAATGAAAATAACAGTACTGATGCTAAGTCTTTGGATTATCTAATTTACTTTGGCTTAACTAGATTTCTTTGATATAATGATTCCCAACTCTCCTAAATCTTATTCTTAATAATAATAAGCTCCTTCCTAAAAATTTTAAGACTATAATTTTAATCCTTAGACACAAACTCAATTTAGTATTACAGCTTGGATTAAATTCGACTAAACTTATTAGAGCGCTATCTTTTTATAATTATATCAAAGTAATTCAATTTATATAGAGTTTTGCATATATTAAGAAACAAATACATTAACTTAATTTTGCGTAAACCTTATAAATTATTAGTCTATTGCAATTATAACTGAATATATTTATGATATTTGAGTGTTTATATTATTTTCTCTTAATAACTAACTGAAACCCTTTTTTACTTTAACACACTCTAAAACTAATAATATTTTTATTAGTGATTAGCGAACTTTTCTTGAATGAATAACTTTTACTTAAAATGATCTTATTTACTAAGGAAGCTACTATTAATAAGTTAACTTTAATGGATGGATGTATTCAGCTAGATATTATAAGAATTCATACTTAACTGGAAATGATTTTACTCTTATCTTAAGCTATTAATTTTAAGGTTTTACTTCAACTTAAATAGTTTAATGCTGAGATTACTGCTTAAAATGTTATGGCGCTCAGACAAGTAATTGTTTATAATGCTATTATGGTTGAGTATTTTAGGGAGATTAATGTCTATGTTAATAAAAAATTTCTAAGGAAAAGGAGTGTTTACCTAATTGTTTTGGTAATTAATAAGATAAAGATAACGATGGAGTATGTGATTACTGTAACTAAACTATTGGTTTCTGTTAAAACTGCACCTAATAAGGAGATATTTGTATTTAATGTTAAGAATCTTATCTTCATCTTGATAATTAATGTGCTGATAGTTGTCCTAATAATACTTATTTTGTTTAAAATGAAACTTGCACTAAATGTGATTAAAAGATAAAAAATTGCTTAGAGTGTGATTTAGAAGGAGATAGTTGTACAAAATGTTAAGTTCCATGACTCTTACTAGAAGATTAATGTTTTTCAAGTTGTCCAGACTAAACTTATTTTGATAAAGACTAAGTTTGCTTAAAATGCAACTAAAAGATATAAAATTGTTTATATTGCGAAAGTGAAGGATAAATATGCCTATAATGTTAGTTTCCTTATCTTTTACTTGATGGAAAATGTGTAGAAAGTTGTTCTTCTGATAATAGTTATTTTGTTTATAACTAAACTTGCTTTAAGTGCAATATAAGTATAGATAATTGTAATAATTGCAATATTGATGGAAATAGATGCATTAAATGTAAAGATCCTTATTTATAATTGGAAGATTAATGTGTTACAATGTGTCCAAATGAAACTTATTTCTAATAAAATTAGACTTGCTATAGATGTGAAGAAAAGAATGATAAATGTGCTTAATGTGACTTAGCAGGACTAGAATGTAATAAGTGTATAGAAGGATATTATTTATTAGATAATATTTGTGTTTAAAGTTGTCCTTAAAACGAGTATTTTATTTAAAATTAAACATGCTATAAATGTGAATTGATAACTGATAAATGCTTAAACTGTCATGAGAATGGAAGAGAATGTTTAAGATGTAAAGATGGTTATTATTTATTAGAAGGTTAATGTGTTGCCAAATGTCCTAATTAATTTTACTTTTAATAAAATTAGACTTGCTAAGAATGCAAAGTAAATTTAGAAAAATGTTTATAATGCGATTTAGACGGTAAAATATGTAATAAATGCATAATAGACTATTTTTTAATTGATAATGAATGTGTTTCAGAATGTCCTTAAAACTTAACTTACTTTACTTAAAATTAAACCTGCTATAAATGCAATTAAAAGATTGATAATTGCTAAGAATGCTAGTAAGAAGGAGAAATTTGCACTAAATGTCAAGAACCTTTTCTACTTTAAAATGGTAAATGTGTTTAAAGATGTCCTAATGGTACTTATTACAGCTGGAATTATACTTGCCTTAAATGTAGTTATAAAATAGATGGTTGCTTAGAATGCAGTGAAGATGGAGAAAAATGTATCAAATGTGAATATAAATTTTATTGAGATCAAAGAACCTGTATAGCAAATCCTTAAAATAATTCTTTAGAAGGCAACTAAACTTAAGAAGATGAATAAAATAAATAAGATGACTAGAATGAATAAGGAGAGTAGAATTAAGATTAGTTTAAAGATATAATAAATAGTCTTAATGATTTTTAAATCTCTAATACAGAAAAAAATTTTCTTCAAAATTCTTCAAATTTATCTACTGCTCTTGTTTACACAAGTGCTTTAGTAAGTATAAGTTCTGTATTAGCCAACCTTTTTAGTAACTCTAAGTATTCAGCAAGTACTTCTAAATTTTTATAAAGTATTTTTATTACTCAACTCATACTTATGAATGGATTTGTTGATGTCATGCGAACTGAAGTTCTCAATGCTTATTATTTTACTAATTTTGATAATGATTAAGAATAAAATGGACTAAGCAATAATAATATTTTAGGTTTAAATCTCCACTCTAGCAAACTTAAAATAGATAAATAAATTTATGTTTACTTGAATTACTAAAGTTACACTATATTAGCTAATCTATTTGAAGCTCTTTTCCTATTATTCATTCTATTTTTTATTGATTTGCTGCTTAAATTTATTGGACTAAAATACTGCAAGACTAAGATAGAAAAAATAAGAACTAAATTTACTAATAGAAACTACATTTCAGTGATTTACAGTATCAAAGCTCTTTAAATAAATAATGCTGTTATGTTACAACTTTACCACTTTACTGTTTCTGATTTCTATTCAGGCTTAAACTCATTCCTAGCTATTTTAGTACTTGTAAGTTTTTATATTTAGATTATTCAAATAGTTTGCATATTTCATAGCTTTTAAGTGCTTAAAAAATATTTGAGTTTGAAAACTATATTTAAGGAAGCAAAAGAGGAAAGTATAGAGAAATAGATGAAACAAATAAAAGAAAAGTATATAGTTTACTTTGACTAAAAGAAATAGAATAACTAAATGTAAACACTTTACTAAACTTTCTTTCTAGTAAGAAGACTTTTTGTTTCGTTTGTAGCTATTATTTTAGTAGAGGTATAAGTAGCTTAAATCATTTTATATCTTTGCCATTGTTTAGTTTGGTTCTTTTATATAGTTTATTTCAAACCTTTTGAAAATGTTTTACTGAATGTTATAGAGATAATTGGAGAAATGGTACTTATTTTTATTTATTTCTTTAATTTCTATTTCCATGCTAACAACCATGGTATATAAGATAGTGATTAAGACAGATAAGCATTAGGAGTAGTGATCACAGTTGCATGTAGCCTTTTTACAATAATAGCTTTGGTAATATCACTTATAGTTACTTTAGTAGATTTGTATAAATCTTGTAAAAAAGCAAAGTAAGATAAAATCTAATAACATTAAGAGGCTGATTAATAATAATAGTAGCATTTAAGCAAACAAGATTATTCATAGCAAAAAGTTACCATCAATTTTCAAAACACTACTCGTATAGAAAATCAACGAGAAAATTAGGAAATACTTAACTAGCTTCATGGAAGTGAAGAAGAATAAAAAATAACTAAATATAATAAAAGACAAGTTAAGAATAAAAAGATGAGAAATCCTAAATCTAAACATTAAAGCAAGTGACAAACTCAACATTAAACTCTATATCTTATTCTTTGAATTTTATATTTCTCCTTTTAATGAAACATAAAATCATTTCATATATAGAAATTTATCCCAATAAAACTTTTAAAAAAATTAATTAAAAAATAGATAAAGCAAGCTTTATCTGAAGTTTTAATTTTTAAATAATTTATTGATATAGAATCTTTCTTTCCTTAACACTTTTATAATAAGTAGCTAATTTAACAAATTTTTAGAGCTATTATAAAAATTTTATTAAATCTCTTTATTTATTCTTATAATTCCTATTTATTTATAAAAATATATGCAGATTAAGATATTTATATATGAGCTGTTTTCATTTTTTATTTTTAGCTTATTTAAGCAATTCATTTATTCCCGACATTTAACGATCTGATATCATTTGTTTATTTTTATCTTTAAAGGTTTACTTATAATTGAAAAGATGGTGGGAGCTGATATTGGTCTTCTTGAATAAACTTTCTGCTTTTATGGCGAGGAACAAGTTCCTTTCCTGTCGCTGAGAAAGTCCCTGGTCAAAGTCATTTTCTGAAGAGAACGCTGTCTTTGATATTATCCGCTCTTGGTAGGGGCTTGACGTCTGGCTGCTCATAGCGATAGAGCTCCGTGGCAAATGTGTCTGGAGTACAACAGGATATCTCCATTATTCCTTAAAAAAAGAGCGTCGGATCTTCTAACTGGAAGGAGCTTCCGGTTCCAAAAACTCTTTTAGTTAAAATTAATTAATTAAAGGTTTACTTTATTATATCTTAAAATTCAGTAAAAATCATAACTATGTGAAAGTGCTAAGTCAAGATAAAGAAATTTTTTCTTTAATTTAAATTTAAACTAAAAGAGTTTTTTGACCTCTTTAATTGCAAGAATTGCTTCTTTCAATTATAGACGTTAGTAAATGTTTTTAAATAGTTTTTTAATCTTGTTTAAATCTTATCATTTTTCTTTAATTAGTTCTTCTTTCTATTCATCTTTAGCTTCTTCCTTTTTTGCTTTCTCCATTTCTAGAATCTCAAGTCTCCTTGTCATTAGCTTCTTGTTAAATATTTTGATCTATAAGTCTAAATACTCCAATTTATACCTTGAAAATGAGTTTAGATATTCTTGATCTTATAGTATAAGGCGCCTTAAGTCATAATTTCCGATCTTTTCCGATAATCAATTCATTATATTAGAATAGTACACAAATTTAAAGATATGCTCGAAAGTTTCATACTCTCCACACATACAAAAGGGATTATCAATGGGGTAATGACGATCTTAAAGATCCTTACGGAAATTATAAGTTTAGGTTCTAAGTTTATATATACTGATAATTTCTCGTCTATACTATTGATTTAATTTAGTATAAGTAATTTGTGGAAATTGTTAAAGATTACCAAATTATTCAGTATATACTTTAGCTGTTTTCATCCTCATAAATTTTTTAGTAGCTACTTTGTAGAAATATTGTTGTATTTTTTCTCTTACATGTTTAGTAAAAGTTTTAAGATTGGTATTATTCTATTAATTCTGTAGATCGATATTATAAAGGTCTGATAATTGCTACACTTAATCGTAGTATTGAAATCCTTTTTTCCATATATTAATGAAAAGAGAGCCTATTGTTGATCTTGGAAAATCAGTACTTTCTTATTTAATTTTATGGTAGAATCTGAAGAATTTTATAGCCATAATGTGCTTAAAGGGTAATCAATTCAGGTCTATATAACATGATTCATTAAATGTTGAAGTTGCTACTTAAAAAGCTTTTCTTTAAATTAATCTTATGCTTGATTCTATTCTGTTCAAAACTCCAGTTACTCCTTTTTGAATACTTCATGGTACTAAGTCTCCTCCATATTCTGCTTTAGGTAATGTAAAAAGTCTACATAAAGTTTTAAAATGTCAAGGAGTTACATTCTTATATCTCATCAGTTAAAAAACAGCTTTCTTCATTGCAGCTATATATTTGAAGGCAACTTCTTTGCAATGGGGATTCAAGTTCTTCTTCTGATGTAGAATAACTCCTAAATATGTTACTTGTTCTTTTTAAGCAATTGGTTAATTTCTTAATCATAAATTTAAAATTTATTATTTCTGATTCTTCTTTAGAAATTAGATGCATTCAGATTTGGTAACATTGATCTTTAAATATGTTCATGCAAAAACTTTATTTGTTTCATTTATTAAATTCTACATCTACTTTGCAGATTTGGAAAGAAGAATAGGATCATCTGCCCATCCTCTACAAGCGAAGCTAATACTTGAATCCTGGCATTTAAATCCCAATTAATTACTTTTACTTTCCAAATATCTAATTACTATATCATAATATAACAATGCTAAAACTGGTCCATGCGAACTTCCTTAATAACTCCATTGTTGAATTATAAAGTTCTGGTGCTCTTACCATCTATGATAAATGAAGAATTTAAGTTTTTATAAAACGATTCTAATGCTATTATTCTTCCAAGTGGTAGTTTAACTCTCTTAAGTTAATCAAACAAGAGTCTTCTTTCTATTGAGTCAAACATCTTTTCAACATCTATCAGTGTTGCTATCAATTTAGTCTTACCTTTAGAACATTTCCGATAGTTATCAATTATTTGTTATACTATTCAAACTTATTAAGTTGTTTATCTGTTTTTCATAAATCCCATTTATGAAGGGTGAATCAAATTTATCTAATAAATCAGATTGTATAGTCTTTTTGTTAAAGCTTTATCATATAGTTTTAGAATAGTATTAATAAGAGAAATAGGTAGACAGTTTTTCCAATCATCTTTATTTCCTTTTTTAAATATTGGAATTATCACCGATGTATTTAATTCCTAAGGGATTCTTCCAAGTCTTAGCATATTATTCAGAAAAGAATGAAGAATTATTAACAAATATTATTCACCACATTTCAGAAGTTCATCTTTTATTCCATCTGGACCAGTTGCTTTTCCATTGGGAATTTATTTTATAATTTCTTATATTTCTTGTATGGTAAAAAGATAAAATCCTTATAAATATGAGAGTGGATAATCTTTAATTTCTTAAATATTATCGTATATTTTATCTATTTTTTAATTACTAAGACTTATCTATTATTGAGTTAGATTAGAATGCTTGTTAAAAACACAATTTTCCCATGATTCAATGAATTTATTTTTGATTTCTTAATTAAAGTTCATAGTATTTCTCTTCATAGGATTTAGAATTTTCTTAGCTTGTGAAAACATTTCCTTAGAATCTTCATTAAGAAGTAGAAATTTCTTTTTTGTTTTATTTTTTTTAAATTTTCATAGATTATACTTGAAGTCTTTCCAAAGTCGTTTTGTTGCCTCATGAAGATTAGTTACTTGTTAGATTATTCTTCCAAATTTTATGTGAGCGTCCTTATATCCTGAGTTAGCTCTTTTTGCCTCTATATATTTCTTTGTGAGAGCTCGAGGAAGTTTGTTATAATTTGAGTCTGGAATAAACGAACCTAATGTTTAATCAGCATTGTCTTAAATACTATTTTTGATGCATTCATATTAATCTTAAAGATTATCTTAATCTATTTAAAATAATTCTAGATAAGTTTGTAGGAAAGATTCTTAATATTTTTGCCTATCTATTGCATCTTATAACCTATTTATTTTATATTTTCTCTGAGTTATATTTTCCCAATAGATTATAGAATTATTGGTATAGAAGACAGTGATTGGAATATAATCAGAAAATAGACTATTATTATGTGCAGTGAAATTTGCAAACTAATTAACGTTCAAATGGTTGTTTATAATGATATAATCATTACAATACGTTTTTCCTGTTCCTTTGTGGATAAATGTATTAATGTTGAATCATTCGCTATCTCAAGATCGTTTTATAGAAATAATTCTTATAGCCTAATGGTATTATCATAAGTATTTTCAGGATTATCACCGAAACCTTATAAAAGAGCATTGAAATCTCCCATTAGTATATGTGGATTATCATTATATAAATTCAGCAATGTATTTAGTTGTTTATACGCTAAATCTTTAATATCTTAACTTTTTCCACTATCAGGCATGTAACAAGATGTGATTAAAATATTATTCAGTTTAATTGTTATTAATTGATTTATTTCTTTTTCAACTTATATATGTATTTCTGTACTATTAAATTCTTCTCCTACAATTAAGCATACGCCTCCTCCTTTTCCTGAGTTCTTAAAATATTTTTTAAATTTATTTATCAATATTGGAGGAAAGTTATCTTTTTATCAGGTTTCGTTTATTGATAAAATATCTATACTGTTATCTCTGATAAATTCTTCAATATTCAAGCACTTGCTCGCTATTTCATCAATATTTATATGTCCCATCTTTATTTTTTAAATTTATTAGTCCTTTCTAATTTTTTCCGATCCTGAAGGTAGTCCACTTTCGTAAATGCAAATACTTTTCTATCCTTATTGGTTAATCTAAATATGTACTAATCTTAAATTTGAATTTGTTAATATTAAACTTCTCTTCTCATATAGTTTCTTACATCTTCTTGCATTTCATAATCGCTTCTAGAACTTTCTTTTTAGTCTACCTGCAGCTCTGCTTGATTATATGTTTTTTTCTAAGAACTTCCTCATATAGTTTCTTTATTGTAATATAATGTTCTAAAGCTAATAACATCTATAAATCCCTTCTTATTTTAAAGTTTAAATATTCCTCTTTCTATCAAAACAAATATAGAAACTTATTTTTCTAAACTCTCAGACGAAATTACTAACAAACATCTTTTATAATTATTTAAGAACTCTATCAAATTTATAAAGTAAAATATAGTTATTAATTTTATTGAAGAGATGCTCTATCTAATTTTATTATAACAAGCGATTCATTTTTCATATTTCAAATAATATAAAAATAAAAGACTCAATATCTAAAAATTTCTGTATTATATAAAAAATGTTTATTTTATAGATAGTACACTTTTACAACTTCATATATTATATAAACAATTAATAAATAATTTTAATTTAGAAAATATAATAGATGGTCTCTTTATATTTATTATAATAATTTTAATTTACCAACATATTTTAAAAACCACCCCCTTAGGTCATGAGTCTCTATTCTATTTCCTCTGCAAGTTCAAGTTTTTCCATCAGTCTCTTATTATCTTTCTTCAGTTTTTTGATTTCTTTCTTGAGGTCTATCATCACTTTTATCAGCATATAATAGTTATTTATATTCTGTGGTGAGATTCGAGAATACCGAGCGCCTAATACTTTAACTCTATTTCCTAGGCTTTTCTTCAGAAGTGGAAAATTCGACTTGATTGATGAACTTTTTAGTTTCCTTTTCATTGTCGTAGCATTTCTAGTATGTTGTTAATTCCTGCTTTTTGAAGCAGAAAAAATCGTGATTTGAATCTTGACATGATTACTTAAATAAAATTGAATTAATATTAATTTTGGTATTCAATTACTTTAAAATTGATTGAATACATCTTCATTACAAAGGGAGCTACTAAAAGGTAAATACATTAGCAAATTAGCATACAATAGATTTGTATTAAAAGTTAAGTTAGCAATTTAAATCTTAATGATAAATCTCTTAAACGTTAGCATTAAACTCTCTAATAAAATAAGTTAGAAGTGTAATAAATAAGTTAATAAAAAAATAAAACCTCAAGTAATACTAGATCTAAATTTAAACAGAATGATATTTCAAAGAATGAGTAATTAAAAAAATAAAAATTAATTAAAAGATCTTCTGAGAATATTTCTAAAGAAAAACTCATTCCAAGGCGAGTAGATATATCGATTTAATAGAAAAAGATTAAAGGCGGCTTACTTAGGCAATTTATACGAATTCTCATTAATGTTTGTTGAGGAGATATTTTCCATTTATAAGCTGAAAATTTATTCATATTAATTTTAATGAAATCAGTTTAAGTCAGCTCTAACCTAATTAATTGCATTATACTTATATTATTCAGATTTTAATAATATAATCGGATGTTTATTGTTTTTATATTTCGGATATTTTTAGGACTTTTTAGTTGTAAAAAAAGGGGAAAATTAATAAATAAATTTTATGCGTATTTAATTACAAAAATCAATTAAACAAAAAAAAATGTATAAAATTTAAAATTTCATCAATGCCTTTCACAAGTATTTATTTAAAATGTGCTTAAAGATTTTCAGATTTCTAAAAGAAATATAAATTAATTTTTTTATTTGAAAAAGAAATAAGAAATCTGTGATTAGGCTCTATAGCATGATATTTTAGATTGAGAGATTTTATGAGTAAAAATATTGTATTTTACATATAATCTACGTGATTATTTCCAAGTAATTATGCTATTAAACCACATTATTATCGAATATTTAAATTCTTATAGTTTTTAATTATTATAATGAAACAGAAAATAAAACTATGATTTCTATATATTGAGAAAAAACTTGTTCTATGCTATAAATACGCTTAATTAACTATTCTTACTAAATTTTTTTATTCATATAAAAAATTCAAAATTGACATTTAAGTTTTCTAATAAAAAACTTATTAATTAAACTTAAGCTTATTAATATTAATTATTTCATTTTTTATTTTTTTATTGTTTTTTTACAAAAAAATAAAATGGGTAATTCCGCTGGTGTTACTCAAAATGGTAGCAGAATTTATTTTGATAAAAATTGTGATTGGGAAGGAAATTTTAGATAAGTATATAAAGGAATTTACAATGGCTAATATTATGTAGTTAAAAATTTTAAAGAATCTAAATATAGATAAGAACGAAATGTATAAATAGAGATTCATTTGGCCAAATAAGCTTAAAAAATAGTGATGAATTGTATTTAAAGTGTTGGTGAGAGTTGAAATATAAGAGCATATGTTGTTTAACCTCTTAAGATCAAAATAACAGAAAAGTCGTTTTGGGCATGGCTTGATGATTCAAACTTTGAAAAAGGTAATATAGCTCTTATTGAGCCTTTCATTGGCACTGGATACGATTTTTAACGGTTTACCTCAAATACTGGCTTTTAAGATGATTCATTTTATTTTCCTTCCTTTCTAACTCATTGATCCTTTGTTGCTTTAAGAGGTAAAGGTGTTCTTTGTGATTTGTAAGGAGTTGCTAATTGAAGTAATAATTATGTTTGCTTTTAATTTACCGATTGCTGTATTAATTCTTTAAGTCAAGAATTTGGTATGACCGATTTAGGAAAAATAGGAATAGTTTAAGTAGTTACAAATCACAACTGTAATCCATTATGCTAGAAATTTGGATTTTAAAATATGAAGCTTAATATTTAAAAGAATTTGCAATTTCCTTAAATTTTAACTTTGTAATTATCTTAAAGGAGAGCTACTTCTTTTTCTTTTGAAAACGATAATAATTAATTAAAAAAGATAATGGAATAGTTTCCAGTAGATGATATTATCGAAAAGATAATCAATCAAATTTTAAGTTTATTAGGCTGATCTATTCCTGATTTGGGATAAACTATTAATTATATAAAGATAGGAATAAAAATATTTAAAGCTGCAGATGAGACCTTTCATGCAAATACTGATTTACTTCTTATTTAAACTTATTCATGGAAATAAATCTAAAAGTTTATTAAACTATCAAAGATTAATGCCTTTTAAAAAATAATTAATAATGATTAACTAAATTTCTTCAAAATCTAAAATTAATAAATAATTACAAAATCTTATAAACATTAACGACTAAATATTACAGATGAAAATCTTCTAATGGTTCTTTTGCTAATAAAAGATAAGATAGAAACTAAAATTGTTTTATTAGTTAACTGATTCTTTTAAATAACCAATTTTTCTTAAATACGAATACATAAGTATTATTTTATTATTTTAGCATTAAGATATTTTAGAAATACATCTTCTATTTTATTTAATCATTCTTTTAGTTAAAAAGTATTTTAGTTTTCTCATTTATTCTTCTTTCCTTCATAACCTGAACAAATTTTCTCTTTTCCTTAAATTAGTTTTGGTTTAACTATTTAAACAAAGGCTTATAAATGTTTATTTTGAGCTGAATTATTATTATCCTCTGTAAGATCTCAGTAATCTTTTATTTTTTAATTATTTAGGAGCAAGATGATAATCATTTTAAGCTAGTTTACTTTGTTAAGGAAAGAGATTTCATTTCTAAGATTCCAAGAAAGTATAAGGAATAGATTTATCCACGATATTTATAGTTACACTGGCAAGGGCTCAAATATTCCTTTTAAAAGTTATTTTATGTAAAACATTTTGTACCATACATTGAGTAATTCCTTTTGAAAATAAAGAGGCAAATTATTAAAGTTATTAGATTAGCCTAAATCAGCGATTTTTGGAGTATAATTTTCATCTAATAGACAATTTAAAATTTATATAGTTTTGAATCAATTTAACGTTATAAATTGAATACACTTCTTTTCTATCTTATTAAGTCTCTTTTTAAAAATCTATGTGGAATATCTTGAAATAAGTATTAAGCTCTAATTAAACTATGTAAGCTTCATTTTTACAGCTTAGTATAGCAGCAGAAGCAATAATATTCTTTTTCATAAGTTTTTATTGTAATCCTAGTTATTTTTAAAACTCTGTTCTGAATAATAGATAAAAATAGCCTGCATTAGCTTAATAATTGTAGTTAGTTTCTAAAAATATTGTCTCTTTTTTACCTCATTAAGAGTGACAAATATCTTTGGTTATCCTTTTTGTTAAACTCATTCTAAAAATATTCTAAAGATATACTTATTAGAAATAACATATCATCACTGATATTTAAATTGGAACATTTATCTGAATGTAGTAAAATAAATTAAATTGAATGATTGTGCTCTATGTTAGGTATTATTAGGTAAGAGAAAGAAGAATAAAGTTAGTATTAGAGAATTAGCAATATCCTTTATAATTAAACTGATTTAATTTAAATAGTCATAAAGTATATGAAATGTATTAATCTTTTTAGTATTCTCAACATAAAATCTAATATAAATCATGTGCCCTTAAAGTTTATTACATAAGAGTGATTACTTAAATAAAGATCTTAGATTTGTTTATATGATAATAATAATTTAAAGGCTATATCTTATTAAACTAGAATCATCAAAGAGTATTAGTTTAATAGTGTTAATTAGTATTAATTTTATGAATCTTAGTATAATATAATTATAGATTTTAGGTAGTTGATAATAACCCTAAAATGTAATTAGCAAGCCACTAATCTTCTTTTATCACTTTTATTTTATTATTGCTTTTTGTAAGCTAAATAGCATTTTAACTTTGAAATTAAGCAAATATACCAGATGTAGGTTTATTATATAGTGCTGCAATATTATTTGTGTATTAACTTGAAATACCTAGACTTCTAGCAAGCTTTACTCAAAAGAAATAAAAGTATTTAGTAGCCAAAAGTATTTCTGTAATATCCTAAAGATTTATCAAATTATGTAAAATCAAAAGAACTGTTTACTTTTGTCAATAATCAAAATAAGGAATGAGACAGGTATCTAATTGTAATTTTAAACCTTATACACCTTTCTAAATGCATTAGAAATAAAAAACCAATCTCAAATATTATAAGGCTTGCTATAAGTGAGTAACCAGCAAGTACTTAGTATCTAAAAATTCAGAACTGCTAATTAGAAAAATTAATCAGCTAAATCAGCTAATAAATACTACTCCGAATTTAATAGCAGCTTTCTAATTAAACTAGAGCATAGCAACTTTAACTATTCAAGCAAATATTTTATCCTAAACCTTAACAGAAAATCTAAGATAAAATAAAAAAATAAAATAATCTAATCTCGAAAGATTAATTCTTCAAGACTAGAGGAGACTCAATTAGCTCAATTAGCTCAATTAAGCAAATCGTTTATATAAAACTCTAATAAAAGAATCGAAAATAACTGAATGACAACTGTATGACAATATAAACATCTCAAAATAGAAGGTTTTTAAGTAAAATCAGGCAAATTTTGTAAGAAACTAAATTTATCTAAATATAAAGAAAATTAGAAAGTTTAAGGAGGAAATTAGTAAAAAGTTCATCAAAAAAAAGATTAAGATCAATGAAAACATCAATAGTTTATGGGTATAAATGTTTACCAAATCCAATTTGATAGTTTAAGACTAAACTTTTAGAATTAACTATTTAATAGTTCTTTAAAGATAGATTAATTAATTAAAGTTTGGTATCTTAAGATTATTATAATTATTTTTAGCTTAAAGATCTTATTAATAAAGATTTATCTTCTCTATATAATTTTTAAGAACATTATTATTTTTTCAATAAAAATGAACCATAAACTATTATATCTTTTGTAAAATTTCAAAAAGAGCGGGAAATATTTAGGTATAATTAACAAGATAATGGTAATATTTTAAAATTAGATTAGATTAAATGATTAAATATAGTTATTAGTTTAAAGCTACTCTATTTTATTTAAATAATATATTATCTTTTTCTCTTTTAAGTTTCTATTTTATTTATTTTTTGCTAATTATTTAGTTATTTATTTATTTACATTTAAGCTACCACTTAGGTTGCTATTTTAATAGTTTTTTATAAAAATTATTATTTATAGTCTATTTTAATAACAAGCAGAAAGGTATAATAATAAAGATGCTTTTGTTAAATTAATTAATATCTACTTAATAAAGGGTTGATATTTCTTTCACTCTTTAAATTAATCTCACCGAAATCTATAATTTTAATATTTCGCTCATATCCGTTTAATCTTCTTTAGCTTTATTTATTATATCAGATTTAAAGTTCTTCTTCTGTAATTCAGCATCTCAGTTCTTCAGCTGTAAATTTCAGTCTCTTTATAAGAAATTAGACTTCATTTTTTATCTTGACTTTAAACTTTTTTTCTGGTAAACGTAAATCTCGTTGGATGTTAACTTATATTTCATCTTTCAAGCCCTAACTTTTTCTAAAAATTTAACACTATCTCATAGTTTCTGTCATCAACTCAGCATTATGATCTTTTTTATAATTAGAATGCTTTATAACTTACTACCTTTTAGAATTTTGTATTATTTGCTTTAAAATAGGTTTTAGAGTCAAGCTTTATATTCAACATTCTAATTTTTTCAGTCTGATTCATTGATTCGTTGACGCCTTTAAAGAAAAATATTTTCAAAGTCTTATTGATGTTTCTTCTCTAATAAAATAAGGCTCCTAAACTCAGGCTCTAACCTTTTCTTCAAATAATTTAAACATTTTTTTGTAATTCAAAGCTTTTTCTTGTTTATTCCGAAGATATATCAATCAATTTATAAGAGCCTGACTTATTACTTTCTACTTTATGATGATGTTTTTATTTTTTCCTTTTAATTTTTTTAAGTTCAAATGATGTAGTAAAATTGTTTGCTTCAAATTGGCTAGTAATAATCATTAGATTTTTTGCTATAATTCATTGTTTTCTTATTATTTAAAACTTTCTAGATCACTCTATAAAATCTTCCATTCAATATTTAGTTTAGAATTCCAATCAAAAATAGCACTTATTAATTTCTAGAAATAGCGATGAAGTATTTCAGTAGTTCACTTTCATATATTATTTCTTTTTGTATATACTAAATCTTCTGCTGTTTGATTATTAACTAAAACTTTCTTTTCAAAATATTTTTGACATGTTGATGACTCCGAACCAAATTAAAAGAAAAATGGAAATGTTTTGCTACTTATGTCTCTTATATCATTAAGAATAAACTTTTTATTGTACTATACTTTGAATCTAATACTTCAAACTTACATTTTTTTTCAATTATTTCTTTTACATCCAAGATTTTTAACTTTAAGATTCTTTTTTTCATGTAAAAACTTAATTTTCAACTTAGGACTAAAATATTTAAGTAGATGAATCATTATTTAACACTGATAAGCTAAAGTAATTATTTTAGAGTCATTTTAAAACTTCTATTGGTAGAAAGGTTTATAGCATATAATTTTTAAATAATATTTTATTAGCCTAGGAATTGAAAGTCTTTAATTCCTTTCTACTTTATAAAGATTGAGTTGGAGCATTAAAAAAAAGATTCCAAACAAAGATTAATTTTCTTGTTCTTAATTTCTTGACAAGTTATGAAAACTAGGTAATATAGAAGTATCAAAAGACATAGGATTAATTCTCTTTTTTGATTATTTTTAAATATTTTACTCTATTTCTAGTTCCATGCTCTTAAATTTTAATCTTTATTATTTGATCATAGTTTTATTCTAGTCACCTAATTTAATGTTTCTATAGTTTGAAATAGTGTACTAGTAATGAAACTAACTAGATAATAATTATAACTATAGCTATTTTAATATAGTTATATTATAAATAGCTAAGTAAATAGTTTATTCTTATATAGTTAAAAGTAATTCTTTATTAGTTTACTTTATGCTATCATTATTAGGCTTTTATTATTATACATTTCTTAATAGCAAAACTATTAATATCATGTTTGAGTAACTGAATAAAAATATATAGATAAGATTTTTATTTAGTAATATATAAAAGCTATTAATTTTTATAGAGTTTGAGTTGCACTGATTGAAACATTATAATAAAAGAAGATCTTAATTATTTATCTTACTAGTGCTATTAGCTACAGTCTTATAGCCGTAACACAATCCTAAATACTTTCAAAATATCTATATATCAAATAAGAAAGCTCCAACATTTGCTTTTCATACAGCTATTATGCATTAAAAACTGTCTATCTCACATTTGATGAAAGGATGGAACTAGAAAAGCATTATAAAGTATAAAAAAGTAGTTTAAGTTAATTTAGGTACGATAAAGATGATAAGTACTAATGTGGAGCTCTAAAAATATAAGACTTAGAAATGTTATTTAGAAATCCTAATTAATTTAAGATATAGGTAACTTAATTTTTAATCCAATTTACCAGATTTACTAATTTAAGAGCTTTTAGCAGAAAGAGATACACTGGATTAATGCAAAGAGGAGAGAGATATACTAAATTATAATTTTAGTAATTTAGCGATTAGATATAAGTTTGGCTTATGTTATCTTAAAGCTATTTTATGATATGGCCTTAAGACTTCATATTTCAAGTTTGAGTATTTTCATTTTTCTTCGCTTTTTCCTTTTCATAAGAAATTTGCAGATTGCAAATAGCTTAATCCCTCGATTAATCATAGCATTCTATTTTGAATCTGTCTCTGACTTTAATATCTTTATATTCTGATTCTTTCGTTTATACAACTTTAAATGTTTCTTTCTTCAATGCTTTGCAAAAATTACTTTAAACTTTTATATAATTTAACGTAATACTTTCTTACAGAACTTATTAGATATTTGCTAAGTTCCAGCTAATTTAGAATCTTCTATAATATTTACTCTATTTAAGATACCAATTATAGTATAGAATAAACTTAAGATATAATTATTACCAGTAGAGACTTAATATTCTTAAATGATTATAGAAAGTATTGTTTACTTAATCAGTGCTTGCTAATTATCAGTCTTTTCATAATGATAATATTAATTTCCCTTAAGCAATTAAACTTGAATTTAAAAATTGTTCATTTCTTAAAAAAAGTAGCTTTTTAACTTTTTTCTTATTTGAAATAGTGTTTTGAACTAAATTTATCTGTCAATTTATGTAAGCTAAATTTTATTACAGCCTCTTATATGATCTAACTATTTCCCTAATTAGCCAAATCCTCTATATTAAATTTTTTGGTATATCAAATAACCATCTTATTTATAAACTTTCTTTGATTTATATCTTACTACTTCCATTCTACAAACTTCAATTTTAATTATTTTCTACTTTTATTTCCTTTTGAATTGTTTCTTATATTTATCAATGTCATTTAGTTTGATTATCTTTTCCTTTATCATTTATTTTAATATTAGACCAAGCAATTATCTTTAACCTCTTTAAATTAAACTCTGTAAAGAATAGCTTCAAACATATTTTTCACTTTTTATAGTTTAGTATTCTTCTCATAATCTCTCTTGAGTTCTATAAAATAAACTAGTTTTAGTCTATTATTGCTTTATTTTTTTCTATAGTCATTTTGGTCTTTTACGTCATGAAATTTATCATATCAACGTAATGAAAAAGCTAATTTATATAAATCTTCAATAATTTTTCCGAAATAGTGTTATTCTTTAACGTTAGTTTCAGTGAATTCTATCTCTATGAATTACTAATTAAACTTTCTCATTGATATATATTTGAGCTAACCGATTCTAATTTCAAAGCTAAAAAATTTAACTCTTTTAGTCTTCTAAATAAACTGTATCAGAAGCTTCTCTTTCCTTCTACTCTCTAAACTTTTAGTTCCTTTTACTCTAAAATTTAGCTAGTTACAGTTACAACTTCCATCATAGCGTATCTACGTTCAACTGAAGAAATTTTGGAATCTATAATTTTAAAAAGCCAAAATAGCAAACTTAATTTATTCTTTAGTATCTAATTCCCTACATCTATTACACTTCAATAATCATAATCTTTTTTATCTTAGATATTATTAATTTTATACCTTCTTACTTCCAATCGTCACAAAAATTAATTATTAAAATTAATTTAAGCTTTGTTCTAATGTGACTAGATCAACAACTTTCGCCATGCTTGACTAGCTTTTATTACTGAGAGTCTTACTTCTTTATAAATCTTCTTTTATTAATTTTATGAATTGAGAATTAGAGAGTTAAAGCAGTATTTTTATTATACTGGTTACAGTCTTAATTTTCTAGTATTTTTTATTAAATATTTTTAATGTCAATAATAATCTAATATTCGATTCATGGAATCTATGATAGTGGATCTAATTTTAGAAATTTTAAAAATAGATAATACTAAATATAAGGGCAATAATCTGTGGAATAGCAACAACTAGAAGAGTAATCAAGCTCTTCCTCAGAAGGTAAAATTATGATTTGTACAGTTGAGAAAAATCCAAGCAAAATTGAAAATAAATTAAAATATTCTTTAGCTAGATTGAATGAAAACGGCAATCTAAGAGTATCAAGAAACAATTTACGATCAAGGAGAAAAAATGAGAATTAATGAATTTCAAAGAAGATTTAAATAATTAATTGCTAATAATTAGAACTCAGTTAATCTAGAAACATTTAGTACAGATTAGCAACTGTACTAACAGTTTTAAACGAATCTTAAATGAAACCAAGATATGATTATTGAAAAAGATTGTAATAGACGAATTTCCAAGAAAAACAGAACGATGGAAGAATTTACTCGAATTTAATGATTAGATTTGATTAGTTTGAAAAGAGTATTTTAGAAAAAACCTCAGAAATAGCAAGCCAAATAATGTTGGTTTTGCAAGTAAAATCGACATTTATTAAGAAATTGTGTTGGTTAGAATAAATCTAAATAAAAGAAAAATTAAGAACGCGAAAGATGTTTACTAATCTCAGAATTACTTAAACCGGAATCTACAAGAGAAAAATATTTCAGGAAGCTCAAAAATTTTTAATGGTTACCTCCCAAATAAAAAACTTAGTTGTGTATCCATCCACATCCAAAAAATGGAAGCAAAAAACTAGTTGAGATCTTAGATAATGCAAGATTTTTTAACTTTTAGTTCATTATTATTGCCATTAATTTAATAATTTTTATTTTAATTTTAGCTAAATTTTATAAATAAAAAAATATAAAGATAATAAATTACTTAACAGTTTGTTTAAAGTCACAGTTATACTGATGTTAACTATTTTGCTCTCAATCTTCTTTATTATTAGATAAACATTTATAAATATTTATTAGAAAAATAAGCATTTTGAATTTATATCTTTAGTAATATACTTTAAGAAATCTTTTTAATTAGAAATTTTAATAATTTTACCCTCTTTGAATTTTAAAGCGTATATTAAGACTTTAGTATCAGAAGTTTTCAAACTATTAAAATGTCAATAATTCTGTACTTGCTCTCTAGATTTGTATACTTAAATATAGTTCTTATGTTTATAGAGAACTAGTTGCAATAGCTTATTAAAAATAATATTAGTAAATTAAATACAATTATTTATTAAATTTTAAATTAGTTAGATTTATTGCTACTAATTTCTTAATTTTCTATCATTTAATATCTGAAAAGGTATCTTCTTTTGTAAAAACTTATAAAGAATTTTATAAGCTTAAAATTTTTACAGAATTTATTTACTTTTTTCTTTTTAAGGCAATTTTTTAGAGAAGATAAAATTTTTTTATTTAGAGATAAAAGCTAAAAACGCACGTATTAAAGTAGATAAATAAAGTCAAAAATTATTTGAAGGTATGTAAAAAAAATTGAAAACAATCTAAGTAAAAAAGATTAATATTCAATCGATTAATAAAGATGATATCATAAAATAATTTAGGATTAATTTAAAATAAAAAGTATTTTGGTTTAGAAAAATATAATAAAAATAATTAGTTAAATTTAAAATAAATAAACTTGATTGCTTAACCAAAAACGATTGAAAAAATAAATTATAGAAACGGCAGACAAAACATGGCAATCCGCAAGAATATTTAAAAAGTTCTAACTACCTTTTAACCAAATATTATGTTAAATTATGAAGGAAGAAATTCATTCTTTAAAAATAATATATCCTTTCAAGTAAATTCCTAATTAATTTATATTGTATTTAAAACTTTTCATTGTATATATAATTAAACATTTTTTTCATGAATAAAAAAAATTGCATAAAAGGACAAAATCTAGAATTATATTATTGATACGTATTTTTACTAATGATCATAATCTTTTATAATAAATTACTCTGCATATAATCTTAGTTTAAAATAAATGTGATTCTTAATTTAATTAATTTACCAAAATTTTTATATAGTGAGTACTAATATGCTTTATTTTTTACTTTCTAGTTTCTTGATCAAATATTATTTTTTTCTTATTGATTTTGCAACTAAAAGTGATATTTTTAGTTTCTAATCGTAAAAATATTGAGTATAAAATGTTAACTCTTAAATTATTTTTTTAATTTTTATATAATCTCATTTTAAATAATTATCAACTTTTATAATAATAAATAATTAAAAACATTTTTCCTTCTATATTATTAAACCAGATTTAGTTTTACAAATTTTAAATTACTTGATTCATATATCTTCATTTCAGTTAAATTTTTATCAAATGTTTTTATCATTAATAACGTTCTTAAAATAGACAAAAAATCTTGAAAATGGCTTTTCTTTATCTAAAAGAAGGCTTTGGATTTCTTCAATACGTCATCCTTGTTTAAAATTTGTATTTTATATAAGATCCTTTTTCATCTAAAAGTTATTTAAAAAATGCTAGATTTACTATTATAAAGATTTTTTCAGTATATCAGTTTAAGTAATTTATATTTTAAATATCTCTTTTATTATATTAATGGATGTCGATAGAAGAAAGGGAGAATTTTTAGGTAATCTGATGTAGTTTATGCTGCATTGTGAGTAATCTCGCACATGATATCGCCACGAATAAGTGTGGAAAAGCTCGGAAGAAACAGGCCTAACTTGTCAGAAAATTCTCAAAAGCGGTACAAAGGTTCGACTGATGATCATTTAATTTTTTTAAATTTTTATTCTTTCTTGGACTTGATTTTAGAAAACTTTTGTGATTACAACAAGATTAAAGAATAAATTTAGAATAAAAAATTTACCTTTTGTAGAAGCTTACTTGATTATTTGATGTCTATACCAATACAATTTAGATTATGAGAACATTTAAATAAGCATTAATGGTTAATTTGTATCAAACCTATTAACGGTGATATCACGCTAATTAATTAATTAATTTACTATGAATTTTGTATTCTTTTCATAAATTTGGTTTTCACCAGCATCTTTTATAATTATGCTACTTTTTCATATATAGAAGCTTATTTTTCTTAATTTACTTTATTATTATTCTTTTATTATAAATAACCATAGATGTATCCCTGTTATCCATTGATTCTTTAATAATTTCTTATTATTTTGCTTATTTTCTTAGAGTTCTTTTATTTGATATTGGTACGAAGAAAACTAAAATTAGAGTATTAAAAGGATTAAATTAAATTATTTGTTAATCTCATCCAGTTTATATACCATTTACGAATTTAAGCTATTTAATGCTTCTTTTATATGGAAATTAACGATTTAGTTTTTCGTCTATTTTTTTCTAATATCTGACCTAATTTTATATCTTTAATCTTTTTTTTAAAAATTCTTATTGTAGACTTGATGTTCTTTAATGACTGATTATGAAAAGATTCCAGTTATTATCGTCCTTTATTTTATTAAGGTGATTGTTTCAACTAAGTTAGATATTATTTATTTTTTAGTTATTTATTAAGAGAGGTATGTTATTTCTTAGATACCATTTTATTTTACATAATAGCAAATTAGATCTATATAAATAAGTTTTAAAAATTAATTTATAATAATCAGTATACTCATTTTCTTTCATTTGATTTAGTTTTATATTTAAATATTGATATTTTTGAGAAAGTGTGTGCTTTAGATTTTTTTCTAGAATAATAGACTAAAACTTAAAAACTAGGTTTAAATATCTTGTTCCTTCATAATAGTTTATACTATAATTATGCTAAATTTATGACTTATATAATGAGCATAAATTATTAATTTTTAAATCTTTTGTTTCAATAATATCTTACAAGTTCATCTTACTAACCCTAAAAATACTTTAGTTTGTTAATATTTTTTGTTTTTATTGTGAATAATACAAAATGGATTAAACTTATTCTTCATAAAAATAAGCAATCTTAATTTAACTAATAAGGAGAAATAGCAACTGCTCTCAGAGAATCAGATCTTAAAATCTTAATACTTGTAATTAAACGAAAAATTAAGCTCTTGTTATAATTAGCGAAGATTTAACAAGAAAATAGTTAATTAAAAAAGAAAATTAGAAGTAAGTAGAAGAGGAATAGTAAATTTCCAACTAAATTAGATAGAATAGATATTCAACTAGTATACCTTATAGCGATAATCAGATAATCCTATAAAACTAAATCAATAAACATCCTAAGGAATTTGAAATAGACCAAAAATTAATTCATATCTATAATAGGAGAAATATATTAGATGTTGATTCTGCAAGTAGAAAGGAAACCTCGTAAAACAATGTTAATATTTAAATAAAAATAAAGAATAGAGGAAAAAAGATTATGGACCAAACTGAGCTAGATAATTGCTTAAGAGAAGGTAAGATCAATACAAGAATTGTATTAAAACTGTAATTACACTAATCAGTATTGGAAATTATCAATAAAAGATTGAAAAAAATGTTTGAAGAAACTAAAAGAACATATGATAATTAAAGAGAAATAAGAGGACTGAAACTCATAGTAAGATGAAGATTAAGATGAAGAAAAAGAAAAAGAAAAAGAAGAATAAGAATAAGAATAAGAATAAGATATATTTAAGCAACAGAAATTCTACAATAACAACATAATTTAACTTAATAGTTGTTAATCTTATTATGATAGATCTACTATAATTAATTATTATCATAGATATTTTACCTTTAATCTAGCGTCATTTATAAATTGAAGTTATAGTTATCTTTTAAACAATGAATAAGTAATTTTAACTTTTAATTTGACTAATTTTCTCTAGTCTTTTCCTATTTTATTATTTTTGATTAAAGTATATTAGAAAAACTAATTTATATCATTAAGTAAAGCATTTTTTTTAATTCAATAATTTTTAAGATTTAAGTAAGACCATTTTATTACTTAGAAACTTTAACTTTATAACAATAATGTTATGATGATTTTCAGTAAAAGCAAGCATTTATTGCGAATTCTTGTGATATTTATATAATTTTTATTTATTTTAAGTCTTCTTAAAATCTTAAATTCTTATTTTTGATCTTTTGATCTTTTTAAGTACATGCAATTTGATATAGTTTAGAATGCAAATATTTTAATATCTCCAAAAAATGTTTAATCTAATTTTTAAATTTATCATATTTATCAATATCTTATATATATCCAATTTTTTTAAGTTATACCTATATTATAGCTTCGTTCAAGATATTAGACTTTAATTATTTTAATTTAATTTAAAAATTACCATTTTACACTATTCTTACTGTCTCAGAAAAATGACCAAAATTATTGCGTAATATAACTATATTTTTATCTAAATTATATTATATATAAAATGCCACCTAAGAAATAACAAACCTCTAAAAAACCTAATAACTCTTAGTAAGTGTAGCCAAATTATCTACTTTCTTTAGATGAGAATCAGGATCTAGCAAAGGCTATAACTTAGCTTTATCAGCAAACTTAGGAACTGATCAACATTCTGGAAATTCTAAAATATGAAAAATCAATATTACGATAGGAAATAGCTCTAAATCCGTTCCTGTATCAAATTTAAGGATGAATCTCATAGAAAGAATAGATCATAAAGGAATTTGTATATTTTAAAATTTTTAAGCCAGAACAACTATAATAACTAAGACTCAATGGATATAGAAAAGCAATCACTAACATAAGAAATTTCCTATCTGAGCGTAATGGTATGTTGGTATTGCAAGCATTAAAGATATAAAGTATAAAACTGCTACAAATTTAATAAAAATAAAAGAGAATAATAGAAAAATAATGGTAAGATATATTTAAAATTTACTATTCAAGTTGAAGATTTACTTTTAAAGGAAAATAATAATTTAAAAATCTTAAAATTATCAAGACTCATAACAGTTAAGATTCAAGCAGCTAGAGAAGAGAATTTTTAAGCAATAAAATAATATGTGGTAAACCAAAAAAAGTGACGCCAAAACAATAAATTATGTTATGCTATATATTAATATGTTGTCCTTAATTAAGGATAAAATGGAGTAGAACTTCCGTCTAAGAATTAAAAAAGAAAAGCAAGAAAGGGAGACACTAACGAGGAGCTAAAAAAACGAAGATAGAATCAAGAGTCTAACTGATCTTCAGAGGGAAAAGTAATAATTGTTCTTACTGAATAAGTTATTCCTGTAACTCAAAATAACAAATTACTCTAAATTAAATTTAACAAATGAAAACTTAAATTGCAAAATATAAAGAAAGTTTCTTTAATTAAGAAGAAAAATTCCGGGAGTTAATGAACTGTATAGAAGATCAAAATAATGAATTGTTATTCTAAAAGGTTAACTGACAAAAAACAGTTTAGTAACACCTTCTTGACTTTTCGAAAAAGAATCTTATATCAGAATTTGAAGTAATTTTGATAAAATAAAATAAATGATATGAATGAATAATAATAATAACTAATTAACTTGATTTTACCTATATTTGGTTTATCACGAATTAAAAATTTAATGCTAAATAAAAGCATTAACTTCAAATTTGTTTGGATCACGTCTATCATAAGTCTTTTATGATTTTTAGATTGTTCTTTTTAATAGTTTTCTATCAGTCGTTTCCCATTCATTTCTTATTGAATTCATTAACTGCTTTTTATATATATGGAGCTTCTTTGTTTAGATAGAGTATTTTTTCCTGTAAATGTTATCTTCTTAATTGCAAAAAGTCTGAATACACATTTGTATTAATCATCAGGTATTCAATTTTTCTTTCTAGCTCTTATACTTGTCTTAAAAGTTTTAAATTTCTTATTATTTAATTTTTAGGTCTTAAAATATTGTTTACTGATCATAGTTTGACCGAGATGAATCCTTTTAAAGAAGAATCTTTTTTAAAGAAATGTTCCATTTTAAATGATAAATAATTAAGTTAATATTTATTTCATATATTATGCATCACTGACATAAAGTTACTTGTTACAAAAAAATAAATTAGGGAATTTTAATGAGACTAGAAAGATATTTTAGATACAGAAATTAAAATATAGACAAATAATTTAAAATGGAGTATTAAAATGAATATTCAACATTAAATCTTATTAAACTTTATGATTTTAAGATATAAATATTACAAGATAAATATTTTACAAGTTATAATTCTAAAGAAAAGCTAAAAATAATATTAGTCTGTTTTTAAGAAATATAATCTTTGCATATGTGACATTTGAAGTAAGAAATTACTAAAAACGCATAAAAGCAAAACTATAGAGGGAATTTAAAATACATTCAAAACAAGAAGGAAAATATTGGAGATGTAAAATTAAAAAATGTTAAATAGTTTAAAAAATTTAGATGCAATATATGTAACTATAAATTCTTAAGTTTTACATAATATTCATTTGTTTGAAATTTCAAAAGTTAAAATAAAGTTTAAATAATTCCTTGAAATTTATATGAGTGAAATCTAAAAGATTAGATTAAATTAATTAACTTTAAATTTACATAGTGATAACCATAATTTCCGATTATTATAAAAATGGAAAGTCTATTTCAAGATGCTTTTTTCAAATTTCAAACAGTTTATGTTTGAGCAAGCTTAACAAAATTTAATCAGATAATCAAAAAACATACTTGAAAATTAAATTTTATGTCATCGAATTTAAGGCTTTAATAATAAAATATCTTGCCTAATCATTACAATTAAAAATTTAAATAGAAAGTAAACAAATAACTGAACTTTCATTGCTCCAAGTTATTCTAAGAATAAAGACTCTTTAGTTCCAACTTTCAATAAAGAACGAAAGAGAAATAGAAAAGGTACTGCAAGAAAAAGTAAATTAAGTAATTAACTGGATTTTTTCAAAAATAAAAGAAATATTGGAAAAAAGTGAAGCTTATGAATCATTTATACAAAATTAATATTTTAAGTTCTCAAACAATATATTTTAAAATATTTTATTTCCATAAGAAAATTGAATGTTAAACTAAAAGCAATGTCATAATTATATCTAGAAAATTAATAAAAATAAATTTATTAATTAAAGAAAAAATTTCTTTATCTTGACTTAGCACTTTCACATAGTTATGATTTTTACTGAATTTTAAGATATAATCAAGTAAACCTTTAATTAATTAATTTTAACTAAAAGAGTTTTTGGAACCGGAAGCTCCTTCCAGTTAGAAGACCCAACGCTCTTTTTTTAAGGAATAATGGAGATATCCCGTTGTGCTCCAGACACAGTTGCTAGGTAGCTCTATCGCTATGAGCAGCCAGACTTCAAGCCCCTACCAAGAGCGGATAATATCAAAGACAGAGTTCTCTTCAGAAAATGACTTTGACCAGGGACTTTCTCAGCGACAGGAAAGGAACTTGTTTCTAGCCATAAAAGAAGAAAATTTAGTCAAGAAGGCCAATATCAGCTCCCACCATCTTTTCAATTATAAGTAAACCTTTAAAGATAAAAATAAACAAATTATATCAGATCGTTAGATGTCGGGAATAAATGAATTGCTTAAATAAGCTAAAAATAAAAAATGAAAACAGCTCATATATAAATATCTTAATCTGCATATATTTTTATAAATAAATAGGAATTATAAGAATAAATAAAGAGATTTAATAAAATTTTTATAATAGCTCTAAAAATTTGTTAAATTAGCTACTTATTATAAAAGTGTTAAGGAAAGAAAGATTCTATATCAATACATTATTTAAAAATTAAAACTTCAGATAAAGCTTGCTTTATCTATTTTTTAATTAATTTTTTTAAAAGTTTTATTGGGATAAATTTCTATATATGAAATGATTTTATGTTTCATTAAAAGGAGAAATATAAAATTCAAAGAATAAGATATAGAGTTTAATGTTGAGTTTGTCACTTGCTTTAATGTTTAGATTTAGGATTTCTCATCTTTTTATTCCTAACTTGTCTTTTATTATATTTAGGTATTTTTTATTCTTCTTCACTTCCATGAAGCTAGTTAAGTATTTCCTAATTTTCTCGTTGATTTTCTATACGAGTAGTGTTTTGAAAATTGATGGTAACTTTTTGCTATGAATAATCTTGTTTGCTTAAATGCTACTATTATTATTAATCAGCCTCTTAATGTTATTAGATTTTATCTTACTTTGCTTTTTTACAAGATTTATACAAATCTACTAAAGTAACTATAAGTGATATTACCAAAGCTATTATTGTAAAAAGGCTACATGCAACTGTGATCACTACTCCTAATGCTTATCTGTCTTAATCACTATCTTATATACCATGGTTGTTAGCATGGAAATAGAAATTAAAGAAATAAATAAAAATAAGTACCATTTCTCCAATTATCTCTATAACATTCAGTAAAACATTTTCAAAAGGTTTGAAATAAACTATATAAAAGAACCAAACTAAACAATGGCAAAGATATAAAATGATTTAAGCTACTTATACCTCTACTAAAATAATAGCTACAAACGAAACAAAAAGTCTTCTTACTAGAAAGAAAGTTTAGTAAAGTGTTTACATTTAGTTATTCTATTTCTTTTAGTCAAAGTAAACTATATACTTTTCTTTTATTTGTTTCATCTATTTCTCTATACTTTCCTCTTTTGCTTCCTTAAATATAGTTTTCAAACTCAAATATTTTTTAAGCACTTAAAAGCTATGAAATATGCAAACTATTTGAATAATCTAAATATAAAAACTTACAAGTACTAAAATAGCTAGGAATGAGTTTAAGCCTGAATAGAAATCAGAAACAGTAAAGTGGTAAAGTTGTAACATAACAGCATTATTTATTTAAAGAGCTTTGATACTGTAAATCACTGAAATGTAGTTTCTATTAGTAAATTTAGTTCTTATTTTTTCTATCTTAGTCTTGCAGTATTTTAGTCCAATAAATTTAAGCAGCAAATCAATAAAAAATAGAATTAATAATAGGAAAAGAGCTTCAAATAGATTAGCTAATATAGTGTAACTTTAGTAATTCAAGTAAACATAAATTTATTTATCTATTTTAAGTTTGCTAGAGTGGAGATTTAAACCTAAAATATTATTATTGCTTAGTCCATTTTATTCTTAATCATTATCAAAATTAGTAAAATAATAAGCATTAAGAACTTCAGTTCGCATGACATCAACAAATCCATTCATAAGTATGAGTTGAGTAATAAAAATACTTTATAAAAATTTTGAAGTACTTGCTGAATACTTAGATTTACTAAAACGGTTAGCTAATACAGAACTTATACTTACTAAAGCACTTGTGTAAACAAGAGCAGCGGATAAATTTGAAGAATTTTGAATAAATTTTTTTTCTGTATTAGAGATTTAAAAATCATTAAGACTATTTATTATATCTTTAAACTAATCTTAATTCTACTCGCCTTATTCATTCTAGTCATCTTATTTATTTTATTCATCTTCTTAAGTTTAGTTGCCTTCTAAAGAATTATTTTAAGGATTTGTTATACAGGTTCTTTGATCTCAATAAAATTTATATTCACATTTGATACATTTTTCTCCATCTTCACTGCATTCTAAGCAACCATCTATTTTATAACTACATTTAAGGCAAGTATAATTCCAGCTGTAATAAGTACCATTAGGACATCTTTAAACACATTTACCATTTTAAAGTTAAAAAGGTTCTTGACATTACGTGCAAATTTCTCCTTCTTACTAGCATTCTTAGCAATTATCAATCTTTTAATTGCATTTATAGCAGGTTTAATTTTAAGTAAAGTAAGTTAAGTTTTAAGGACATTCTGAAACACATTCATTATCAATTAAAAAATAGTCTATTATGCATTTATTACATATTTTACCGTCTAAATCGCATTATAAACATTTTTCTAAATTTACTTTGCATTCTTAGCAAGTCTAATTTTATTAAAAGTAAAATTAATTAGGACATTTGGCAACACATTAACCTTCTAATAAATAATAACCATCTTTACATCTTAAACATTCTCTTCCATTCTCATGACAGTTTAAGCATTTATCAGTTATCAATTCACATTTATAGCATGTTTAATTTTAAATAAAATACTCGTTTTAAGGACAACTTTAAACACAAATATTATCTAATAAATAATATCCTTCTATACACTTATTACATTCTAGTCCTGCTAAGTCACATTAAGCACATTTATCATTCTTTTCTTCACATCTATAGCAAGTCTAATTTTATTAGAAATAAGTTTCATTTGGACACATTGTAACACATTAATCTTCCAATTATAAATAAGGATCTTTACATTTAATGCATCTATTTCCATCAATATTGCAATTATTACAATTATCTATACTTATATTGCACTTAAAGCAAGTTTAGTTATAAACAAAATAACTATTATCAGAAGAACAACTTTCTACACATTTTCCATCAAGTAAAAGATAAGGAAACTAACATTATAGGCATATTTATCCTTCACTTTCGCAATATAAACAATTTTATATCTTTTAGTTGCATTTTAAGCAAACTTAGTCTTTATCAAAATAAGTTTAGTCTGGACAACTTGAAAAACATTAATCTTCTAGTAAGAGTCATGGAACTTAACATTTTGTACAACTATCTCCTTCTAAATCACACTCTAAGCAATTTTTTATCTTTTAATCACATTTAGTGCAAGTTTCATTTTAAACAAAATAAGTATTATTAGGACAACTATCAGCACATTAATTATCAAGATGAAGATAAGATTCTTAACATTAAATACAAATATCTCCTTATTAGGTGCAGTTTTAACAGAAACCAATAGTTTAGTTACAGTAATCACATACTCCATCGTTATCTTTATCTTATTAATTACCAAAACAATTAGGTAAACACTCCTTTTCCTTAGAAATTTTTTATTAACATAGACATTAATCTCCCTAAAATACTCAACCATAATAGCATTATAAACAATTACTTGTCTGAGCGCCATAACATTTTAAGCAGTAATCTCAGCATTAAACTATTTAAGTTGAAGTAAAACCTTAAAATTAATAGCTTAAGATAAGAGTAAAATCATTTACAGTTAAGTATGAATTCTTATAATATCTAGCTGAATACATCCATCCATTAAAATTATAAAGTTTACTATAGCTTCCTTAGTAAATAAGATTATTTGAAGTAAAAGTTATTCATTCAAGAAAAGTTTGCTAATCACTAATAAAAATATTATTAGTTTTAGAGTGTGTTAAAGTAAAAAAGGGTTTCAGTTAGTTATTAAGAGAAAATAATATAAACACTCAAATATCATAAATATATTCAGTTATAATTGTAATAGACTAATAATTTCTAAGGTTTACGCAAAATTAAGTTAATGCATTTGTTACTTATAACATGCAAAACTCTATATAAATTGAATTACTTTGATATAATTATAAAAAGATAGCGCTCTAATAAGTTTAGTCGAATTTAATCCAAGCTGTAATACTAAATTGAGTTTGTGTCTAAGGATTAAAATTATAGTCTTAAAATTTTTAGGAAGGAGCTTATTATTATTAAGAATAAGA
Organism: Loxodes magnus; assembly: GCA_946699065.1. Lineage (NCBI taxonomy): Eukaryota > Ciliophora > Karyorelictea > Loxodida > Loxodidae > Loxodes > Loxodes magnus. The sequence goes on along the minus strand of CAMPDV010000518.1, from coordinate 102,726 downwards.
TTTAGGAGAGTTGGGAATCATTATATCAAAGAAATCTAGTTAAGCCAAAGTAAATTAGATAATCCAAAGACTTAGCATCAGTACTGTTATTTTCATTTTATTATTAAATAAATAATTATAAAGCTATTTAAATATATCTATTTATAATTTATTTTTATTTATTTATATCCTTTAAGCTACTCTTTCTCAATTGTTGAATGCATATACTTCTCTAAGTATAATTTAAATTTTTATTGCTAGAAAATCCTTTTTCTATTAAAAGTAACTTAAATTATTTTTAATTAAGAATTAATTAATTATTCCTTTTGTTTCTTAGATAACAATAAAATTCCTAATAATTAGTAGCATAGAAATCACTGTTATCTAAATTAAAATAGCCTCTTTATTTTAATATCTAGATATTGATACTTAATGAGAAAATAGGTTTGGTTATAGCAATAAGTTTCTTAATTTATGAACTAAAAGCATAATATTTTATTAATTATTAATAGAGATTTGTTTATTTAATTTGTAGGTTTTACTTATTTTATTAGCTATCTCAGTTTGTTTTTACCATAAATTAACTTAAATCTAGAATTTATTTTAATATTTAATTGTATATTATGTATCTAGTTATCTTTTGCTGGAAATACAGTTACTCCCTGTAAAATTATTCTAAGATGCTTTAAATTAAACTGTTTATTTATTAAAGGAACCAAATGTTCTTTATTATTCTTAGCAATAAGAAAGAATTTAAGATTTCAAGTTGTTTAATAGCTAACATTTATTAGCCAATCAATTATTTTATAATTTAAACTTCAAGATAGTGTAGTTATGGATTAGATATAAACAGATATTAATAGGTTTAAATTCTAATATTCTAACTAAAGGTATTTAATACTATTTACTTTATATATATTTTCTAGTTACAAATACCAGGATACAAATAATATTATTGGCTTAAAAAACCCAAATTTTAGAAATAATTTTGGTTATATTTCCTTGTGGATTAATTATATTCAAAAGATCTAAAATTAAATTTTAAATCAATTATGATATGCATACAGAAGAGAAAGTAACAGTATAATTTAGAAAGTTTGGAAGCAAGTTTGCTAGAAGATAAAATATTAAAATTGAGTTTTATATGGAAAGTATAGCATAAATTGAGAAATAAGCAATTTTGCCTTTTCACTAATAGAAGTTATAAAATCGATTGCATCTACTAAGATAAATTATCAAGTGTCTTTTAATCTTACTAATTAGTCATCACCAAAAGTAGAATCGAAGAAAGGATTGAGAAAGGTGTAAAAGCAGTACATTATAAAAAATAAAGATAAGAGCAGAGGAGTAAGGATTTTAGATTTATAAAAAGGAGCTTAGTAAATTTAGGCGGTATTAGTGTAATAAAACTACAAATTTAAACTCTGAAATAATAAGTCCTCTAATGACTAAAATACCTTAAATTAAAATTATAATACTAAAGTTTAAAAATCTTAGTATTAATAAAGACTTTAAATAAGTAAGAAAGTATCTAACTATCAAAAGATACTAATTATATCTTAGTTTAATAGTAATGCTTAAAAAGTAAATTAAAGATATTTATTTAATTAATTTAGTTATTAATAAAGATAAGACTTTTTGTTTAGTAAATAGCTATAATTTAAATAATTATGTCTAAAGATAAAAAAGGATTAACATTTAAAATTCAGAATACAATTAAAGTCTTAGCCAAATGTAGCACAAGTTAAGTCTGCTTACTTATTTTTTAAGAACAATTCTTTATTTATTTCAGTTAAAAAAAGACTCTCAAAGAAAAAAAATTAATGACTGTAGTTAGATAGTTTTAAGAAAATAAACACTTCTAAAAACTGGAAGAAGTAGAAGGAAAAAATTATGTTAAAAAATGTGAATTTAAGAAGAAGAGAAAAAATGAAAGATTATAACTCTTTAGCAAAATTAATTAACTGAAGGTTATTAAGAGAAGGTTAAAGAAATAGCTAAGAAGGAAAGAAATTACTAAAGTTAATAATGATAGAGGAATCAGGTATTATAGAAAGTTGATTGAAGATTTAATAATTTTGCTGCACAAACATATTATTGCAATAAAGTTATAATACAGCCAAAAGGAAAAAAATAAAAAGAATGTTAAAGAAATAGCAAATCTAATTATTCAAAGCCAAATTTTGTTTTTAGATAATAAAAATTAATTGAATAAAAGTGACAGAAACCTAAACCAAAATAGAAAAAACCTGCATATTATTTCAAGGTAGAAAAGATGAGCAAAATAGAAGAAAGATAAATGATAAACCTTATTATCAAACAAAATAAAAAATAAACTAAGAATAAGAGTTGAGAGCTAAATATTTAAGAAGAGAAATTGATATGAAAGTAAAAATCTAAAATTTGATTATTATTTTAGTAAACAAACACAGCAAATTTAAGTGACTCATAGTTAATTCAAAATGAATTTGGTAAAAAGAGCCTGAAGTCTAATAAAATTATAGAAGACACTCTTTGGCTTAAAAAAAGCTAGTCAAATCCCGAAAATTTTACTTAAAAAGTTTCATTAACTTAAAAACCAAACTTTTAACTGATGTTACAAGTGAAATGAAGTTAAGATAACAATATACTTAATCTATAATAAAATTGATCATATAGTTAAATCTCATATCTAGTTGAGGAAACAATAGTAACAAAATGATACTGTAGAAAGATTAAGAAATAAATAGAAAAAGCTTAAGCTTGCAACCTTAATTAAGTTTATTACCAACAAGTATCAATTGAAATCAGATAAGCAGATATGACATTAACACCTTTCATCAAATTGCTATAAATTACCTTTTACTAGATAAAAAATCAAAGCTATAGATTCTTCTATCAATTACCGAATAAGATTATAGTATTGTACTCTTAATTATTTCAGAAAAGAGATGATTAAATCAATCATATGGTATAGTTAAAAACTATATTACACAACGAAGACCAAGCTTAATGGTGCAATATTTCTAACTAGGTTTTTTATTTAGTTAAACTAGAAAAATAAGTTTGTTGAGTAAAATTTGTAATTAGAAAGATGAAGAATAATAAGATGTTTAAATCTAGTTTAGTATAAAGAATGGAAAATGTCTCCTTCTGAGGATTTATTAGTTTTAAAGATGTTGTGGTATGTATTCTGTATAGTTGAAATGGTAAAACTCGTGTAAATATTTATGAATTATATAGTTTATATAGTTATGATAATGGTTGACTTAGTAAATTAAATTAATTAATTTAGCTTTAAATATAGACATCTAAATAAAAGGATTAAGTTTACTAAGCTACTTCATCTTATAATCCGTTCTAATTTTATTTAGAATTAGTAATTTTTAGATAAACCAGCTTGTTTTCATTTAATTAGTTTTAATGTTAAAAATTATTTAAATGTAAGCAACTGTATGTCCTTTATGTGATGAAGAGTTTAATGAGACTAATAAGAACCCTAAAGAAATGGAATGTAAATGTATAGCTTGTGAACAATTTTTAAATGCGATGTATAAGCGAACTAATATGATAATCTATAATCTTCATAACTCTAAATCAACTAAGTTGTTCATGAGCTTAAATCAATTGAAATTAAAGTCTAGAACTTGTGTAAAGAACATCAGCTTGAATTATCTATCATATGTGCTTGAGATAATTAACTTGCATGTAATACTTGCCTAATTTCAACTCATAATCATGAAAATATACTTATATAGGAAAAAATTAAGGTCCTATAGGAGTAAAATAAAAGAAGCTGCTATTATTAAATTAAACTATGCTTTTATAAGATAAAACAGCAATTTTTAGTAAAGCTTAATAACAGATAAATGAATCAAAGCTTGCTACTAGAAATACCATGCTAGAAGCAAGCGAGCATTTCTTAGGTTATTCATATTTGCTAATAGTACTTTAATTAAATTTTAAGCTAGTTAGATAGATCAAAAGATAAGATTAATTCTAGCTTATCCAAAGTACATAATTAATACCAGCAAATAAATTATGTTGTCTAGCTCGAAGAGATTACTATAGATCAATGTGAGTTAAAGAAACAGAAAAAGATAGCTTATAGCACAGTTACTTAACTAGAAACTAAATTAGAAGATTTAAATATTTAAGATTAAGTAGGTTAATATGTCTATTATAATGCTTTATAAAAGATATATGGATGCTAGTTATTCAAGAATAAAAAGATAAAATAGATAACTAAAGTAAAAGTATAGAGGACAAACTATCAAATCTAAATATAATATTAACTGACTAAGATCAATAATTATAAAAATTAAAAGAGTAATTTAAAAGAATAATTTTAAACTAAAAGTAACTTTGATATTTTATGCTTTTTTAAATTCCTAAGCATATATAAAGAATAAACTGAAAGCTATTTAAGTTATAAGAAAACAATTTCCTTTTAAATATCTTCTTTAGCTAATCACATGTGCTACCTTTCAACTTTTAAATTTGTCTTCAGTTTGGTTTCTTAAATATAAAGTTAGTCTTCCACCAAATTCAAGATCTTGTATCTTCATTCTCATTTACTCTATTTTTATTTCACTTTTCCTTTTTTATATTTAGTTTACATTTACCCTAAAACTTGATATCTTTTGTATCTTGATTCTTCTTTTTGCATTCTCTACCTTTCTTAATCTATATTCCGATTATATTTATTAAACATCTTTGTATGCTTCTTTCTTTAAGAAATATAGCAGATTCTAGTATTTATGTATGGCTTAATGTTAAACCTTATTACGAAACTTCTAAACTCTTAGATATCACCTTAAATTACGTTCTTATATTATACTTTTCCTATTTAAATTACCGAAATATTGTAAAGAATTAATTTAAGAATCCAATAGTACTTTTGATGCAAATATCCTAAATATCCTGAGGAATAATTTATCTATAGTAGGAAAAACTGGCTACTCTAACCTATTCTAATTTGGCTACATATTCTACTTTCAATAGTTGATGTATCACTTGCATTTTAGCTTGTAAGTTTGAAAAAAGCGATATAGAAACATGCATTAGACTATAGAGTCAAGCTATGAGTATCCAATTTATTAACTTAACTAGGAAATTATCAAGAAAATACTACAGAAACTTAATCTTATAAAAGTCTTAAGAGTAAATGGTCTATAAAGTTATACAACATTATAGAAGTAGTTTCTAAAGATATTTCCTAAACTATTTTTATTAAAATAGTCGTAATATATAGCAATGTTAACCTGATTTCTCTTTAGTGAGGTAATAAGCAAGTAGAAATTTTATCTTAATTATATAATTATTCTAGAGACTTTAACTATCGGTCAGCATATGGGATAACAGTACTTTAAGTTTGCATTAGTATATATATTTAGTTCAGTATCTTCTCATAAGCTTCACTTTATATCTCTAAACTTAATTTAAATTATTTAAATTTAATATCTGGAAAGTTGTTTAGGCAAATTGGGTAATTACGATTAGCATGAAGCTCATACTTTACTTGACTCTATTTTTAATCTGTTTGGTCTAGTTCTAAGTTTTCTTAATCTTGCTTTAATGATTTTAACTATTTTATCATATCATTAAGTTAGATCTTTACATTAATAAGTAAACTAGTAAACTTTTATTAGTAAAAGTCTTAGATATTAAAGATACCAAAGAAGTATAATTAGTAATTAGACTAAGCAACCAACGTAGTCTATTATAGCATAAGCCAAGGATCTTATTAATAGATATGAAGCAGATAGTTCAGAAGGAAGATCTATAAAAGAACTAAAAGAATAATGAAACAAGATTTTAAGAAGGATCATGAAATCCATATTCAAGTAAAAATTTAGATTAAACATAATAAAAGAGAAAGGCATATTCATCCTAACATTACAAGACTGGACATTCATTGGAGAAAAATTAATGTTGTATTATTTAAGCTCAGCTACTAAGAGAAAGAATATAGGTAAAAATATGAAATAATAAGGAAAAAATAGGATATTAAGAAGTAAAATGATTTGCGTTAATAACTAAGTATTAGTTTTAGTGTTATAATATAGTAAATTTAATACTGTAGTAAAAAATAGATTTAAACAAAGAATGATTTAAAGAAATTAGTTTAATCTTTCGTTTATAGTTATATACTTACTGCTTTGCTAAAATTAATAATTATTATCTAAGAGATTACTTTATATCTTAGCTTTTAAATTAATTATGAGTCATAATAAAAGCCTTTTTCAGAACTGTTTATTAAATCTAGTATCTTACTTCTACCTTTTATTGCTATAGAATAATATGATTTATGAATAATAGATAGCATTACAAGTTTGCTCTATATAGCATTTCGAACACCACTGGAAGATATTGCCACGTTTAACTAACCTAAAGCTAATTTTTATTCCAAGTATTAATTATTTTACCTTTCCTAATAGCTTCTATTATACCTATAAACTAAATTATAGTGGTTGGAACTTTTATCTGATAGTATCCAAAAATGAAATTAAAGCTAAGCTGAAAATAAGAAATAATAAACTCTATGTTATAGATTGGAGAATAAGTTTAGAAAGGAATGTTAAATCACTAGTTATAGCAGATAGGCTAAGCTCTAAATGTTAAGACAAACTTTGCCTATCTATATTTATAAAAGAGAGAAAGTATGAAATAGAGTGATCAGTTTTATTACACTTCAGATTATTAACCTACTTAGCAAATCTAATTAAAACTAGGAGTGTCCAGATAAAAATTTAGAACAAATTATACTAAACTAGAGATAAGGATTAGAGCTTAGGTAAGGAATTTAGGAATTAAAATAAATCATCTATTATCAGCCTTTTTCTTTGATCTCTTAAGTTTAAGTACCTTTATGAGGTATTTAGCTTTTCTAAACTATTTAAGATCTAAATGCTCTTCAGCTTGCTTTATTTCTTAGTCTATCTCCTATTCTTGTACTATAGTCTCTGAACTATCTAGATGATACAAGCTTTTAGTTCTATTTTTAGTGGGTTTATCTTTGAGGTGAGGTAAACTTACTGCAAGATCTTATTTTTATCTCCCTTTTAAAGAAGACTAGTAATCTTTGACTGACCATTTAGGTCTATTCTTCGTTATTGCTATATCCAATTATAGTAAAGGGAATTGTCTTTTCTTCTAAACCAACTGCTTTTGAAGTGATAGGGCATCTATTATAAGTTCTTTTTAAAATCAAGTTTGAAGCGATCTTATATAGTAAGCCTTTGATCAATAATCCGAGCATTCCATCAAATTCTCTTTTTAAGGATAAAAGCAGAACTAAGTTATATAATTATTAAGTTACTATTGGACTAATATTCTGTAATTCTAAAGTAGTTTTCACTAGTTATGTGATAGAGGAATTTTAGGTTTAAAGAAATTTGATAGCTGAAGCTATTTATGCTTCTTAGTATTAAATAAAATTAAAATTTTTTTAATAATTAAGTTGGTAAGAAAAGTAGCTTAGAAAAGCTACTTCTTTATAGATCAGAGCTATTCTTTGGGTCTTCTTAAGCTATTCATTTGCACTGCTTATCTGATTGTTTTAGTCTTACTATTTTAATTACTTGATATGGCTTTCTCCTCATAAGAAGCTAATCTTCTTCTTTAAAATATCTCAGTAGATAATTAGTAGCAACACATTTCTAGAGCAGGTAAGAAGTAGTTATATGAATAAACTAAATTATGTTGAAGAGTCTTAATTTTGTGGATTCAGCTTCTGGTATAGTCTATTATCAATAAATCCTAAGATTTCATTTTCTCCTTCAGCTTTCTGTCTTAGCTTCGCTTTTTCCCTTTGTGTCTAGCTTTTAGTCTTTGCTAAATAATTTAGGTTTGATATTGAAAGGATTAGATGATATGAAATGGTTGGAAGTGGAATGGGGTTGGTTAGTGATAGTTGAAGTTTGAAGATGCAGAATTTAAATATCCCTTTAAATGTAGTGACAGTTTGTTATATTATTGGTAATTATGATTATCTACATCTGTATCCAATCTAGTGACTAGCTTAAATGAAGATTTTATATTTGTAGAAACTTTAGTTGTAGCTCTGTTTTTAAGGTTATGATGGGTTTTTTTAAAGGGTTGGCTAAAAAGTTGAAACTAGAATTGAAGTTTGAAGATATTAAAGATATGATGATATAGTAGTATGAATGAGTATGATGGATATGGTTATGACAATTAGCAGATGACAGATAAGGAGTAGGTTAAACTGAAGCGAGAATAAGACTGGAGTGATAGTGTATGATGATTGATGACTTAAGCTGATGATGATTAAAGAGATAATATTGGTATAGGAAGACTATGTATTGTTTAGTTAAGAGGAATGAATATAATAATAATGTTTAGAATATTGAGTTATTAAAAAGGATAATTGAAGGCAATAAGATTAGATAATGATATCTATATAACTAGTTGATGTTGATTAAAAAAGAGAAATGAATTTGTATAGTGTAAGCCTTAGATTAAAATTAGTGTTTTAATAATCTTAAGCTTAATTATGAGCAATTATCTTTATTTTTTTAATGACTATTAAATTAAAGCGTCTCTACTAGGACTTTTGAAATGTATCGAATTGATTGATTTTGATAAATTGTTCTACTTACTACTAAATAATGGTTTTTTAAGGTGTTTTAGTTCTCTTATCCTAACTACTTATGTAGTGTTAATTGAAATAATGAATTAGTTTTAGCTTTTATTGAGGCAATGGATTTGATTAAGGTTATTATGATTTTCTATCTATGCTAGCCATAGGTATATTTCATAAATAATCATTTATTCCTATATACTTCATAAGTATAAAAGTAGGGAAAACTCTTGCATTTTATTTTTTAATTTAAAAGTAAAAACTTAGAAGACCATAAGATTGTGGATACGTTTATGGAAGATATGGTATAATAAGTTAGCTCTGTAGTTGATGTGTAGCAAGTATAATTACTAAAAGAGCTATTTATACATTAGAATAATAAACTTAACCTATATGAGAATAAAGGTTTTAGTTAAATTGTCTAGTAGATAATTCTAAATTAAATATACCATTCTAAAACACCATATAGCATCATATCAATAATCAGGCTTAATCATATACAAACCTAAAGTACTAATCATCAATACATACTTACTATCTATCTAAACCCTAACTATTTATTCAATCAGATTTACTTTTCTCACAACAAACCTTTAAGTCAACATACAAATTAAGTCTTATTTCTTCTAAACAGACTCAAACTTACAGCTGAAAAACTAAAATGCTCAATTACAGAGCAAGAACTTTAAATCTTATTTAAGAAATTAAGCTACACAAGATTAAGCAGATTAGAGCCTAATATTTAAATTATAGAATTCAGAGATTAATTTAAAGAGAGAAAGGAATATCAACCCTTTATTAAGTAGTTATTTATTTAACAAAAGCATCTTTATTATTATACCTCTCTGCTTGTTATTAAAATAAGACTAATCAATCATCATTTTTATAAAAGCTTATTAAAATAACAACCTAAGTGGTAGCTTAAATGTAAATAAATAAATAACTAAATAATTAGCAAAGAATAGTTAAAATAGAAACTTAAAAGATAAGATGTTATTTAAATAAAATAGAGTAGCTTCAAGTTAATAACTATATTTAATCATTTAATCTAATCTAATTTTAAAATATTACCATTATCTTGTTAATTATACCTAAATATTTCCCCCTCTTTTTGAAATTTTACAAAAGATATAATAGTTTATGGTTCAAATTTATTTAAAAATAATAATCTTCTTAAAAATTATATAGAGAGAAGATAAATCTTTATTAATAAGATCTTTAAACTAAAAATAATTAATATAAGTCTAGCTTAAGATACAAATTCTGATTAAGTAATCTATCTTTATAAAACTATTAAACTGTTTATTCTAAAAGTTTAGTCTTAAACTATCAAATTGGATTTGGTAAACATTTATATCCATAAACTATTGATGTTTTCATTTATCGTAATCTTTTTGGATTAACTTTTTATTAATTGCCTCCTTAAACTTTTATAATTTTCTTTATTTTTTATAAAGCAGCTTTATATAAAGCGTTAGTCCTTTTTATATCCTTTTAAGATCTTAATGCAAGTAACCTTTTTTTTCTTAGTCTTTCTTCTAATTTTGTGCTTTTAGCTCTAAATAATCTGGGTGATTCAAACTTCTAAATCCATTTTTCTTAAAGGGTTTTTTGTCAGAGGCAATAAAACTTAAAGCTAGATCTTATTTTCTGTCCCTTCTAAAATAAATTTTAGAGTATTTCCTGACAATATAGCCACAATCTATATGATTAGTATATCCAATTGTCGCAAGCAAATAATCTTTACTTTAAAAGCTAAAAGTTTTAAAGTGGTGGGGTAATTCTTTTATATCTGCTTCTGTTAAGATTAGTATTCAAGTTTATCTTCTGAAGTGAATCCATATAATCGCTAAGTTGAATGTTCCTTCAAAATCTCTTTTTTATAGGATTGGAATGCAAACTCAATTGAGAGACTAGTGAGCTACTGTAGACGGCTACTCTATAGATCTAAAATAATTATTATAGCTATATAATCGAACAATTTTAAGATAAAAGTACTTTGATGGTTGTTGCTTTTTTAAGTTTCTTAGGATTAATAAAATTTAAATTTAAAACTATTGGAGTCGGTAAGACTATTAACTGTGAATTGCTACTTCTTGATAATTTATCGCTATAAGTCTTCCTTATCTATCCCCTTGAGCTGCTTTTCTAAATATTACTGAAATTAATTACTTGGTGAGATTTTACCTCTATTAGATACTAATCTTCTTCATTGAAAAGATCTCAGTAGATTATTAGTTGTAGCAAGTTTCTAGAAGTTAAGAAATAGATATAGAAATAAGCAAAGTCTTTTGGGGAGCATTCAATTTTAGTGATGTAGCTTTTTCATACAGCTTGCTAAGGATAAGCTCTAAGATCTCATTTTCTACTCTCACCTTTACAATATTAACTTCACTTTTACATTTTCAGTACCAGCTAATTCCCTTTCAAATTTACTCTCAATCGAGCTTAGCACTCTATTAAGCTTTATCTTTACCTTTCATATAATTCTAGTCTAAATCTCCAAATTCAGACACTTGAAATTTTTTATATATTATCAGTGTTGCTTTGGTAAAACCTACAAGCTTGAATCTTAAATCTGCAAAATAGGTTGATATGATTAGTTTAGTTACCCGAATTTTAAACCGAAATAGTACTATAATCTAAAATATTTCTCAACTAAGTTAAATAAAAATCTAGCTCAGTTTCTTATATAATGAGACACATTTTCTAGTTATCATTATCTACTTGCATCTATCCACATTCAATCTAGTACTAGCTTATTCAGCTTCTTGCTGGCTTTACAAGATTATTTTTCTTTATCTTAATTTATCTCTTTCATGTTCTATCTTCTATGCCGATAGACCTTTAATCCAGTTACTATATCTTAAGAACTTTTTATTAGAAGATTTGACTAAGAAATTTGTAATTAACTAATATCACTTTAAGATATTAAAGATATCATAGGTATAAATCAAGAAATAGGAATGAGCATGATAGATAACTTTATCTATTGCTAGTATATAACTAGAATATAAATAGCATCAGATGACTGGCAGATAAGTAGCTATTTTAGATGAAAGAACAAAAGCAACTCTTATAAAAGTAATAAAATAGACATTTAAAGGCATTAGATTTATAACTCAAACAGATTATATTATTAGTAGATAAAAAGCAGACTCTAACAATAATATATCATATAACTACAAAGCATTATCACTGTCAAAGTTTCAGTTTAAACAATTTAGATAAGACTAATAATATTAATTAGCCTTATAATGAACTAAGAGAATTAAAGATAATAGAAGTATAGTATCTAATATATAAGCAGTAACTAGTTATTGGTAATAAAGAAAAGTTAATAGTTATTATATAATCCTTTATTAAAGCTAGTCTCTTTATTATCCTAAGCTTTATTATCTACTATTATCTTTATTCTTTATATCTTACTATTAAGGTTAACTTTTTATACCATTATTATCAGTCAAACTTTCATACTGCTAGAGAGAACCCTCGGGGTAAGTTAGGTACGTCTCAACAGAGCTTATCCACCCTTCCCCGTGGTGGCATCTAGTGCGAGATTACTCGCAATGCAGTATACACTGCACCAGATTACCTATTAGTTTGGCTGACGCGGCCGACATCCATTTTATATAATATATATAATAAAATTATTTAAAAGTATTAATATAAAATAGATTAAAGAAGATTAATATTTAATTGATCTTCTAAAAATTAGAATTAAAAAAAGGAAAAATTAAAATTTTTTGACTTTCAAAAATTTTGTGAAATCAGTAACTTTGAAATTCTAGGCATAATGAAAATAAAGCAATAAAATTACCCACAATGTTGAAATTCCAATCTTTGAAGAAAGGTTAAATAATTTGCTTAAATAAATCTCAGATTTTAATGCTGATAAAAAAATTGTTTGATCAAAGTGATGTTTGAATTACAGAAAGAGTAAAAATAGTAAAAATAGATAATAATTATTAATTAAAGTTATTCTACCTTTCAATTAGGTTCATCACTGTAAAACTGTTCAATACTGAAAATGGATGCATCTTAAAAATGGAGTCAGGGTAGGTTTACTTTCTTAAGATTACCAAAGCAATACTCACTAATCACCTCAAGTCCAGCTTCAAGACAAATAGCCTTCAGAGCCAAAGGCCTATCCTTTCAAGATCCCGAGAATAAACCAAAACAGTACATAATTTATTATGGGTACTTAAATTCTCCAACCTCCGATAAAGCTATCCTTTTCAACATCATTCTTCGAATCTGGATTAGGTTCCTGCGGAGAGTTCCACCCGTAAAGGAAGCTAAGTAAACTAAAGTTTGTGAGTTTCCATCTTAATAAAAAATTATAATGAAACGATTATATAAAGATAAATATTAAAAATCATAAAAAAGAATCAAGATTAAGAAAAAACCATAACACCTTAAAAAAATATCTAAAAACTAGAGTATTCTAACTTAAACCTATTATTAGAAGGAGATAGAACTAGAAAATAAACTACTAAAATACTGAAGAAAGACATCAAATATTATAAAAATAAATCGACAAAAAATGAAAAAAAAAACTAATAAAAGACAAAATGCAGATAGAAATTATCACGATCATTTAAAACTGAATAAAAACAACAAAGTGATTGTGAAAAAATTGCAAATAATCCTCATACGAAAAGTGTGCCTAACAATAACATAAAATATAGATAAAAGGCAGAAGATTATTGAGAAGAGAGTTACTAAGAGTAATAAAATAAAATAATAGCAAAGAAACTTTATATTTTTTTAAAAAGAATTATCCAACAGTAAAATTATATTATTGATCAAGTTCTAAAATCGATTTGAGCTTTGAGTCGAATAGATAGATACCAAAAAAGCATTAAAAAAATATCAAAGAAAACTAGAAACCTTTATAAACAAAATTCAAATAATATAATAAATTATTAAAATTAAAAAATTAAAAAATTAAATGCATATTAAAAATCTTCAAAATCCTAAGAAAAAATTACTAATAGAAAAATCTTACTAATATTTATACCAAAAAAATAAAAATAAATAAAAAAAAAAACTAAGATTAAAGAGCGCGTAGCTCTTTAATTAAAGTTCTTTAAAGTTTAAAAACGTTTTACATTACGGTCTTCCCTGTGCTAGCATCCCTTGTAATTTCTTGTCTCTTATAGGGCCAATGTCGGAGTGCTTTCATATAGAGATTTTATTCTCAGGCATCGTTCAACATGTCGTTACTTGGTGACTGGTCTTGACATCTCTGACTCCTGCCAAGATTCTTGTTAAGTCTTCACACAGGGTACTTCCTGTACCAGAGTTTCTATCAATCACAGTGGAAGGGTTTCTTCTCCCTTTTTAAAATCAATTATTTAATAAAATCAAAAAATATTTAAATTATGAAAGTACAATAATACTAATGATATCTTATTTAAATATCATACTTATCATAAGTACTTACTTATAAATTCTTGATAGCAAGATATATAAATTATAAAATTTAGCATAAATAGATACTTAATAACTCGAGAAAAGTTAAAAAAATAAATACATAATTTAAATATTACTTATACCCTCATGATACCATTTAAATATCATACTATCATTAGTAAGCACTTAAAATAAGATTCTTAGGATGTAGTAAATATTGAAAAAATAGGATATAAAACTAAAAAAAATGGCAAAAGAAAAAGTAAAATTTATATAGATTTATTAAAAAAATATAGAATAGAAAAGTATAGCAAATAGGCATATTAAATTAATTTTGCATCTTACATCAAACTATAAAGAATGCATATTTATTAATTTAATTCTTATTATCTTATATTTATTTTAGATAAACAGTGATCCAATTTTTATAATTATTTTGTGTTTGCTTGATTAAAATAAAATATCTGACATTATAATTTTTTTTTCTTTAAGCAGCTTAAAATTAAAATTAGTATTAATATTAAAAAGCATTATATAAACAGGAATTTCCTTATTTTTAATAATTCTAAGAAGCTTAACAAATTAAAAGGTTAAAAATATTACGTCTTAACTGGATTATACTAAAGTATTAGAAACTTAAATATTTATACTTATACTATTGATTAAATAATTTTGATATTTATAATCTCTTTTAAATAAATTGTTGTTAATTATTCAGTATTTAATCTAGAAATAGCTTTAACTTGCTGATTTTTATCATAAAAACTAAAAGCGTAAAAAATAATAAAAATCGATTGCTATTGAAAAAATTTGAAATTCCGTAGAAAAAAAATTTCTAATAGATTAAAACGAAAAGATGTCACTTGGTCCATATAAAATATAAAAATTCTTCTACAAAGCAAAAATCATCACTTATTATAGATGATATGAGTATTAGAAGATTACACCATAATAAAGGAGCTGAATAAGAAATTTTATATGGACAATTATTAACAATATTTAATTGTGGGATTATAGTTTGATATTTATAAATAAAATCTATTTGATCGGATTCAAATTATTTAACTTAAGGACCATATGGATGTTGAGAAAGAGTAAATGCCAGTTTACATCAATAAACAGAGAAATGTTTTAGAATCCTGATACTGCAATAAGAAGGGACAATAAAAGTTTACCAAAACTACAAGAATAGAAGAATAAATTTTGGAACTTATTAAGTTGAGTATATTGAACATAAGAAGATAAAATTTATTTCGAAAAATTGTATCGAGGAATGAAATTACATGAATTAACAACAGAAGCGAATAGAATAAAAAAGAAAAAACTGTTAAAAAGAGCTACAGAACGCATAATCTTAAAAGTATAAAAAGAGAACTTAGCTGAAAAGAAAGAATAGGAAGAAATATAAATAAATACCGTAGCAATATGGAATTTTTTATAAGCAATAGCACAATTGTTTTAACCTAAGTCATGATGATCTAATAAAAGGAGGAATAACATTATTTAATTATTATTATAATATTAAATTTGAATTTAATCTTTAGCACATGATAAATTAAGGCTTATGTAGAATGAATCTAATGCTTTAAAATGAAGATTTTCAAACTTAAATATCTTTAGAGATTTACATTGTAATTAAAATTACTTGCATGAAAATATTATTTGCAATGTATATTCTTGATTAGCAGTATAATCATATTAATTGGAACAAATATCTAGACTGATATCTATTGAATATTTGTAATATATATCAAAATAAAATTTGAAGGCAAATAAGCAGTTTAAATAGTATATGATAGATAATGATTAAAGGTATGATTTTTTATAGTCTATCTTATTTGGTTATGATCTATAGTTTCAAACTACTGATTAATTCTTATCTTTTCTTTTGTAAGCTAAATCTATACAACCTTATTAACAATTGTTAATTTCAAAGGGAAGAGCTATTCTCAATTTAGAACGAAGGACCTCTGGTACCAGGAAGTACTCAGTGATGAAGAACAGAAAAAGAGTTTTGGTAGTGATTGGGAGAGAATTTTGGACTCGAGACTTTAAGTAAAAATAGGCTGAAAGATTCTAGGACTTTAAGGTTTCTTAGAGTAGCATTTCGAAGGCAACCTTATAGTTACAAAGCAGTTCAGGGAATGCTAGCACATGGATAAACCTCCCTAAGACTTAATAAGAACAAATAAATTTTTTAAAAATCTGTGCATCATTGAGGTGAAACACGTTCTATAATATAATTTTTTAATCAAAAATGATACTCAAAAGATTTGCAAAATACTAAGAAAATCAATAAACGCTATATAAATTTAACTAACTATAGTTATTTATTAGCTATATAAAGAGTAAAAATTAGGAACATTTAGAGAGTTCTCATTAATAAATAGCTTTCAGACATAGACTAAATTAAATTCCCAATTTGTTTAAATTTGATTATAATATTCTATATAATAATGCTATGAAGATGTTTCATTCATAAAAGATAAATTAAACATTATAAGATCGTAAAAGCAAAAACCTTTATTAGCTACTTTTATATTTAAATTAGCCACTAGAAAAAATTTAAAATTTCTTAGAAGACACTAATAAGTTAGTGGCCTTCAGAAGCAAAGTTCAAAGAACTCAATTGAATCTAATTTTGAAATCAGATTAGATTAAACAGGTAAAAATGTATTTAAAAATAGCTAAGCCTAGATACTAAATAGGTAATTCAAATTCTTAATCCACTAGTATTTTCTCACTCTATCTAACAAACTAAATAAGAAACGAAGATTTAAAACTTTCACGAATGAAGTGAAATATTTCTATGTGTCATAAAATTTGACTTCTTGCTATAGAGACTCTAATATTTAATTAAATTTAAAGTATAAAAGCTACTTTAATTAAAATGAAAGGTATTTGAATCTGCTCACTTTAAACTTAAATTAACACTTTGTGTCTTCTCTTGTAACTGAGTATTTAAATTCTGATTTGCATGAGAGAATATTTTCCTACCTCCTCCGTACACTTGCTTATTTAATATAATTTTCTTAAAGCAAAACATTAAAATTGAAGAGCCGACAAATGTAGCTCCATTTAATGTAAATGATGCTCAATCTGGTAAATCAATATGAATCAGTACGTTGACTGCTACCATAAAAGTCAAAGTAGACAAGAATCCCATTTAATCAGAAACATAGAAGAATCTTCAGTACTTTAGTAGTCCTTCAATAATCATTAAATCTGACTCGTTTTTAACTCCGTTAAAATACTCAATTGCAATAAAAGAAACAACTGATCCCATAGCACTTAGTAAAAAAGCAATTGTAAGAATACCTATTGCCACAGCACCAAGATCTTCTGATGAGTCTATTCCAAAAGAAAGTCCTAAGAATTCGAATCCGGCCATAAAAGCATGGTATCCAAGTAATCTTTCATGAAAAGATATAAGCATATCCAGACCTTCTTAAACTCCTTTTCCTGATTGTATAGAATTGAATAAAATAATGTGCTAAAATTTAAAGCCAGATCTAGTTATTTAGTTTAAAATTTCAGTATTGATATCATTAGGATTTGTTTCCATTTCTTTCTAGTAAATTATTGTTATACCTTCAGTTACTCAGCTGACAATTTAAAAATATTTTAAACGACTTTATAAAAGTAATGCTCAAATCATTATGTTGACCATATATTTTCTTCTTAAATTTTTACCTTAACTTCTTAAATAAACTATACAAGAATACTTTTGTATGCAAATTTAAAACTTATTCAACTTTTTTCTTTACTTCTTGAATTTTTTCTCTCCATCAAATCATTAAAATAAAGTTAATATTTTGGTATGTTTCATTTAAGGTTTATTTAATTCATTTATCTGATATTTTTAATATGCCTTAAAGCTTGTAATATGATTAAATATATCAATTTCACAAGGTTATACGCTTTTATACTTAAATATTACAAAATTTGTTTTTTATCTATACTTTTCTTAAAAATAAAATTTCTCTAATTTTCTACTTCTTGAAGAATAATGTTCTTGCTTAGTTGCTTATTTTAATTATTAATAAATAAAACTGTTTCTCTATTAACTGTATTCCTCTATATTACATTCAGTAAACTTATTTTAAATCCGTTTTTTAATCATTATCTTCACACACTTAAAAATAGTAAATGATTGAGATAATGAGATTTAAAAAATTAGTCCTCTACTTAAGTCTATTTTTTTATATTTTTGATAAATTTTTCTTTTGCTAATTCAATATGGGATAGTGATTTACTTACTATGCTCATTTAAAAAGATCAATTTTCTTAATATTAATGTGACTTCTAGTCTAAATATCTTAATTAATTTCATTTATTGAGTGTTTATTATTACTACATTTATTAAGATTTTGCTATATGTTTATTTCTCTTCTTTCCTTCTACAATTTCTATCTATACTTATAGTAGATTATATAGCATAAAACTCTTCTTATTTAAAACTTGACGGATATACTTATTACCTAACTAATTAACAAAAGATGCATTTGTTCTCACATTTTATTCTCTATTTAGCATTTGATAAAAAAGCACTTCTAGCGATTCTTTCTGGTTTGTTATTTAATCAATTAAATAGATAAAGTTATTATGCTTTTAGTCTATACTTAGAAATTTAACGTTCGCTAATAAAATTAAACTATTAGATTTTCTTTCGCTTTTAGTAACTATCTTTTAACCACTTTTTACCACTAAAGGTTATAAAACACGCAAATATATTAACGCTGTTTAATATACTTCTCAAATTAGCATCAAGCTATCACTTATAGGTCTTTTTATGCTTATTTAACTAACAGTTAGATACAATTTAAACTCTACTATATAAACCCCAATTTCTACACAATGTCTACTTCTCATTTAGTTTTGCTAAATTTCAAAGCTAATGACCGTGGATTCTAATTTAAATAGAGCTAAAGCTTCGTAAAAGTAAATTACTTCTTACACTTAATGACTTTCGATGCTTTGAAGAGTCTTTTTCTTAAATAACTTAGCTAGCATTCCTGCTACCTTATTTCATAATTAGCTCAATTATAGATCTATTAAATGCTATTTACTTTTCACCTCTTTAGCTTACATTTGCTGAGGTTTAAACTATTTGAATCCCCATAAAAAATACTTATATATAAGCCTTATCCAATCTAATCTACTAGTAGGAAAGTGAGCAAAGGATATTATAACTTTAAAGAGAAGAAAGTGTGAAATAGAAACATGAAGCTGTTCATTTAAGCTAAGTTAAAGCTTAAATTCTACTTTTTACTTTTAATAAACTATTCAAAGCACAAAACCCTTATTCATCTCTTCCTGAAAATCCTTTAAAAAGCTAAATAAGTTTCTGCATCTAAGCAGCAAATATTTCATACTAATGAGATAAATAAAAGGAATCCTTTAGAGTAAAAGGTTAATTATATGTGGTACTGTCTAGTTAATTTTCCCTGTTTATTAGCTATCTAAGTTATTATACCGATAGCATTTAGCATAATTAGCATGTCATTTAATTAAAAGTATCTTAGTCTGATAAATAAAAAGTTAAAGCATCTTACAGTTAACCTTTGTATTTATTCAGAATGAGCTTGTGAACTATTTTAAGCAAATCCTTCTACTTCCTAAACCTTTTTTTTTCTCACAGGATTATCATAAAAATGTTTACTTTTTTTGTTATTTTTTTAGTTAGCAATGATAATATAGAATTAGACTAGTTAATGGCATTAATGAAAAGACAATATTGATAATATTAAAACAACAAGGTAATTTGGTATAAGTATATGAAGACAATAGTAACATTAGCTATATAAATGTAAAGGCAAACTTAATATAGCACTACACTGTAGAATAATAGTTTATGTAAATAAGCATAAATGAATATTTAATAAGTCTTAACTCAATAATTTAGCACTAAAGAAAGTAAAAGTACCAACTACTGTAAATAAGGATAGTTACATTTCTAATTTCAAACTGATAATTAAAATATTTAATTGCTAATGGAAAAAATACATGAAAAAGGCGAGCAATACTATGATGAGAATCCTTCTAAGTTGAACACTTCTTTTACTTCAAGAGATAATAGATTATAAAAGGAAGGGGAGTTATGCGAAGTTAATGACATTAATTTATTATAAGAAGAGTAAAAAAGCTTATAGAAAGTTGAAGAAGAGCAAGAGGATATTACTACTAGTAAAATAGACGAATTCAAATGGACAAACTTGATAAAGTATTTAATAGTTTATATCTTGCTGTTCATAGTCGTTCAAGATTAGTTGAAACTTGACAACGCATTTAAAATAAATCAATCTATTCGAAAGTGATCAAACAAAATTAATGATAACAAGTTTTCTGAAATTCTTAACTATGAAGACTTCAAAAAGTGAATTGAATTATCATTTCCTTTAGAGTTATTTCCAATGCAGATAAATAATAATACAGATCGTTTAGAATCTTATATGATTAATTTTTACAATAAGCTAATTTCTTCTATAAGAGTAACTTAGAGAAGAGTCAAACTAGTAGAAAATGATTCTCCTAAATACTCAGAATTTTGTAAATTAAATTGAGCTGCAAAGAAACTGCCTTCATAATTTGACAGCTCTATAGAAAGTGATTTGCCTTATGGTCCTAATTAAACCTTTTATTATACTAAAGGAGGCTTATTTGGAGAAGGAGGGTTTATATGGAATTTAGAAGCATTGGGACAAAATAAATCAGAGTTTACGAGCTAATTTTCTCAAGCCATTCAAAACCAATTTATCGATGTCTAAACCATTCAGCTCTTCATAGATTTCGTAACTTACAATGCTAATTTCTAGCTTTTTACTTACATTATTCTAAAGTTAGATATCCAAGCAGGAGGAATCTGAACGCCTTCGTCATAGATTTAGTCAATGCCTGTTGAATTATTTTACTTAAGCGATCATTGATGGAGACTAGCTTTGGAAATAATTTTGACTGTAATAACTATATGAAATGTAGTTTAAGTAATCTTAAAGATTAAAGGCTTATCAAAGCTTTTAAAACTGGAAAACGACTAAAAAAACACTTAAGCAGTTTCTATCCTAAACACCCAACAAAAGCCAGAAAAATAATAAAAATAGTAAACTGTTTATGAGTAAATCGATGAGAAGGCCAACAAAGAAGAGCAAAAGAGTCAGAATATTCAATAAGATGTAACAAACTCTTAGAAAGACAAACTAATGTAATCTCTATAGAAGAATATAGAGAGAACTCAGTGGATTAAATTCTTCTTAAAGGCAACCAAAATCTGGTTTAGCTAGTTTTGGAATGCAGTTGATATAGTTTCGTTTATTTTAATTCTGGCTGGTTTTTGTCTGTGGTTTTCATACATAAGGGACCAATTTAGAATAGATATGGTTGATACTGATAAGTATTAATTAGGAAGTTACGAGTTAATAGATGAATTTAACAAGCTTGCACAGTTTTTTTTGAACTATAAAAGAATACAAGCTGTTAGCTTTATGATGCTAGCTGTAAGACTAATTAGGTTTCTTACAGTCATTCCACGAGCTTCTTTAGTTCCTGCAACTTTGCACTATGCACGAGAGGAAATTACGAATTTTCTAATAATAATGCTAACAATCTGCTTAGCTTTCACTTTCTTAGCTTATATCCAATTTGGCTAATTTTAAGAAGGGTTTAACGAGGTTACCTAATCTCTTGCTAACATCTTCTTCATAATAATATTCAAAACTGACGATATTAAATTAAGCTATAGCATAGAGAAAGTGTACACTTGGATTCTATATATTGGCTGTCAAGTCTTTCTATCCTGAATCTTCATGAGTCTTCTGATAGCTTTAATTTGCACACATTATGATTAGCAGGACAATATACTAGAGAGCAAGTAGAAGAAGGTTAAGAAAGATGATAAGCATGTTATGTTCAAAATTTGAAGATTCTATAAACTGAAGATCATTTAACTTAAATTCATCTACAAGAATAGAAAGCGAATGCCTCTATAGTTAGCTAACGATCTTTTAGACTAGGAAATAAATAAATTAAAGCAAGAAGACGATGAAAACAAATCAGATAGAATGGACTTTTCTTATAATATTGATTACTCTTATATCCTTCAAAATCCAGATCTGTCTGATAAACTATTGCTGCTATAAGAAGAAAGTCTAGACCCGTATAAAAGAAAAAAGTGCTGCCAAAATATAATAAACTTCTGAATTACTTTAGTTTATTGAATTGTTCTACTAATATTGATTATACTAACAATCAATCAATAGTAAACCTATGCAGCGAGAAGATCAATTTAGTAACCTTTAGAAAATAAGTATTTTAATGAATAAGAGATGAGAATGAAGGACATTTAAATTCCATAGTAATGAATGCAGTGGTTTAGGTTTTTTATTTTCACCTATTTTTAGACTGATTAAGTAAATGGGGTGGAATATTGGTACTATAACGATGTAAATTACTTAGTGGGCTAAAAACTTGAGAATAAGGGACCTATTCAAGTAACTTTTAGGTACTATAATACTAAATAAAACGAAGTTAAGAATTTCATTAAATACTAAGAAAATAGAAGACCTTTGTATAACTTTGACTTTTCAAAGGGAAAAGCTGATGATGAATTTACTGAATCAGTCATTGGACTTTCTACTTAAAGAAAGTATAACTATAAAATCAACTCTGGCTTTAATAACAAAGGAGGATATGTTTTCTACTTCAAACCTCATAACTCAACATAAATAGATCTGTTAGCTTTTGATGGGATAGCGAACTTGAGACTAAATAGCATGGTAATTGAATTAGTGACTTACAATTCTGATAATAATAACTTTATGTACATTATGCTATCCTTTTAACCAGAAGCTTAAGGAAACATTGTTCAATGGCATTAGTATTTGCCTACAAAAATGTAATATTATCATACTTAGCTAGACTTCTTTAGACTCTTTCTAGAAATAATTTTTGTAATTATAACACTTTTTTATATCAAAAGAACTATTAGTCGACTAATTGATTTAAACAGAAGCTACAGCAAATGAAAAACCCAAAATATCGATTTTTTGCCTAGCTAATTAAAGTTTTTGAGATGATAATCAAAGCCAGAGTGAATAAGAAGATTTAGCTTTGTATTTGATTATACTATGATGCTAGAAATTTTAGTTCAAAGCCTTGCGATAATTTGCATAATAAGCTGGATACTTTTTATTTCAACAGATAAATCATTTTCGAAGCTTCCTATCTAAAGGACAGCAGATAACTTTTGGTACGATTTTAAATCAGTGGGAAACTTTAGATATATGTACTCCATAATTTCAGGACTTTGCTTCCTTTTCTTATCTTTTAAGCTTCTAACTTCAATATCTTAATATAAATGAATGAGAAATGTATGAAACGCATTTACAATTGCAGCTAGAGATTTGTTCTATTTTTTATTCATACTGTTTGTTATCACTCTTGCCTTTGCCAATTTAGGCTATTTCGCTTTTTCCCACTCAAGCTATTAATTTAACTCCTTTGGTGGTTCGATACTGACCTGCTTTATTTTCCTAGTGTGAGAATTCGACTACAGCAAGTTAAAAGAAGCTGATCCTATAATCTCTGATCTATTTATATTTCCCTTTGTCTTTGTTCTCATTTACATCTGTATTAACATTTTCATTTCAATTCAAAGAAAAACTCTAAAAAAGTCCAAAATTCAATCTCAAAGAGAAGACATTCTTGATGTATCTAAGGTAATGAAATGATATTTAGAAAAGTTCTTATAAAGCTTTAAGCAAATATAAAGGAAGAGGCAGCTTAGAAAATAGAGCGAGAGTACTAAAGTAATCAATAGGGATGAAATTGAAATGAGGCATCTTCATACTTAATAGCAGAGCTAGATAACAAGTATTCATTAACAGCTTTCTCAATACTAATCAGGGATAGAATAATCTGAAGATATAGAGTTATGGAGCAAAAACTAAGCCACTCAGATTAAATAAATATTCGTAAATTTCGAGTAAGCAAAGCTAAAAATATTGAACTTTGTTAATTTTTCTAAAAAGAAGCAACTTGAAGGAAAAAATGATTTTAAGAACTTGCAAAACCAGCTAAATCTTTAAAGCAGTTTGATAGTTTTCTGACATTTCTGTAGAATTTTGAACATCATTTAGGAAAAATAAATCTTATAATTAGAGGAAGTGATTTTAGACCTGAAGCGATAAATAGAATAATCTTTCAAGCTCTATCTTTAGTATACTTAAAAGGAAGAAAAGCTGTTCAAGGAAGTAAATCAATTGTAATCAATATATAAACTCCTGAATGAAAGAAATCGAACTCTAAGTAATTATCTGGGAAGTTTAAATCCCTCATTCATATGATTTACCTAAACTTCTATTTTAACCATTGAAGAATTTATATCTTTTCTTTTCCTTAACTTTCTATACTCCTTTGATAAATATCTCTATTCATATAAACCAATGGAGCTTATACACTTGATTGCAAGCTTAAGTTTTTCCAGTAAGAGAGTAAGGATAATAAATTGTGTCTTTAAGGATTAAACAATATATCAGCATTTAAAGTCTATAAGGTAATCTCTTTAAGTTAAATATCTTTATAAGTTGCTTAATTATTGTAAGTCAGAATTAATTATTAGCGTACTGTGATAAAATAAGCTTTATATGGTTTTAATTATTCAAAAAATAAGTGTCTTATAAGCTCTTACCTTATATGCTTTATAAGTAATTATATTAAATATCTTGATCATCTAGTTTAAAGCAAAATCAATAGTCATAAAATAGTTTAACCACTTCCTAATATTCTATTACAGTACTTCATGAGACTATAGAGAAGTTAGCTAAATGGCAGTTTATCTTCTTTCTATTAATTTAATTTATATCCTCATCTGATAGAACTAGCAGGTAGACTAGAAATGGTTTAAATAATAATCTTAATAAACTAGAATTCTCAGGTGACTATAACCTTTATATATATATTGTATTAGCTTACTATCCTTCTGATATAAATTAAGCTATTATTATCTATCTAAGTTACTATATTCAATTTATATCTAAAGTACTTAGTATGCTATTACATAGCACTACTTTAGTAACTATATCAGTGTTATTGCTTTCAAGCTATATCAATTTGCTACTTTTCTAAAATATCAAATGAATCCTTCTAAATTAGTTTGCTAAGTTATGGGAATTAGCTCCTGTCTATTAAGTATGATTAGCTAGTAAATAAATTAGCTTTAAGAAAGCATGATTAGTTATTAAATATTGGTAACTCTTAATTAAAGATATAAACGCAAAAATTATGATAACTGGAAGATAGAACTAAGAATAGAGTTAAGGATAGTAAAAAGTATATAAAGAAAGAGATGCTTCTATGATATGGAAGCATTGACTATATTAATAAATAAAGGAAGTTAGTAAAAGGAAAAGCTTTTGGCGTTTTATATTCTAGGACTCTTTTTTTAATTATAAACTGTAAATAATACTTCAATAGGATTTTGCAAAAGAAAAGGAATTTAAATTAAAAGGTTTGATAGAGTTGATAAAATAGATGAAGGAATAAGTTAGATTTATAAGGTTTGGTATTTAATCATATTAACTAAAAATAGTATGTAATAGTTAAATATTGCTAAACAGATTAAGGCACTACCTGGATAAACAGTTTCTACTGATAAAGAATTAGAAGCAGGTTATGGAACTTTGAAGATTGCTTATAACAGAATCATATCTACTATGCAAGGAGTAGTGTAAATTGACTAGTAGAATAATAAAATTGAAATCATCCCATTGAAATAGATTAGTTAGCAACCTATGGTTGGAGATATCGTTTATTGCAAAATAACAGGATTGAGTTATGATACTGGAGTAAAAGCTTTAATTTAGGCAATTGTTTATCAGAATAAGAACCTAAATATTCCTGTTCAAAATACTTAAAAGAATTTAAACAACTAAAATGATTAAAGTCAGCCAATGGAAATCGAAGAAACATAGGAAAATAGTTAATTAAACGAAATTTGCTTACCTCTTCCTCACGATTTTTTAGCTATTATAAGAAAATAAGATATTAGATCATATGAAATTGATAGAGTAAAAATAGAGCAAAGCTATATGCCAGGAGATATAGTTAAAGCAGAAGTTATTTCCTTAGGTGACAGTCAAAGGTTCTATTTAGGAACTGCTAACGAAAATCTAGGTTTAGGAGTTGTGTATGCCAGATGTAGAAAATGTTACGGATAATTAGCTCCCTTAACCAATGAAGCGATGATATGCGTTGACTGTGGTAAATAAGAAGGAAGAAAAACAGCAAGACCTGAAGGAATTGAGGGTTGAAATATAAATTAAAACAAGACTAAGAAAATTTAATTTGCTTAAATAAACATTAGTCAACTTTCTCCACTCTTAAAACACACTATATTCCTATAAATTCAAACTTCCTTTTACATAGCAACTAATAATAAACAAATAGAAAAAGTTCTAAAAACGAATAAAAATGAAAACCTCTTGCTATTTTAAACTAGTTACATTGTTAATCAAAGAACTACCATCACAATTAAGTGAAGGATTAAAATCCATAAGATTATTCATTCTATTAAGTATACGAATTCAAAGAGAGTTTCTTCTAATAAAGGTCTGAAATATAAAATATTATAATGAATGATTATGCTATAGAAAAGAGCTAATTATTACTTTTCTACAATACCTTAGCTTAATCTTAAAATCTCTCCAGATTTAAAATTTTAGCTTAATATCCAAAATTTACAAAAGCATTAGACTCTTAATTTAAAAATAAGAATTTGACTGATACTAAACAACTAAAAATAATAAAACCTTTATCCTGATTCTAAAATATATTAGCCTATAATAGCTAAAATGTTAATAACTAAATAGGAATTAAATTAAAGGAATACAGAATAACTATTCATTACAGACTTTTATATGATTATCATATTAAGATCTATAGACACATAAAAAGGAACTTTTTTATCCAAATTCAGGGACCAAATATTTAAATATTTTTATGGCATTTCAATTAAAATATAAATTAGTTCCTTTCCTAGATGATTAGTGGTATAAAGAAATACTCCTTAGAGTTAATTTAGACTATTAATTTTTTACTAAGCAATACATTTCAATAACTTATAGTCTAACTATTAACCAACAAGACAAGCTAAGTTTATGAAAGGAGCTAACATGTATAATCATTAAGAAAGCTCTAATTATGAGTATATTATGATAGAAACGGTTAAGTGTCTAGATGATTAGATTAAGGAGATTTATTTTTGCTTAGTTTAAGTAGCTGAAGTGGTAATAATGGATAGGAAATTTATAATGAAATGATTGTTGAATAGAAAATTAAGGAAACGGATGAGGGAATGTTTTAGCATCTTTAATGTTTTTATTTAAAAGATCTAAATTTTTATTAAGAATGGTAGAATAAGCAAAGCCTGTAGTAAAACGTTGCACCTAATGTGGATCAGAAGTAGATAATTTGGGAAGAGCTATGCCTCCTCTTTAGCCAGACAAATTTAGAAATCCTTGTATGGCTGCTGATGCTATAGTTTTTAGGGAGATTAATAATGAATTATATTTGCTATTGATCACTAGAAAATATGATCCATTCAAAGGATGCATTGCTTTTCCAGGAGGATTTGTGGATTATGGTGAGGATCCACAAACAGGAGTTTTAAGAGAGCTCAAAGAAGAAACACTATTAGATGCTACAGATGCTGAACTCTTAACAGTAAGAGGAGATCCAAGTAGAGATCCAAGAAAACATGTTGTAAGTATCTGCTATTTAATAAATAACGCATAAGGTGAACCAAAAGCTGGAGATGATGCAGCAACAGCTCAGTTCAAAAAAGTGAGCGAATTTTAAGAAAATCCTTAGGCATGGTCATTCGATCATTTCGAAATTTTCAAGTTAGCTCTTTAGAGATACAATTAGAAAAAAGCTCTCCCTTGAAGTCTAGCTTCAACATTTAGTTAAACATTTATTAGATTAAAAACTAAAGACTCCTATTCTTTAAATTCGATATTAATAAATATCCTAGTTTTCTTATTTATCGCGTATTTCATAAAGCAAATAAAAAATTTTAATTATTAAGATCATAAATACATAACGTACTATAATACTCTATCTTTTTTACTTAATATATGACTATAGCAGACTAATTAGAGGATACTAGATATTATTAAAGAAGTTGATCATGTTAAGAAAGGAAAGAAATATCTTAAGATTATACTTATTATTGATAAAATGTTAAGTGTTTTATCAACCAAATCAGTCGCGATGTGCTTTGTAAATATCCTAAAGGCCATTTCTAGTTGTGAATTTACTATAATAGCTAGGACAATCTACATTAAACCAAAGTAACTGTTCGACATTGCAATTCATTGTCTGTGTATCTTTAACTGCCTTTTCTTTTAAACAAGTTATGTAATTTTTTTCAAGCATTTCGCACTCAGGTG
This sequence comes from Loxodes magnus, assembly GCA_946699065.1. Classification (NCBI taxonomy): domain Eukaryota; phylum Ciliophora; class Karyorelictea; order Loxodida; family Loxodidae; genus Loxodes; species Loxodes magnus. The sequence continues at coordinate 74,304 of CAMPDV010000518.1, read as the reverse complement.
CGAACTCCATAGGTGGCTTGTAGGTCACATCCATTTTTTATAAAGAACAATTAAAATAAATAATACAAAAACTTTTAAACCTCTTCATTATTAAAAGAGCCATCTCATCTCCATTTAGATTTCCTCCTCTTGTTACTTCAATCTAACTTTCATAGAGAAGCACCCTCTATATCATTCCATTCTTATCTTCAATATGCTTCTTCTATCAACTTACTGTATCTATTCTATTAATTTTTAAAGAGCTAGCTATAATTGTAATTTAGACTATTTTAACTTCAAACTATAAAAGCTACAATTCACTTGATATGATTAAGCTTAAATAAAAACTTTCAAATATATCTTAATTAATAATCACTATCAGGGCAAACCACTAATGACATCAATATTTGCTAGACTTATCAATATTCGAAAGGAGCTTATATCAGATTAATAAACTATCATCTTGCTAGATTCATTGCAAATATGAGAAAAGGCTTTAAGCAATTAAAAAAGCGAAGAAGTGTAGAAGAGATCTAAGTAATTAGCAAACGATAGAAATAATCTTCATCCTTAGTCTTTAGTTTGCTATATCATATTTATAAATCTAGCTAACTAAGCAAGCTTAAATAGCCTTATTGCGATTATAGTATAAAACTATTCCAGTAGATATTTAACTGGTTTTAGCTTTATCTTGAATGGTATAATTAAAAAATTCAACTATCGAAATAAAAGGCAAATTTAAAAGCTATTTAGAAGATAATCTTATTCTAAAGTAGGATAAAGTATTTAAGTCAAAGTAATCAATAGCACCATTATTTATCTCATGTTAAATCGTAAAAAAAGTAAAGAAGTGATTGAATATTAAAACTAGGCATAAAACATGCTAGTATGCAAATTACCTCAATACATCTAAATTAGATATCTTAATATTCTTATTTAAACATTCCAATCTGAGCAAAATGCTCTAACTGTAAATATAAGAAATGCTAGAATTAAAGAAGGCTCTGCTTAAATAATCAGAAATATTTAAATTAGCATTAATTAGCTAAATTTTATATCGAGCTTATCTTAGAAAAAATAATTAAAGATATAGCTTAAAAAACAGAAGCAGCAAGATTTATTCTGCTGTAAATGTTAAAAGCATAATTATCAAAACTAGTAAACACATTTTTTTTAATTCACTATTATTTGCTGTTCTGAGACAATTAATCAAGTTATAAAAATATCTATAAAAATGAGACCTTAAAAATATAAAAAATAGGGAATAATAGTTAGTATTTTGATTATAAATATATAGCTTTATTTGAAACCTTAATTTCATATGGATAATATAGATAATACAGATCATATTTTAATTATATTTTCGATTTAAATGATAAAATTTGCATTTTTGATAAACTTAAATAGATAAAAACAAGAAGTTATTTAAATAAAACGTTTATAAAATTAGTGAAAATGTTATTTAAAAAGGTTATTGAAAGTTAATGTCGTTAAGCTGGTAATATGGACTCGAATCATGGTGCGATTAATTGAAAAATCCGAGTAGTAATATGACAGATTACCCAAAACCAATATTTTAGCCATTATCATTTTCGATACCTACTACAGGTCCCTAATCTCATGCCTATGCACTGATTCCTTCCTTCAAATATATTTAGTAATTTAATTCAATTAGATTTTCAGTGATTTCTTCCAAATACTTTCTAAAAAATTTTTAAATTATATAACTCGTAGTTATATTTTTTTTTCTCCTATTAAAAATAAAAACATATAGGCTTTAAAATCTCTTCTTCATAATTAAATTTTAATCTATTAAATATTTATCCTTTTTAAAGCATTGCAGATAAAATAATATCCAACTTCTCATTTTCAATTTTCAGAAATTCATATAAAACTCTTTTCATTTATTCTTTCACTTCATTTCTTTAATTTTATTCCTCAGCAAACATATCAAACTCACTTCCAATTTTCTCAATTAAGAATATCGCTATCAAAAACTAAAAAGCTTCTTCCTTGCTAAGTTTTTCATTTCACAATTCCATCAGTTTTTAATTGTATAGTTTGTTTAGCTTCGTTATATTTAATAAAAGTTATTACTTATTTATCAAGCTAAAAAATTAAATTTTGTTCCCTATTATCGTAAATTAAAATATCATTAAGCATGTTGATAGATCATGATAAATATATCACAGTTAATTGAATTTAAACTATCCTTTAATTCTTTAAAAAATACTCAAGTTCTTTGAGTATTATTAAGTTTGAATTCAGTAAGTTTGTAAACTATGAAAGAAATTCTTATTAATAGTTACTTACAATTAATTATTAAAATTACTCATATAATTCAGGAGATACATCTTTTAGCTCTTTTTGTGCTTAGTTCAGAGCACTCTAAAGCTTTCTTTTATCTGCTTTTTCAAATAAATATCATTTTATATCCTCTTCCTAGATTTATTTCAGTTGAGCTTAAACTGTAGACAAATTCCGTCCAAGATCAACCTAATCCTCAACCATTTATAAAACGAAACGAGCATCACAATTAGTAAATCTTCTAGTATAAAATCCTTTTTTATATTAAAACAATGCACATTTTTACTCAAAACTGGTATTAAAATTATGAAAGGATACATTTATAAGACTAGAACTAGAAAGTAACTAGAATTTATATTTAGATGAAGCATTCGAATCATAAATTATACTATTATTGCTTTTATAAAGATATTATGATAGAAAGAAGTAAAACGTAACCTTTAACTATTCTAAAGTAATAGCTTATGCTTATGATTCTTTAACTCTATCAAGAAGTACCTTTTCAAAGAAAAAGCTTTAGCCCTAAGCTTGAGGCAAGAAGTAATTATGGAGATTTCACGTTTAGATTTATTTATAGACTGAAAAGAAAATGAATAGCAAATGGAAAATATAATCAAAGAAAGGGTAAATAAAAGATAATTATATTTATAGAGCAAAATAGATAAATGATAGGTATATAATTGTAAAGTAACCATTATTTAAAAATAATTGTCATCAAATCTCTATAACCTGCTATTAAATATAATTATAACTCTAAAATCATTATAATAATAAAAATCTTATTCAAATAAAGAAATAGAAAGAAGATAAAATAAAGAGGCTTTTTGTTAAACTGTTAAGATCAGATTCTAGATTTGATGAATGCAAAATAAAGAAATAGAGAGTAATAATTTTGTAACTAGATAGTAATGATTATGGATCTGGAATAGTTTAAGAATTAATTATAATTTTAGTTAATAATAAGAATTAAATTTAAAGTTAAAAATGTTCAGAAGAACAATTCTTTCCTTTATAAGAAGATCATACGGCAAGGATTATGTAGTTATGCCAAGAAAAGAAGGCCACTGGGTTGATCCTAAAGTAGCGGTTAAAAGAATTATGAACATCTTCTCTGCTCATGAATCAGTGGATGTTGCTAGACTTACTCCAGCTGCAAATTTCAAGACAGATTTAAAACTACACGACCTTGATGTGGTGGAACTCTTATTAGAAGTAGAAAAAGACTTTTTCATGGAGTTCAATGATGATATCGCTGAGAGATTTAAAAATATTGAAGATATAGCTGAACACATTGGACACTGGCCTTTCGCTGACAACTACTGATTAAGAAATCTTTTATTTAACTTAGTATATTTCAAAGGTTTTAAATTAGAAAATCTCCTATCTGTTCAAGTTGTATACCAGCAATAAACCATCTAAAACTCTCTTGCATGCTTAGTAACCTTAGGCATTTAGTATGTCTTTACACTCTTTAAAATATTTGAAATAGTAGAAGCTTTATTCTTATCCTTTAGTTTCTCTAGACTAATAAAAAAGAAATAGGTATAGTTATAAAGGTGAAAGTGGGATTGTATTAGCTATATTAATTTTAGTTCCTTTATAGTTATAAATGACTTTAGAATAGAACTATAGTAATTTTCAAAACTGATTTGCTAGTGAAGTAAATTAACTCTTAAAGGAACATTTGAAAGTTAGATGAGATAAAGGGTTTGAAAGAAATTTATAAGGTTAATGAAATAGAGAAATAAATACACCAATTGTCATTTAGCAGATCTAATCTGTTCTGCATATTTTTCTAACTCTAAAAGTACGAATTCCATATTTGGTCTTTTCAAAGGCTCATATTGTAAGCATTATTAGATGAGCACTCGTAAAGGCTCATCAATAGTTTCTGGGATTGGCACAGGTTTCTTTTTAAAAATCTGAATTTTAAATAGTTACTTCGTAGTAAATGCAGTTCGTATTTGCGCTTGAAATATGACTCCATGGTCGTTTATTACTGAAAATTTCAATCATCATGCAGCCAAAACTTCAAACGTCAATTTCTGGACCTAATTAAGTGTATTTTTTATCGAACAACTCAGGTGCCATAAATCTTGTAGTACCAATACAAGTTGTTGTATTTTCCTATTCTTCACCTTATAAGTGAGCCAAAGGTCTGGCAAGTCCAAAATCTACTATTTTGACGTTATAAGCTCTGTCTAAGAGGCAGTTTTCAGGTTTCAAATCTCTATGCACGACAGGAGGTTCATTCATATGCAAATATAAAATTCCTTTTGCTATTTATATCGTTATTTTTAATCTTTCGTCTGATGTTAATCTCCTTTTTTTGTTTTTGTGTAAGGCATAAAATAAAGTATTATTATCTACGTATTCCGTTATTAAGCATAGATTTGGTCCGTCAATACTGACTCCCATTAGCAATAATAAATGTGGATGTCTAACTGCCATCAAAACACTAAGCTCTTTTATAAACTTTTTAAGTTCTTTCTTTCCCTAGCTATACTCAATTTTAAATTGCTTAATAGCTACCTCACTTGATCTTCATCTTCCTCTAAATAATAAGCAAGAGCTTCCCTTATTTATTTGATCAAGATAAGTAAGTTCTTTACTAGAAATGACAGGCAAATAAGAGCTGCTTTCTATCAGTTTTCTTTCTAAATAAGAATAAGAGCTCTCTTAACTATTATCTGTTTGGTTTAGAGATATTTCACTAATATCTCTCTTGTGAGTAAGGTGATTATTTTCTATGTGGCTATTCTTTTGCATATTTTATTCTAGTACCTTCTATATATCTGTATGCATATTTTCTATGCAAATCGACAGTGGAGTTTTCCCATCTTATCCTTTCACATCTATCTGAGCTTAAGCACTCATAAGCATATTTACTACATTAAGGTTTCCCTTTAGACATGCAATATGTAACGGTGTATATCCTCTTTCATCTTTAACGTTTTTATAGCTTGGAAAAGTGTTCACTTCTCTTAGCAACATCTGGCATATTTCTTAGTGCCCAAGTTTAATTGCAATATGCAAAGGAGTTGAGTTATATTCTAAAGAAGGGATTATTTAAGCTCCTTTCTAGAATAGCAGTAAAAATACATCAGCATGTCCATAAAATAAAGCAACGTACATAGGGCTTTATCCAGCTTAATTTAGAACATTTTTATCAACTCCTTATTCTAATACACTCTAAATTTTGGCTGTCTCTCCTTGAGAAACTACCTAATGCAGAAATCTTCCTAATGCAAAAGAAGAAGGAACTTATTGCTCAATTTCTTAAGGTGAAGAGTTTTGTTTTTATTTTTTACTGCATTAATTATGAAAATAGCTTACTTTTGCTTCTTAGTGGAGTTTTTATTCCCCATTTATCACTTTATTACCAAAATACTAATTAATTTCATTATTCTAATGCAAATCTCTTTATACTTAATTAATGTTAATTTTGTCCTCTATAAGCTTATACACCTTTACATTACAATTTATCACTTTCTAATGCTCTTCTTATAAACAGGCAACTTAATATTTCCTTTTTCTCTTGCTTACTTAAATTCCTACTTATCTCCTCAAAGACTAATAACCATTCTAGTTCCTAACTCTAATACTTTCTCTTATTCTAATGTTAACAATTAGAGAATGTCTTTATATCAGCAATATTAATTAAGCATTATAATAATAAGAAGTATATAATTACTATAAATTTACTAATATTGACTAAAGTAGCTAAAAAGGCTCTACTCTTGTATATCTTAGATTATCTTATATAAAAAGCTTCTTGATTTATAGTTTATATTATGCTTTCTATTTGTTAATTCATTATAGTATTATGAAGTTAATCCTTTATTTTGGTTAATTTTATATAGACTGAAGTGCAAATTTGAGATATAATGCTTATTTTATATATGAAGTCTATTTATTCTTAGATTAGGCACTTATTTCTATTGCTCTGCTTTTCGTTAGGCTGATTTAATTTAGTATATCTGATTTAACGCTCTAATCCTATATAATAAAGATAGAAATTTAGCCTCCGATTACTCTCATATTTATAAAATGGATGATAACATTATAACTTCATATTTAGAGAACTAGTTACTATAAAGCTAAAGCTTATTCCTTATATCTTTTGATTTAAAGACTGAAGTGTATTCAGTTCAGTTCTTGATACAGTTTAGTTAACATTTAGATAATTTAACTTATTAATAAAGACCTATTTGATAATAGGCTTATTTTTAAAGTTGTATATGGCTATTATGCTCCTTAATAACTATTTATGCTATCCTAGTTAATTTTATTATAGTGATTTCAATCTGAAAATATTACTCTCTTACTATCTCTTAAATTAGTCTCTAAATGCAAAAGGATTATCAATGCAACCTAATCTAAGAGGTTTATGCCTTTAGCTTCTTTTAGATCTCTTTATTAGTTACTCTATCTATTACTTCTACACTTATACTACTGCTATATATAAGCATCCTGCCAGATTATTAATATGCTCATCTAATCTCTTCGTTTTACTAAAATAAACACTGACTTAAACCTCCAAATAAAGCTTCTAATGGATAGAAGCAGATTAGCATAATAGAGTCTCATAAAGCATAATTAATAAAAGGGGAACTAAGTAACTGGAAGATTAAGCTAAAATAAGGGAATAGACTAAGCTATCATAGCTAAGTTTAATTGCCTAAGCATATAATAAATAGTATCTTAATCAAAAGCTATTTAACGCTTAATCTCTTTAGCATGATTATTAGCTTATGATAGTTAAAATTATTAACCTAGTAGCATAAATTAAAGAAACGATAAATAAAGAAAGGAGTAATATAACTAGGAAGTTATATTACTAGTAAGTAAATTCAAAAAAGTGTAAAAAATGAGCAGGACTTTATAAAAATAGCCTACTTTTAAGTTTAATAAGATCTTTGGTTCGTGGGAATAAATAGAATACTAGGACTTCGTTAATACTTACCTAACTAAATAGACTGATTATAGAGATAGATTCCTCAGGTTTGCTAATTATAACGTTCTGTTTTAGAATAATATAAAATGTCTTGAAAAAGTTATCTAGAAGAGCTTGCTTAGATACCAGTTTTAGATGGATCGAATATTTCCTAGCGTTAATGCAGATGTGCTTACTTTAAATGAAGTTACGAAGCCTTATTTAGATATACTTTTAGGTTCAAGTTGGATATAAGATAATATGTTTATCTCTAATACCAGCAAGAGAGTTATTAGAAGTTTCGGTAATTTAATATTGGCTAAACTACCTATGTAGTGCTATTAAATTAGCACCAACTCTAAGTGTATTATTGCTCTTTTTATTTTAGATTTCCAAGTACCTGAATTTAGTTTTATAGTGATATGTGAACATCTTCAAGCTGCAGAGGTTAATTATCTAAATAGGGAAAAGTAGTTAAGTCAAATCTTATAGGCAGTCTATAGTTACAATGATATTTAAGATGGGCTAATGGAATATTTTTAAGCAGCCATCAAAAACTCAAATTTAATTATCTAAGGAGATATGAATTTCCATTTGCCTGTAGAAACTAACTATTTGCTGTAAAACGACTTCATAGATCTTTGATTAGAAACTCATAATGAGGATAGATATAATGGCTTTACTTGGGATGCATAAAGAAATAGTCTCATAAAGCTAATTTATCCTTTAGACAATAGAAGAATGAGATTAGATAGAATTGCTTTAAAAAGTAAGAGTATTCTGTTTTAACCTTATTCCTAGATGGTTATCTTCGGAACGGAAAAAATTTAAGTTTCGTGCTGCTGTAGTTATCTCTATCCTAGCGATCATTTTGGAATTTTTATAGATTTATAAGTTAATAAGAAACTGATACCATATACATCAAAGTTTTAGGCCTAGCAAATATCCCCATAATTAAACTAATATAAAACTGGATATAGAACTATCGAGCAAATATCTAGACTAAGAAAACTCCTATGTTGCACCATTATATGCATCCTAATCGCTATAATTCTTGGTTGTATATTACTAATTTTAAACTTTTAATATCATACTATCTTCAGTTATCCGCTATAGTATATTTATCTTCTTTATTACTATCGCCTAATACTCCATTACCAAATAACCTAAAATAATTTCAATCTCTAAATTCTACAAAAAAGGAATAAGCAATATCGATAGAAGAAATTGCCCTTATCAGTTTTAATTTTGTTTCTACCCTGAAAGCATCCTAATTCTACACTCCTATTATTATAATTATGGTACGTTCTGACTCATTTACTAAGCATTAAAAGTCTTTTTATCTAATTTATGAAATGCAAAAGTTTGTATTTATATTTTAATTAAATCTGGAAATAAGCAATAGAGTAGTTTCCATTATGATAATACTATTTCTATTAATCAAAATCACTAGAAAACAGCTTCTTTTTTGTTATTTAGTAAGCTAAAATAAGATTATTATCCAACTATTATTTCAACAAGATTCTTTCTCTTTAAGGCCAAAGTAGCTCGATTCTGAGTTGAAGGCAATTATTATATGAAACATATTAATAAGCTAAATATCTTGCTTAGTATATAAAGAGAAGGAAAAGAAAGTGAATTATGGATTAAAAACAATTATAATATCATTTTCAGTTTTGTAACTAATATCTCATCTTTCATTCTAAAAATGCTCCTCATCAAACTATTTCAAAAATTGCTAATACTCTGATTAAGGATCTTCTAGATATTATGCTTTCTTTTTAACAGATAAATCGATTCAAAGTTTTTCTTCCTCGTTTAGTTTTACTTTAAATGAATTAAACTTTTCATGCTATTAAACAACTACCAAATGTCGAATCTCAGGAATATCTTCTCTTATTTCTTTAAAATTCTGTTGAATGTATTATTGATCTTCTAAGTATTCTTTCTAGCTTAATTTTTGGTGCTAATCATGCTCATTTTTTCGGATAGAATCATATTTAGAACTTCTTTGTTGTTAATATAACTATAAACCTTGAAATAAACTTACAAGCTTCTAGCGATAGGCTCTACCCTCTATTTTAAAATTTTATTCCCCTTCTCTAAAAAGTTCTTCTTTCGTTTCTAGACTCTATCTTTAATGCTTTCTTTAGTTTATATTTCTCAAAGAACTTTGATTATGCTTATGATAGTCATAATTTCTTCGGTGATAGTTTACTTTATACTTCTTAGAGTAACTAGATTGCTGGGAATCTATTTTCTTTTCACTTTAATTTGATTATTAATTCCTAGAATCAGTATATTATTTGTCTTTATTTCAGGTACTTTTCATAGAGTTATTTCTTAACCTTTTTTTATAATTAGACTCCTAGCTTTAAGATTTGTTTCCAGAATGCTAATCAAGGGAATGCTAATTAATTTAATCAGTCTACTTGTAGTTGTCTTCTTTTTAACTTTAATAGTCTTTTTTTATCGAGCCTTCTTGATTAATATTTTATAGCAATGTTTGTATTTCTCTTATAATAAGCGCTTTAATATTACTCTAGCGTTGTGGATTATTGGCTATATAGCTATTAATTTTCTGAACTAAATTAGGTTATAACTAGTTTTCCTTCTATTTAATAGAATTTTAAATAGTGCTTTAGTCTTTTGTTTAGTATACTTATTCTAGAATTTTATCTGCGAGGTCTATTAGTTGAATTTGATTAGGATTATTTATTAAATCCTGTAGTGTAAATTTGCCAGTAAATATTCCTTTTTTCTAAGAATTACTTTTTTGAGCTATTCCTTCTTAAAATTCTTGCTTTTCCAACTTCTAGTCTTTTAAGGGTTGCAAAGTTCCCTTTTTAAAGTTATTTTATATATTAAGGATTTCTGATTAACTCTTTATATCTTAGTATTCAAATTACTACTTTAGATTATATGCCTTACCACCACTTACTGGAATATCTATTTATTAGTCTTTATTTTTATTACTATCTCCTAAAGAACTGCTTCCTTCTACTTAACCCTCTTCTTTTAAAAGACTGAATAGCTCACATTATAAATCTAATTCTAAAACATCCTCATTGCTTTATTTTAGTAAGCTATCTAAGCCCTTTTCTTACTACTAGTTAGTCTGATCTTTCTAAGGTTATTGTTGTTTTATTTCATTAGACTGGAATTCATAGTTAAGCTACTACTAAATGATCTGCTAAATTTCACTTTATTTGCTTTCAATTTTAGTTTATAAGCTTTAGTTAAAGTTTTCCAACTCTTTTTCTATATTCTTCTCCTGATAATTATTTAAAGCTGCTGCTTTTTCTATTTAAGGTTAGTTTTTTTATTCTGAAGTTTTCTGAATGGTGTTAAGTAATTTTGGTTGCTATTAGTCTTAGGATTATTAAGTTTAGCTATCCTTTTAGTTTCACTGTAGGCTTTTCTTTAGCATACTATTAATTTTGCTTAAGTTTTTTTTAGGCTCTACTTTTTATAAATTAGTCTATAAGTTATTCCTCTCAGATTAAGTATTAGGTTGCAATGTTTCTTTTTAAACCTTCTCAAGACTGAACGTTTTATTCTGTTCACTTACATTTTTCTAAGTCGCTTATTTTTCTATATTCAATCGTACTTCTTGCTGGGAACTCCACATTTAATCTTAGTTTTCTACCTATTCCATGTCTACTATCTTAGAAGTTTTTCTTGCAAACTTTAATCTAAAATCAGGACTCACTTTACCATAAATTATTTACTTGGCTTAAGGTTTTGGAGAACCTTATTCTTCAATTATGATTTTATTTAAACTAGCATCAGGCTGTACTTAGTTCTAGCTTTACTCCTCTTGCTTAATTTTACTAATTTTATCCTTAAATATCATATAGAACTCAGCTGAAATGTTTTCTGTAAATACGATCACATGGTTATTTTTAGTGAATGTCCTATCACTTGTGAAAGACATTTCGATCTTTTATTTAAATTTTTTAAATCGAAATTTTATACTTAAAATATGAATTGAAGTATCTTACTCCTACTATCATATACTCTACTAACTATCTCACTTTTCCTGCTTATTTATACACTCTGCTAACTATATTTACTACTCATAGATTTCATCCCCTCTCTTTATTCCTCTTATTACTTCTACGAAATTCAACTTTAGCTTCTATTTAAAAAATTACGTTAAAATAGCTTCGACTATAAAAGCTATTTAAATACATTTTTCTAATTTCTCAGGAAGTATCATGAAGTATTAGCTTCCTCTATAGTATTTAATTATGATAAGAAAATGTGCAAAGCAACTAGTTTAATACCATGCTCTTAATTAGTTTAAGCATAGCTTATAATATAATTATCCTTCACTATTCTCATAATCTTGCTACTTATAAAATATGGATCCAGCTGTGCTAACTCTTTTTATAGTTAATCTAATTACCTAGAATTACTAAGTTTGAACAACTTTATTTACCTTTATAATATAGATCTAATACAGTTTGCTATCAATCAGGGTTAATCTTTAAATACTCTATCATTAAATGCTCTACTATTTCCTTAGTTTGCTAATACAGTAGTAAGCTGCTAATTTTTATAATTGTTATATATAATTTGAATAGGCTGCACCTTGACTTAAGAGGGGACCAAGAAGAAACTCCCAATGAGGAATTTGACTGAGGACTTAAGAATCTAAATATTGGACCGAACTATTCACTTTACTATAGGTTGGAAAGTGGACATGTGATCGCTTGAAGGCGTCCTGAGCTTTGGGGATATAAAGAAATGCAACCAAGTTCGCTATTAGATGAAGGACTTCATATGAACAATTAGTTACAGAGAGACTTTAATAATTGGCATTTTAAACAGTGATGCGCACCATTGAGGTACTACGTGCTATTTAATAAAAAAAATGATTGAAAGCTCTAGTTAATAAATAACTCATGACTTATCTCTTAAAATTCCATTATTAGTCAATTTATGGTAATTTACTAGCAAGTTTCTCTATGAACAATACTGAATCATAAGCCATATAGTTAATATTACTTTTTATAAGCATTTATAGTTATAGAGCAAGTATTGTATTTTATAAATATCACTTAACTTTAGTTATTTCTTTCAGTAACACTCCAGTTATCTTTATCCTATAAAAAACTAAAGTTGCTTTAATAAAGCCGCTTAAATTTAAATTTTATGCTAGATATACAATTTATAGGGATTGGAATTAGTCAAGTTTAGGTATTATTTTTGGGTAAAGCAATAGTATATAATAGAGAAGGTTTAGACTTCTTTAGTAATAGCAGATTGATAAAAAATGAACTTTTATGTTCAGTAATAAGTTTTCTAAACTAGATAGACTAATTAGAATCTATGATGCTATAGCAATAATTTATACTGATAAATAGCGTAGCTTTCTATATCCTTTCTTTATTTATTTAACCTGATAGTATTTCCTTTTTGAACGCAGTAATTCAGTAATTGTTTAAAAAGGCTAAGAAATTTGAAATGACTGTGGATTTAATAAAACTGATTATAGTTACTAAGATGTTAAAGTACCTTTAAGCTAACTATACTAACCTTAGCTCTTTCTTTATATTTCACATATTATTTGGCTATTTAACTTTATAAGCTTTAGTTTGCTTAATATTAAAGTGGAATTATTTACCTTTCAAGTAAGTTGTTTCAATGATATCTAAAGTTTTATTAGACGTTGCAAAGGAAATAGAATTAGGTATGGGAATTATCAAATCAAATGAAAAATGAATCTTTTGTAATTACTTAGACTATTAATCTCTGGATTTCTGAGGTATTAGAGTAGATAATTGAAGGTTATTAAGAAGACTAGTGGTTTAAATATATCATCCGGGGCTAAAATTTAAAAAGAGTTTAAGGTCTAAAAACGTAGAAAATAGTTATAAAGCGTCAATTAAACACAACAAGGGTGATAAAACTAAAGAGACATAACTAATTCGCTTGTCAACTAATATTTAAGCATATATACTGCAATAAATTAGTTCTCACTAAAGATAGTAGTTAGTTTAAAGAAATGATCTTAAGAACTAGCTAAAAGAATTGAAAATATTGGATTTATTAGAATAATTTACAGTTAAAAGGTATTATTCTTATGCTCTTAGTTTAAATAGGAAGCTTTCCTAATTACTTTGTTTTTATATATTAGTTAACTTTTACTTAAGTCAATGGAAGGAATACCCTAATAAAAGTGGCTTAATAAAGAAAGCTATTTATCTTACTTTGGACTAAGCAAGTTAATTTTAAGAAGCTATTTTGGTTAATACTTAAGTGCAAGATTTTATATTGATAAGAAAAGAGAAGTTATAGTGATGTCTGATATTAAAACAAATTAGACTTACTAATTAGAAAAGTGGGATATATTAATTCATATTTGGACTATAGTCAGCTATTGATAATAAATTAAGTCAGTTTATATATTTATAATGTGCTTAGAGTGAAATAAATGAAGAGTTTAAATAAATTATTAGTAGCAAAAATCTATCTATTAAGGTAGAAATTAAGTAACTGCTATTTATAAGACAATAAAGATTTAAGGCTAGGAAGTTTAAATTTAATTTGATAGTAATAATTCATTAAAAATATTGTTTTGGCTATGAAAAATTAGAAGGATATAGATTTTAATAATACTGCATACATTTACGCCAATAAATATAAATAGGATCGTTTTTCACTTTAAGGTTTCTCTTTTTTAAAGCAATTACTTTTAATAGATTTGCCTAATAATAAGTCAACTATAATAATGAATTTAGACTATAAAGAAATAAAGGGTTATTTTTCAGAATTTTAAATAGTAATATAGATGAAGTTTTGCAATCTTAGGTTTGAAAGAAAATAGTTAATTAAAGATGATATTTTATGAACATTTTCCACTTCAAAGATATTTAAGTAAGACATACTTGGCATCACTTACTCTATCTATTGCTTTATAAATTCGACTAAGGTTGTAAGCAACTAGTTTTATTATTTGAGAGATATCTTGCTTACTCTCGTATTCGTTGTAAAAAGAAATAGCTTATTGATAGTGGTCAACAGCTTAGAGGTTTAAATTTAGTTGCTAGCAAAATCTGCCGTAGTTGTAGCAAGCTTCCATAAACTAAATTGCACCTTGAGGGCTTCTAATTTAGAAATAAAGCTATATGAAATAGCAAGCTCTGTTCATATTTTCCTGAAAAAGAACTAAACTTTTCAGCTAAGTTTTATATATCAGTGAAAATAAGTAAGATATCGCTAGATTTCTGAATTATAAACTTACAAAGAATGCAAGCTTTCTTCAGGCTGGAGTTTAAAGCTTTCAAAATATTATCTTATAGCGCTACTATAAAACCCACTGCTGAATGAAATGTTTCCATGTATGACTCCTATAACTAGCTTAATTTCCTATTTATTCTAGTAGTTTGCCAGAATCTTAGACATTCATAACTTAACACTACTTTGATCAAAGTTTTGCTTAAGTAGCTTGTTTAATTTTATAAAGTGCTGGATATTATTTTTGTCACTCTAGCAAAGTCATTTGATACTCAAAAAGGCCTTATCATACTATTTCATCTCCACATTTATTTTAAAGTCTATCTTTTTTATCCTTATTTAATTATCTGTTTAAATGCTATTAAGTTACAAACTTTTCAATGCTTCTAGTCACTAGAGGGCTATGTCTAACTAATTTAGCTTGAAATAAGACTTAACTAAGATCAAAAATGAATTTGCTACTTGTTACTGAATTGTCTCATCATTTAATAAGTTTTGATCGAATAATTCATGGTTAAAACTTTTGATTAAAGGAGTCAATATTTGTATGCAGTTATGGAATTCTTACTTTTTATACCAGACTTTAGTTTCCTCCACTTTTAAACAAATTTTTTCGAATAGATTACCATTTTAAGAAATTTACCTCAAGATCTAAATTTATGTAGGCTAATCTCCTTATTCTCCATATATCCTAGCAAGTAGAACTTTAGAATCTGTTTTGTCTCCTAGTTAAATAGCTTTTTGTAATTTAACTATTGCTTCTTAATTTTACTTTAGCTCTTTATATACTGAACCAAACTCATAATTAAACTTAGAGCTTTCAGAGTAATCAGGAAGATTTTCCAACCTTTAGAAGAATTTCAGTGCATACTCATAATCATTAAGCTCATTTAGATAAAGCAACCCTGCATTATAGATTAGTTCAGCAAAAATTTGCACATCGCTTTGTAAAACTAGCTCAAAGGCTATTTTTGCTTCGTTTATATCGCCCCTTTTAAATTTAACAAGAGCATACTTGTTAATCAAATCAGTTGGAAACTGAGTTATGTTTTTAATGTTAATTATTCTTGAAAGTATTTCATCACATTTCTCATAATTATCCTGAATAATGTAAAGTTCGCAAAGAAGGTGAAGTGTGTTAAGATCAGGATTAGGGCTTAAACCTTACTCTAGTAACCTTATAGCGCTTTTGTAATTTCTCTGATCATAGTATATTTTGCTTAGTTGTCTGATAGCATTTTGATACTATGGAGATATCTATAAAATCTATGTATAGCACTTAATAGCTTTCGGCCAGTTCTATAATCTTTCAAAGCACTCAGCTCTAAAATAAAAAAGTACTTTTGGAAGAGAATATCAATAGCTTCTTCTGGATTTTGCTTTACTAGTCTATAAGCTTTTTAAAAGCAATAAGCAGCTGATTTGAAATCCTCGTTAGTGTCTTTTTACATATTTGCTACCCTAATTCATAAATCTTTATCATTACCAGTTAGTTAAGCTGCCATTGTATAGAAATCTATAGCTTTTTTTAAGTTTCCTTTCTCCTCTATATAGTAGCTTACCTTAAATTAACCCAGCAACATGATAAGAATCTGGCAGTTGAGGATATTTGGTAATAACTTATTAGAGTGTCTATTCAGCCTCATCAAACTATTAAAACACATAATATTAATTTGCCTTTCCGATTAAATATTAAGCCTCTTTAGGTCCTTAGCCTCCAGATCCATTTTTTCTTTTAGGAGTTCCTTCATCTCCACTAGAAAATTCAATCTCAGCCATTTAATCTAATAACTTATAATTGATACCTATATATAAAGCTAATCTTCTATTGATTCTAACTCGCTATTGCAACTAAGTTATAGTATTGAAGAAACTTGTATAGTAATACAGTAAATGAGAGTTTCAAGTAGTTTCTTTAGAATTGAACAATCAGCCAATAGAAATAGTTGAGGGATTAAGAAATGATTAGACTAGGAAAATTTATATGATCTGGCAAATGCTAAGACACTGGTTAGAAATGTTCAGTTGATGCCAGTATAAATGAAAAAAAAAGACTTAGGAGGAATAAAGCAAGTAAGGAATATCCTTATTATTTCTTTTTAAAAAGCTTAAAATTAGGCTTTACAAGTTTTTTATCAGCTGAAACATCACAAATGATATACCTGTTAGTGAGACTACAACTGAGTATTTAAACCCCAGTAAACTACAATGATGCTCGATTATTAAAGTATAAAGTTAGCTAAAGGAAGAACTGTCTTATCTTTGAATCTCTTCATAGATTAAATTTTTAGTTTCTAAAGCGATGTCTAGCATTTTTGTTAAGCTAAATAAGCAAGAAATCTAATTGATATTATACTTTCTAAAGCAAAGAAGACCTTTTAATTTTATAGTAATGAAGTAAGAAATAAACAGATATTCTACTTAAGTTAATTCACTAAACTTCTTATTAAAGATATTAATAATCTAGTTCTTAAGCACTTAATTAACTTGATAACTGAGTAACTTCCTAGGATACTACCATCCAATATAAACCTAGTAATATAATTATAAAATTATTCCATTTAAGTGCTTTTTTACTTCTTTCGCTAGTTCCTTTTAAAACTGAACATTATAACTGAAGCTTATGATAGAGTTATAAGTAAATACCCTATTTAAATATGTTTCATTTGCTAAATTGATTAGCAAGTGTGTCTTATTGGATATTATAACGATGTTTAAGAATAGGTATTATAGATAGAAATTAGAAATAGCTCAATCATTTAAGAAGGAGTCTATTAAGTAAGCTTTATTAACTCTCGTCTTTTCACAATAATTGAAGGAATTTCTTTTATAAATGTGATAAGAAAAATGAAGCTTATTCTGACAGAAATTTCCATAGTCAAGTAATTAAAAAATGCTTTCCTTTATAGTATATTTAAGAAACATTGGACTATTAGCTTTTTAGATTAGAAAGCTAAAAGCGTAAATATAATTATTCTATTATCATAATAATTAAATATAATGAGACCTTTTATTTTTAATTTGGTTATAGATTGCTTATTATAATATTTAATGACCTAAGTGAAGCTATGCTTGCATTAATTTTCTCTTTAGTGTATTTAAAATTCGCATTTATTACTTATAAAAAGATTATTTATAGTAGCTTAACGTGAGTATCCTTCTCAAGAAAATTGAGTCTAATTACCCTTAGATTAAATAGGTAAAGCTGATTGAGGTTTTTTAGTTGATATCTGCATTCTTTTTCTATGATTCTACCTACCTTAGTTTGTCAAACCTGAATTGGTAAGTTTGAATAGGCTAAATATTAGAATCTTAAGATAGTATTAAAACTGATCCAGACTTACCTCTTTAAGACTTAATAACAACAGTCTAGTTTAAAGAATATAATCTCATTTCAATAAGCTAAGTGATGCTCATATAGAATTAGCTATAAGTATGAGTGCTTAATAAGGTAAATAAAGTTAGTAATTTAGAATGAAAAAGGATTTTATATAATGAAGGATCATTTTCTTCAATAGAGTAAATGAAACTAAAAGTAATTTTAAATAGCTATTAAGCCATTTAGTCATAATTATATTTTAGCTTCCATAAATAATGCTAAGATGGATTTCTTGCTTTTGTATAGAGGATGCTTCTTAGGTTTTAAATTAGTTTTCGAATTATCAAATTTCTAAGCTATAGCAGAATATTAAAAGTGTTATGAGAATATTCATAGAATAATAATCTAAAGAAGCCTTTTCTATTTTATATAAGCGAAGAGGTTTTTAGGATTATAAGTCTCATTTATAGATTAAATAAAAAGAAGAGGGAAAAGCATTTAGATTATTACCAAATTAGCATTTTACTTTTATTAAAGAGATTAAAGCTTTTACTATAAGCAAGTAATCCTTCCCTAATCTCTTGCATATTTATCTCACTTATACTAAACTCTAGTTATCTAGTTATTATTATTAAATAGGCCAATATTGCTTCTACAGTCTTAAATTATTAACTAGCAAGCTTCCACTATTGCATGTATTCTTAAATCTATATACTATAAACTATATTGCTGTTGGAGTAAAGAATAGATATAAAGTAAGTAAAATATAAGGCTTAATGCATTTTAATTTACTAAAAAGTTGTAAGTCACAAGACAATCAAATCGCATTCCTCAGATTCATCTATCTTTCAATTGCATTTATTGAATCCATTATTTTAACTGCCTCTATATTTTTTTCTGTTGGTATAAACTTAAGAGCCATATCTCCAATTTCTCTTATTTAATTCAGACTTAATTTCTTTATTTTAGTGTTCTTTGGCTTTTTAGCTACGATGCTTTCAATCAGCTAGTTATTCAATGAAGAGATAAGGGAACAGTGCTAAACACTATTTTGTATTTTACTAATGAAAAGAGCTAAACGCTACTCTGTCACTTATAACAATACTAGACCCATTTTTTCTGTGTCAATTGCTTGCTTCACGAATGCTTTTGCTTCATTATCGTCTCCTTTTTAAAGCAAGAAAAGGACATATTGCTGTAAAGAAAATTCGTCTTCTAACTTAAGCTTTTTAGCAAATTTGTTACCTAATTGGTAGTTAAAATGGGTGAAAACTTAACGAATGAAATCTTAAATCGATTAACTCTTTTGATTTCCTAACTGGTTAGGTCTGTGAATTAATTATAAAAAACTACCCAAAGTAGAAAAGTCTGAGTCAAGAGCCTCATAGTTCATGTTAAAATAATGGAGGTATATAAGGATCTAAATATAAGAAACATTCAGGGATATGCTAAAGGGATCTAGGGGCTGTGACAATATTTGGGAAATATTCTAAGTGAAAATATTAAGAAGCGGAGAGTCATTTTAAAGTACTCTCTCTAAATGTTGTAGTGGAGTTTCCATCTCCTCTTCAAAGCTCTTATTTTCTACCTAATTGATTTGCTTTTGCTAAGATAAATTATCCTCTGCATTATTTGGATCTAAGTTTTCTTGCTTTTTAAAGCTGATAATCTACTTCAAAACTATTTTAATCTACTTCAATATTTGTAAGCATAACTAGAAATTTTCCTTATCTTGGCCTTTTAAATTCATAATTTGATAGCTTAAAATAACTAGCCCACAGCAAAATCTGACTATAGGATCTTCAATCTTTTACAGATTGTAAATGATATCAAACTTTTTAATTACTTTATAGCAAAATAGAATATCAGAGTTGTATATCTTATACTTCTATAATATAGCTATTGCGTTTTTAGTCTCATGCACATTTTTCTGGTTATACTCTTCTATATTTTCTGAAGTCTTTAGTTGCTAAATTTAAAACTAGCACAGAATCTCGTGAAGACTTACATTTTGTCTAACTTTACTTAAGGTATATTTTTAAAAGGGTATATACTATTTGATATCTGAGTTGTATATTTCTAATCAAACTTTGATGAAATCTTCATAAGAAGCAAGCTAATTTTCCTAGGTTTTGATGATTTGAAGGCAGCTAATTATATGAAGGAAATTATTTTAGTTGTTTATAACTTTATCAATGAAAAGGTTCTAGTTCTCCAGATATATCTGTTTGAAGTCTGTTAATCATCTACTTAAGTTTAAAGGCTTTTAAAGTCCTAGTAACTTCCAAAATTTGCATGAGAATCTATCTTACTCGCATATATGGTTAGTACAGCAATTGTTAGTAAAAACTATGAATAGATCTAGAAGTTAGTCAGAACTTAATTATAGCAAATGTAAAACCTGGTCAAACTTCTAGTAGCTTGAAAAAAGGGCTTAGAATATGAAGTTGCTTAGTTTGGATATATCTTTCGGAGATAGTTATCCTATGTTTAGCAAATACCTCACAAATACTGATTATTTTAATTATATAAACACTTGAATTTCTTCCAGACTTTCTTAAAACTCATCCTATTCCTAAATCTGCTGTAAGAACTTTAATACTTCTACCAATTGCTTTGAAATTGAACCCTCGTTGTCACTTAAAAATTTCTGATTTAGTTTTTCTGA
Source organism: Loxodes magnus (assembly GCA_946699065.1). Classification (NCBI taxonomy): domain Eukaryota; phylum Ciliophora; class Karyorelictea; order Loxodida; family Loxodidae; genus Loxodes; species Loxodes magnus. Next base: position 53,850 of record CAMPDV010000518.1, on the reverse strand, counting down.
GTCTTCAGCTATAATTTCTTGCATTAATACGTACAGCTATCCATACCTAAGCATCTTATTTACTCCATTCTTAACGCTTTCTAAGTCACTATTAAAGATTTGGATGTAATTTTAGCCATAAAGCTATTAAGCTTAGCTTTTAACAGTCTTTCATTTTTATTCGTTTAGTTCTGATAGTTTCGCTAAAACGAACTCATAAAACTGAATATAAATTTAGCTTGTCATATTAAGTAGCTCGAATGCATGGATTAAAAGGATGTGGATATTCTTAGTCTGTATGTTTTTGATTTTGGCCAAGTTTTACTCACTCCTTTCACTAATGAATTAGTTAACTATAATCTAATCTTTCTTTAGTCCTTCTTAGTTCGAAAAATAAGTTTCATCAACTGCAAATTCATTAAAACTGGTTAACTGAGGAGGGACTAGCTAAAAGAAGTCATAGCTGAAGTTTTACCCTATACTTTATATCATATAAGTATAATTTCCTCCTTATTTGATAATCAAATCCTCTTATTTTAACCTACACACCTAAAGCCTATTTCCAGAGCTTAACCTTCATATTTCAATAATTTTTCTTACTTAATTGTATACAACCATGTAGGATTTCTTTTCAATTAGAATACTAGAAATAAGAACATCTCTCATTCCTTTGAAGATTCTTATGAAAAGCTCACTTTAACAGTCAAATATGTAAATTCTTCCTGATGAATCTAATATCAGTAATAAGCTTTGGACTTTGTGTATCCTAGTAATGGAGTTGGTGATTTAAAAGGACTGATCTATTTAGGTGTTCATCTGCTTAATCTGATAGCTAATAACTTTATCATTTCCCCTAATTTTATTTCAGATACTTTTGCTGATGCTAAAAGCTTTCTATGTAGTGGTCTATTTGCTTAAGGTTTCTTTATCGATATAAAAAGTTTAGATAAGGTTATTGTTCACAACTACTAAAGTCTAACTTTTAGTAGCAGGGAGAAAGTTCATTTTCTAATATACAAGAAAATGGTCAGGAGCTTGTTCTAACTACATTCTATAACATACCAAATATTCTTGCTAGAATCCTCGTTAGCTTCAAACGAACAAATCGTTAATCAAGACTAAATTATCAGATGCAATTAGAAATATTTCGTCACTTCTATTAATAGAGTTCTGATTTACATAGCAAGACACTATTTCTTGAAAGACTTCTATCTTTTATATTAGTCTTCCTTACTAATCCAATATACTAAAGTTCCCATTTAAGAACGTTTCCACTATATAAAACTAATAGCTCAGCTCGGTAATTTACTCCTCATTGACGCTTTGCTGTAGAATTTTAAATCACTTGACACTAGAGACTTCATCATCCATTTACTAATCAAGAACACATTTGGTTTCATTCATGAACTAATCATAGTGAATAACGATAACATTCCATGCATTTCAGAATATAGTATTGATTGAATTAGACTTCACTAGCATCTCTATCTAGTATTGGTGAATATCCTTTCCTAAATCTATTCTGCTTATTTTTTTTAAGTTCAGTTCTGTTTAAGACATTTTCAATTTAAAGCTTTCCTTTAATTATTAGCTTTACTAATATAATTCTAAGCCTTTATTCTTTATCTTTATATTTAAAGCATTCTAGATAATATAGACAAGTTAAGAGGCTAAAACAGTTGTGAAAGTACTGAATAAATTGGCAAAGCAAAACGCAAAAGATAAAAGAAATTAGAGGATTTTAATTGAGCTTCATTATAAAGTAGCTTGATTGAGATAAGGAGAGTAAACACTAAAGGAGAAAGTAACTAAGTTTATCACTTAAAAGTAAAATAGAATCTATCAGTGAATTCCTGAACCATCTTGCTATTATTTAGATTCTTAAAGATAAAACATTAGAAATACTAATAATAATGCTTTTAGTTATACTATAAGTATCACATGCACTTATTAAAGAGTCTATGTAATTTTTAAATTACTAAGAGAAAGCTTAAGCACTAACCAGCAGTTCAAAGAGAAAGTTTAGTTTAGAATAAATAGAAGCTTTTGAAGTATAGAGTAATCAAATAAGATACACTAAAGTATAGAATTTGAATTAAACTAAAGGCAAAGCTATTTAGGATATAAAAGACCTTGTTAAATTAATTGGGATATCAACAAAAGAACTATTTAATATCTTTTTCTATTTCTAAACTTTAAAACAAACTTAGCTAATTTATAACTTAAGATGCTTAAGTTATTAGATTGTGATATTAAATAAATTAACTGTCTTATAAAATATCAGTTTTGAGTAACTAAGTTACTTGAATATGAAAATGGAAACTATAATTATTATAACAGTCACATATCTCATAAAGACAGACTATCTGCTGAAATTTAAAAAAGATTATGGATATATTTTACCTTTAGTTCACTAGACTAACTTTATAAATAACTTTGAATATACTCTAACTTTGTTTACGTAATTACTAAATATTTTAAGAGGTAAAAGGTAATAATTATTGGCAACAGAATTATAAGTTATAACAAAAATGTTTCTCTGTATGAAATCAAGAAAATCAAAATGAAACTAAACGTTTGATAAATCTCTAGTTAATAAGCAAAGATGCAGAGATTTTTAGTTAGATGTGATATTTTATAAAAATGCTTCAAAGTATAAAAATAAAGAGTTACTTTATTAGCTTCAAATATATTTGAATTATATTTTACTTACCTTATATTCTTGATTTTTTAATTAAATAGAAGTATTGAGATTTTGTATATTTAGTATTAAGGAAATTTCATTTAAGAATGTTCTTATTGATCATAAACATTTCAATCATTCTTATTTGATTTTACATTTTCACACTCTGAACACTAGCAAGTTGGTGTGCAGTAAACTTAGGCTGAAAAGCAAGCGCAATACTTCTTATTACATGGGAATTTGCGACAAACACATCCTTTTATATTTTTTTGATGGAAAATTAAATTTTTCTTCCTATCGAATGCCTGAACATCTTACTTTAAAAACTATTTTCTGCTTTATTTAACTACCTCTATGTGTTTATCATTATTTTGGCAGTTCTGACAAATGCATTTTTTGTCACAGAGTTTGAAATCACTAAAGCATTGACAGTACATTCTTATACACTTAGTTTTATAGCATCTACATCCAGATTTCTAATTAAAATTTTGAAAGACCATTTCATAATTAATTCATCACTTATTTTCTTTTTCTTACTCGTTACATTAATTAGCGAAAAGTTGTTACTAGCATAAATTAAAATTCTCACTTTTAGCATTTTCATTACTTAGCATGCTATGGTTTTGGAGCTCGACTTCTTGCTAATTTCTATCTTCGTTTTAATATCTTCTCTCTTTTTCCTAGGGAAAGTTAAGCAAATTATTAAAGTCAAAGTATTCCTTTTATAAAGTTCAATTATTTGATTTTTGTTACGTATCTATAAATTCTTCTTGCTCAATAGTAACTTATAAGTTATCGCTTTGGAATGTATATTTTCCAGGCTCTAAAATAGGAAATTAAATCATAACTACTTTTACTTTCCCAGTTGCATTTTACTTACTAGCCTTCTCTAAAGAGCTTAGATCATTTGCATTTTCCTATAATTCCTAGTTATTAGCACTTTGGTTTGAGCTGGGTTTCTATTATCGATTATCCTCTATTTTACTTAAACTCTAACTTTACTATGAAAATAGAAGCATCAAATCAGTGTCAGGAATTTAATACTACTCTTAGTTTTCAAAGTTAAAGTCGAAGGGAAAAAGTTAGAAATCTTATTGTTCTATGTTTTCATCAGTTATCTACATTATACCGCCTAAGTTATTAGTAATTTAAACTCCAAGTCAAATAAAGGATATGTCTATCTTACATCTATATGATACTATTTATTCAAATACTTTAAATTACTAGTAGAGTGTATTAACTAAGACTATATCATTCTATCTTTATATTAATACTACTTCTGCTTTCTCAAGCTTAGAGGCTACTTTTTATCTATGCTTATCAAAATAGAGTACTAGGTAGCTATTTTAAAGCTTTGCTCTTTACTACTAGTTGATTGTAATGTTAATAGTTTTTAGCTTTAGTAGAGGAGTATTCGTAACTTAATATATTGAAGAGCATCTCTATTAAAAAAAAAACCAAAGAGTCACATTAAAGAAAGTAGATAACAAGTAGACATCCAGAATGCTATTATCTAAATTGATACTAAGCTCTTTGCTTATTTGAATGAATTGCTTATTTAAAAAGCTATATTAGTATTTATAATTTTAGTTAGTACTCATTCATTTCTTTTATATAAGAAGAAGGGAAAATAGGGAGTTTAGCCCTTATATGAAAAAAATATCTAAGATATATTATTTAGATCAAAGGACTTCGTTATATATAATACACTGAAGGTAAAATTGGATTTCTAAGGTTCAAAATTAAACTATTCAGAGCTTTAGTTCTATTATTCCTCTTGCCTTTAATCCAAAAACCCTGTAGCTATTTATTTAAATACCTTGAATAGCATGAGTTTACTGAAGAGATAAATTACCTTTCTTAAACTAGAATTATAAAGAAGTATTAAAGGCTTTTTAAGCAATAGACTCACTAGCTTGCTATTTAAGTATATTGAAGATAGGGAATATAGTTAAACGAAGTATATCAGCCCTACTATAAACTTAGCTTATTCTACATCTTTATAATACAATTAAAGTAGAAATCTAACTAATTAAGTCTAAAGATATTATAAGTAGAATTCTCTAAATTCACTGCTATAGATTGACCAAAGAACTTATAATGATATCTAATGTATTAGGCTTCATTTTATTATCTAGTATCAGGTTTACAGTTATTGGACATAAAAGGAGCTAACTGTCTGAGATATCATTCTAAATTTAAAACTATGACAGAGGAAGAAAAAAGAGTACTAGATTTATTGTATTTTATAGGCAAAAATACTTAATTATATACATCTTAAATCAACAAAGCTATATAAAAAGAGGTTTAACCATATAAATCACAAAAGTATGACAGAATATCATAATCGTAATACTTAGACTGAGATAATAAAAAAGTAACTTTATATATTTTAAACTACTTTGACTTCTATTTCTAAATAGATAAAGTAGACTTTAAAAAATATTAAAGGATTCTATATCCACACTTCACTGATAATAAGAATCATAATTTACATATTTCTCATTTTATAGCTAATCAATAATCTAGAATCAAGCGACTAATGTAGATGTCTTTTTAAATTGCTTATAAGAAGAGACTGGAAATTTAAAAATTGCACTACTATTATGAAATATTTTATACCAACTATCTTAAAATATCGCTTTATAAGAGTTTCAAAGGTCAAAGAGTAGTACTTTAATATGTTCTAAGACTTAACTAAGAGTCATAAGTAGAAAGGAAGTTTGTATTGAGTAATTAATTTAAAGAACTCCTGACTTCTAGGCATGACTAGAAGTACAAAGCATTATATAAAATCCCTTTAGAAGGTATATAAGTAGTTAATAGTTAATCTTTGATAAAAGATAATCAAAAACTATGCTTTTTTAATTAAAGGAGTCAGCTAATTTTGTAAAATGAATAAAAATGATATAAATGAGGAAAAACTAAACCATAATAAAATAGCTTCTTAATTATCTATTATGCTGTAAGGAGAACCTGGAAGAAGATTAATAAGCAAAAAAAGATGAAGAGAATAGAACTTTTCATTAAAATAGAGAAGAGAACCCTAGTTTTAAGTAAGTCTTATTTACAAATTAGTCAAGATTGTACTTAAGTTTTAAGTAATGAACTAAATATCAAAATTTAAAAGTCTGTAGTTTCATAAAGCTAAATTGATATTAAGTGAACGCTTAGTTTTGAAAACGAGAGCTAAGAGTAGTTGAAGAAAAATTTTTAATAAGAAAATAGCTTTTGCATAAAGGAAATAACCTAGGAACCAATAACTCCAGCATGAGATGGGAAATTAAAGATAACAAATCAAAGTATAAAAGTATCTCCAAATAGCTCGATTAAAGAGTAAGAAGCTACAGAATATAAGAAACAGAACAACCTGAAAAAGAAGATAGAACTTTCATGAATAATTAGAATAAACGGGTAATTTATATCATTATTGTGTTAAAACTTAGCTTTCTAAATTATTTAGGTATATAATAAAAGATAAACTAATAATTTATTTTGATAATAGCTTCTAAGCAAGGATGTTTGATAAATTATTATAAGGCTATTAATAAATAGCTATTTCATAAGCTAAATGGATTAAATTAGGCCATTTGTTAGCAATGTTTTAAAGTACTATTAACTTAAAATTGAAAACATAATAGAAGATAAATTGATTAAATAAAAGGATATCTAAATTGAAGTCTATAATGCTAATAATTTAATTTTTTGTTGCTTTAGAATAATCTTAGTTAGTAGCAGAACAAAGTAATAGACTAGAGGGCTGTAGAATGATTATCAAGAGATATATCATTGAAATAGTTAATGCTTGAGTTAGTTGAAATAAAGATTAGAACATTTTTATTTAATTAAATATGATTTAGTTCATTTTGAGATTTAGATAAGGTTAATAATATGGCTGTGGGGAAAAACAAGAGAATTTCTAAAGGCAAGAAGGGAGGAAAAAAGAAGGTAGCAGACCCATATCTTCGTAAGGAGTGGTTTGACCTTAAGGCTCCCGCCGTTTTCTCTAAGCGTCGCTTCGGAAAAACAATAGTCACAAAAACTACAGGTACTAAGATTGCAACTGAGATGCTTAAAGGTCGTGTTGCTACTGTTTCCTTGGCAGATCTTCAGGAAAATAATGATCTTGCCTTCCGTAAAATGAAGCTTTGCATTGAAGAAACATAGGGAAAAGAATGCCTTACTAACTTCCATGGAATGGATATGACTCGTGATCATTAGGGTTGGCTTGTTAGGAAATGGCAAACAATGATTGAGGCTCATGTTGAAGTTAAAACTTAAGATGGGTATTTACTACGTATTTTCTGCGCTGGCTTCACCAAGAAGAGAGAGAACTAGATTAAGAAAACATGCTATGCTTAAACTTCGTAAATAAAACTCATTAGGAAAAAGATGATGGAAATCATGACTAAGGAAGCTAGTTAGAATGATTTGAAGACACTTGTTTCCAAATTTATCACTGAAGAAATTGGAAAAGCAGTTATTAAGCAAACCGCCACAATCTTTCCTCTTAAGGATGTTGCAATTCGCAAAGTAAAAGTATTGAAGAAGCCTAAATTCGATATCAGCAAGCTTATGGAAATTCATATGGATACTAAAGAACCTGTTCAGAAGCAAAATGAGACTAAAGAAACTGAAAACACTTTGACAAAAGAAATCAAAACCTCGACATAGTGATCCGCTTCCGACTTTTAAAAATTAAATAATAACTTACCTAAGTTTAAGCATCTAATTAATATTTTTTACTCATATATAAAAATATGTGATTCCCAAATTATTCAACTAATAGCTTTAATGGTTGATTTATAATTTGCTGGAAGTTTACAATAAGCTTAGCTTATATAAGTCATTTGACTTCATAAAATAAAAGAGACTAAGATATTATAAAAATGCTGAGAGTAAAGTAAACATTAAGATTTAAAATTTTAATTTTTGTATTATTAAAGCAAAATTTTTCTTTCAGTTACCCCTCTCTTCTTGTAACTACTCTCTTTCAAGCTCTTAAATTATTTGACACTCTCATTGAGAAAAGATTTAGAATTGAATTCTCTCTAAGTTTTACCTTTCTTAATTAATCCTCCATCAAAAGTTTTATTAATGGATCTATTTTTTTATTCAAGCAGCCTTGGCTTGACATTACAATATTTACTTCAATCTGAAATTTTTAATTCATTGTGCTTATAAATTGGCTTTAGTACGTTTTTTGTTGGAACTTAGTAAAAATCTCTTGAGTAATCTCTTGCAATTTTTCGATTAACTCTCTCGCTAAAAATAGAGCTAACCAAGTCTTATTTATACTACCCCCATTCATTTTATTCAATATGCTTTTATCTTATTTCATTGTCTTTAGGAACATACATGCAATATTTATCAAGTAATCTCAGTTTTTCCTATATAAAAAATTACTTGATCAAGTCTTTCTAAGTCTTCGTTTTTGGTTATTAAGATCTCAGTTGGAAGTTCAGCAACTAAATAAACTTTATACCTTCTCATTTTCGCGAAAAATTCATCCAGTCCATATATACCTCCATCACCTATATTAATGCTTACTTATGACTCCCACTTTGATAAATTAGAATTAAGAAGCTTCTCCCGGTTACGGATCTATATATCTGTTATCTCCTTTTGCTTCAACCACGAATTCAATTCTCCTCATTAATTTCACTCTTCCTTTGATAACAAAAAATGTTTTATTGGATTCTTCATTCTATTTTGCTACAACAGCATCTAAAAAATAAAACTTTATTTCAGAGTTATAAGCTAAGTCTATTATAATTGGATCTGTCTTGTCTCTAAAGATTGGATATTTATCTATTGCTTTAAAAATTTTCTGTACTCGTTGTGAGCATTCTCCTTTAACTAGCTGATCGTATATTTCTTTTTATAGCACTATTAGTCATGAATTTTCTAAAGCTATGATAGACGCTATCCTACGTGTTCCGTAGAGCAAAGCAACTTCACCAAAGCCATTACCTTGTTCAAGAATTGCAATTCTAGTGGGTTTTTTAGTAACATAATCATTTTTTTCTCTTCTCACTACTTCTACTGATCCTGAATGAATCATATAGTAAGCATCACCAACATCACCTTCCTCAAATACAACATCTTTTGGAAAATATTCCCTGACAGTGACATATCTACCTAACTGCTAAATCTAATTTTCTGATAAATTTAACTTCGTAAAAAAACTGCTCAACTTCTGCCCGATTTCTTGCACTTATTATGTAGTCCTACTAGCAGGAGGGATTTAAAGAAGTTTCTTAAATAATTCTCTGTTATTTTCATTGTTTTCCATTTATAATTCAATTCAGAGTAAAGTTAGAACTAATTCATACTAATACTAGTTATTTCATTTTCCCTTTAGTACTTTATATTCATTATCTATTACTTTAGTTTCATATCATTCTGGTTCCCTGCTTATTTAATCTATCATCCTTTTAATAAGCTTCTTTAGTCTTTCTTTATAGATTCAAAATCCTTTATCTATTGCTAGTTCTATTTGTTCAAGTTGTTTAGACTTAATTTAATTTCTAACTTTTATGAACGTCAGTGTACTAGATCAAAGGTCATAGTTAGATTAAAAGGAGTAAGAATTGGAACTAAAAATAGAATGTAGGAATATGGGAAGAAAGAGTGATATCATTAATGCGTTAACTATAAAGAAAGTAGCCTACTTAATTATATAAATTGAAGCTTTAGAAAAGATTAACTTAAACATTAGTTAGTGAATGTCAAACTAGAGCTAGAATATAAAGATAAAGGCTAACTTATCTTATAGGATTAAAAGCAATCATTCCTTATAAAGCTAGATTGATCATGCTAGTTGTTGAAGTGCTTGAGTAGAAAGATGTGGTAGTGATAGAAAATGAATAAAATGAGGTTTAAAATAATAGATATGAAAATTTAAAGTTTAAAGGAGTAATAAGAATCAGTTCTTAAAACCAGAAAAATCGCCATTATTTATTATAATTATGGTTTCTTAAGCAACCGCGCAAGAGGTTTTCAGATAACTACTATAAGATTCAGAAAACTAATTATGTTTTGATTGCCGAAAAAAAGGAACATAATGGGCGTCTGTCTCACATGGAATCTTTTTATGCCTTGAATGTTCTGGCTTTCATAGAGGTTTAGGAGTGCATATTTCATTTGTCCGAAGCGTTACTATGGACAGCTGAAGTGTTAAATAACTTAAGTATATGAGTAATGGAGGAAATCGTCTATTTAGAGAGTTCCTTTAGACTTACAATATTCCTGAATAGCCACTTCCTGCCAAATATTAAACGATTGCAGCAAAATGATATAGGGATACGATTAAAAGCTAAGTTGAAGAAACTCCATTTAATTAAAAGAAACCCACTCCTGAAGAAGGCGCCAAAAACTTTGAATAAGGACCTCCAGCTTCTCAATAAATGTATTCGCAATAAAAAAGCTTTGCTTCAGAACCTTTACCATAATAGCAAGAACAAGATAACTCATTGGGTTCGTGATTATCATATGGTTGGAGTAAAACTAAATAAACATACCAAGTTGTAAAAGACACTGCTACTTCGGGTGATTTAGGCTAGAAGATTTAATATGGTGCATCATAAGCTTTGAATAAAACAAAAGAAATGAGTAGTGTAGCACTCGAAAAGTCCAAAAATTTGGCAGGTAGTGCCTTTGAAAAGACAAAGGGGCTTGTAGTAAGTTTTAAAATTCAGCAAGATCCTAATATACAAAATATTAAGGAAAAATCATCTTAGGCATTATGAACGGGTGTCGAAAGGGGAAAACAAGGACTAAATAAATTTCTAGCTTACACAGGTCTTGGAAATGAAGAGAGTAAATAAGAGGAAGAAAATGTGATATAGGAAACAAATTCTTTTCCTCCTACACAGTCTTCATACAAAAATTCAAAAAGCGAATGAGTTGAAATATATAAATGCTTACTTTATTCTATCTTTAAATAATAACCTAATTATTGAAATTAAGAAATTCAATTTTACATCCTCCTTCTTCTTCACAAATCCAGTGAATACTCTAAATAAAAGAATTCTCTGGTCTCTTGTTATCATCATTCAGATTCCAACCAATCAATAAATAAAAGATTGATGATAAAAAATCTGATTATAAATATTGATCTCGAAGTAAGTTTTTAAGTTATCTTTTAGAATGTAATCTCATAAACTTATAAATCATCTATTTCTTCATTTCGTGTTCATAATATAAAATGATAATGATAATACTTATCTACATAGTCATTATTTTTCTAATAATTGTATGAAATAACATATGAAGCTACCTCTTACAACTTTCTGATTCATTAGCTAATCTTTAGTTATTAATACTCTAATGTAATAGACTAAGAATCTTAATCAGCTATTAACTTTTTAAAAAGGTTGTTACGACTAAAAAAAAAGGTTTTAAATTTGATCTAGTAAATTTAGCTCTGTATTTAGTGAAAATTATTGATGAGCGATTTAAAAATAATTAATTAGTTATTTCAGCACTATTAAAATACCCTTAATTCTATTTCAGGTATGATAACTCAAATTTAATTTTTATAACTTATATACTACTTCTTTATGTTCCTATTAGCATGCTAATTTAATGTTAAATCATAGCAGTATTAAACAAAAATTCATCCTTAATAAAAGTAAACTATAGCAAATATACAAAGCTTAGCTTGCATTTTATATATAGCACTAATTTATAATATTTCCTTTATTAGTCTGTTTTAATTAGTTCATAATATAGCTAAAATACGTTTTGAGTAGCTACAGATGTAGCTTTTTTATTTCTACTTTGTATTGTTTCTACTTTATTTTTAGGCATTTAGAAGCATCAAGCTTTAAATTTATGTCCAGCTTATTTTCATTTATTTATACTTTTATATTGGTCAAAATTTAATACCTAAAATCAGGCTTTCTATGAAATTAAAGAAAGTAAGCAAATATTTGATTGAATAAAATCTTTAAATTTAGCATTGCTACTAGAACTAAATGTCTAATTAGTTGCTACTAGGATAATCTCTAAACTGAACAAGCAAATCTAATCAGCACAAATATGTCTTTATCCATAAGATAAATACCAAGTAACTATACAACTACAGATATTTCCCTCTTAATCCCTTAATAAATTTCCCATTCCTTTGAAATCAGTTTTATTATCTAATTACTACAATTATAAGTTTAATATCGAAAAGCTTTTTAAATAAATGACTATTAAGCTATTCTCTTATAATCTTTATCCATAGTATAAAGATTAATAGCTATTGCTTTATATAAATCAATCTGATGCTCTATATGATTTAGTGTAGGGATTATAGATTGAAGAGTTCATTTCAGTGTTCTAAATATCTTAAGCTATCTTCGATAGTTTCCTGTCTAATTCTTCAAACTTAAATTTTTGCTCTATTGAAATGAGATTTTCTTCTAGAAATAGAGAAACTAACTAATAACTGAAAATAAGAATATCTGATATTAGACAATCATACATACAATAACTATAATACTTAAACATTGCTATAACTATCATACTTTTAGTATACTGATTACTCATCTCCTAGAGTCTAATTTTAGCTTTAATAGTAATACTTCATACAATAAAAAGGTTTCTGTCTTATAATTATCTTTAAAGATATATGGTAAAAGCGTTTAATTAGCTGGCTTAAATTTAGCTTCTATGGTATTTATTATATTTCAAAATTCTTAAATGAAGAGATACTTTCAATTGATCCAGTCAAGATAGTTGTAATAAGAAAGTCCCCTATTTAGCTTTAAACTATTTAAAGTAGTTTTTGCTGCTTTAATTCTCATTTATATCATAGTCTTCAATAAGCTAATAATTTTAACAACCTTTCTCTTTCTTATCATATGCAAAAGATAGAACTAATTAAACCCAGATCTAACTAGATACTAGAGCTATTATATTTAAGCAAACCCAAGACTTTATCTCCTTAAATTTAAAAAAGCTTGGATATCTTAATTTCTACATAAATACCAATATGGATTCTAGTACTTTTTGATTTAATTTTAGGATACTAGAATAGTGAATATTTAGTTATGTAATTAAATATCCATTTACTCATTTATTTATGGAACTTCATTATAAAAATGGATTCAGTTAAGAATTTTAAGTTCTAAAATTCTTCTATTTCAGCTTTTTACTTGAAATTAGTTACCCTTCCCTTGCATGTTATCTCTTTTTGCGTTGCTTATCAGAACGATACTAATATGATCAGCTGAATTACCATCTTTTCGCGCTTTGTCCTCTGGGTTTTCTTCGCTTCATTTGAGGACCTTTAAAATAAATTTTATTTAAAAGCTGCTTTCTACTTAACTATGTTCTATTGCACCTTTGAAAGTTTCTTGCTACTGTTCCTGTTTCCAGATTTATAATGATTAGGGTTATTGGTAATAATTTGAAATGCAACATTAGGAAATTTGATAGTAAGGAACTGAAAAATATAACTGCCTACTTATATTATATCCGTATTGATAGGAATAACCAAATGCTATCAATCAGGCTTGCTTAATATGAGTTTTAACTTCCAAATTGGAATTTTATTTTTGGTCTTTATTAATGGAGCAAGTATTGTAATATTTCATTTAGAGCAAGAAACTTTATACCTCAATCAGAAGCAAATCTAGCAAGATTTAATACAGTTCAGATTCATATCCTCTACTACTAGAGCTGCTATTCTAATTATGAATAAAGACTGTAAGGTGATGTGGGAAAATGCCTCAGTTTATGAGTTCTTCTAGAATAGAAGCATTCTCTAAATTTTGAAAGATGCTCAGTATTACAATAAAAGCCTGACTACCAAATTTTCCCTTGACTTAGAGAAGTATATTCTTGGTAAGGAATCCGTTCCTAAAAAGTTTAGCCAAGTTTTTATTAAAAACTTCTAAATCTATGGAGCTTAAGATAACTATCAGATACTGGAAATTGAAGCTCTTAATACCTTCTGATAAGGCTAGGAAGCTGTTCTTTTAAATATTCTGGATATAACTTAAATATAAAAAGAAATCGCCAAGGTTGAAAATCTTAAGCAGGAGGATAAGTACAAAACGCTTTTTTTAAAATCACTGAACAATTAAGTTTGTGAACCTGTTACTTAAATAAAAAATGCAAGTCATGATTCTCTGGTAGCTCTTGAAAAACTTTAGAAGGAGCAAAATGGAGAGACTGAAAATAAACTTGATATCTAAAATTTCGCAGAATCCCTGAAGTAAATTAATAAAAGGGCAAAATCTTTGATGAATGTAGTAGGATAGCTACATGAAATAGTCTAAATACATACCAATGCAGCTTAGATTAAATGGAGCATTTTTGAAGTTAAGGGACTACTGAGAAAGGCTTAATAAATAATTATGTCTCAAGCTGATGAAAAGGGAATAGGACTGATTTCTAATATTCAGCCTTCGGTTCCTGTACACATATTTTCGGATCAAACTAAGATTTTATACGTACTATAAAATATGTTGCTTAACTCAATAAAATACACTGAAGTAGGAAAAATTGAGATTAAGGTTAAAAAGTCTAATAATTATATCTCAGTGGAAGAACAAGAAAGGTATGACTTATACAAGTTTTAAGTATATGACACTGGCAAAGGATTAGATGTTAACATGTTCAAGTAATCTTTTATATACAGAGGCAAAAGTAATTTGAATGTCTTTGAGGGTTTCGGCCTTGGACTTTATATATCTTCTTAAATAGCATATGTTCTCAGTGAAAGGTACCTAGAAATAAAGTCAGAAATAAACTCCTTTTCTGAATTTTCCTTTTATGTAAGAAGCAAAAAGATTTGATTAAACTTGTCTTTAATAAATTAAATCTAAATTTAAGCTTTTTAGTCTTAATCCCTTAATTCTATTCCATTAAGATAACACTTTTTAGCAATCTCTTTTAATAGCTCTTAATCTCTATACTCTAATAAAGACTTATAGAATCATAGAGTTTGGATAAGAGTCTATTAAAGTGCTTATGAGTATGTCTCCTAATATAATGAGATTATATTAAAATGAGGCTAATATAATCAGTTATTTGATTAATGCTCTTTGCAAATTAGTAATTATAATGACTAAAATGAGTCAATTGTAATACCTAGAAGGTTCAAAATTAAGGTACTTACTATCTATATATCTATCAAGGATAAAAATTAAATTAAGTTAAGTCAAGTAAAGCTAAAAAAGCTGCTAATTCAAATTAATTTAGTATCCTGATTACTTTAATATGCTTCGATTGAAATTTATAAACCTAATACTATAAAGAAATTGATTAAGATAGTAATTGATTATTTTTGGCTAAGAAGCTTTATTAATAATCAAGGAAAAGAAGCAGAGATGATTAAGTTATAAACAGTACAACTAGTTTTAAAATACGCTTGAATACTTTCATCTACTAATTGCTTTAAGGGGAGCTTTTATTATATGAATTAACTCTATTTAAGAAACTTATAATCCTCAATAAATCTATTCAATATCGTTTAACTAGGTTATTAAGATTGTATAAGTACGATAATCTAATTTTATCTTATTCATATAATATTAGCATTAGAGAGTAAATAGCCTCATAAAGCTTCTCAATATACAGCTTAGATATCGACATTAATATACTTATAGTATAACTAAACTAATGAAAAACTTACTATCATGAGATTACTATTGACTTCTCCTTTATCTTACTTTCGCTAGGATATAACTAAATTAATAATTGATTAATTTGATATATACTATCAAAGGAAACTTAATAGTCTTATAACTTTAAAAAATATTTTAAACTGAAGGATGAGAATAATTAAAAGGGATGAATGAAATAAGTATTAAAGACTGCTATAATAATCTTATATTTAATAATCTTATAATAAAGAAAAGTCTATCATCCTCATTTCTCAATTCCTTACATCTTTTTTTAACCTATAACTACCTTTCCTTTGAATATCTTATAATATTGCTTAAGCTTAGCCTTTTTTAATAGTGAGGTGATAAAATAGAAAGAAATAAAGGTGAAGATGTTCGAAATACTAAGTAAGTGTAAATTATAAAACCACTATATTTATAAAAGGTATCTAAGCAATTGAAAGTCTTTTGTTATTAAGATAGTGATCATTATTCTATAATGGATGCTAGATAGTCTATATATAAAAATATAGTCAAAGCTTATGTTATACCAGCTATTGAAAAAAATTTCAAAAACTAAAAGTTAAAAGAGTAGCAAAATGCAAATAAGTAAAATAATATTGAAGTGAAAAAAGTTCAGAGTTAAATTTAATTTAACTATTCTGCATCAACTATTCTCATCGAATCCTTTTCATCTATTATTCTACTATGACTTGCGCTAAAGTTGGTTATATCTTTTGTAGTACCATAAATTATCTAACTGTTTACATTAAGTTAATCAGTTTCAGGATCATTATCCATCCAAGTGGTTTAAAATTTCATTTCAGTTGTACCTTCCATTTCTTAAGTATCATTTTTTTTGAGTATTTCTTTGCTTCCAGTTTTTTCTTTATTTTATTATTATTTTCAAGAAATAGTAGAAGGAGAGACAAAAATTCGTCTCTTTTTGGATAGGTTTATTTAAGATTGCTCATTCTTCTTTTTGATTCTGTCTTTAAATTTTTTCTAAATTTTCTTAACAGCTATCAAGGTTGCAGTAGTCATTTTTATTTATGTATCAGTGTTCTATTTTAGCTCAGGGTACATCTTTATTATTTTCTTATTTAGCCTTCTGAAAATAACAGCTTCTTTTTCTAATTACTTCCACATTTCTAAAGGATCTTTCTTATAGCATTTAGCTAAATATCTCCTAGATACTGCTTGTGCTACTTCTAAATAGTATAGCTTTTCTTCTCTTATCTGTAAGTCAAGTTCAAGCATGAATTTTTCTTTCTACTTTTTAGTCAGGAAGTTGGAAAATCCTAAAGGTTCTCCTAGTTTTGTAAGAAAGACCTCCAGTTTTTCGATATCAATATGGCCAATTGCTTCCTAATCTACAGTGCTTCAACAGTCTCTGAAATGCTCAAATTAATTTTCAGTTATTTTTAGATCCTCTTTGTTACTAGCTTCAACAAAACCTTTCAAGACAACAGCTATAAAAAGGTTTAGGAAAACGAAAGTAAAAATAATGGCAAATGAAATGAAAAATAGGTAAGAATTGATTTAGCTTCCACACCCTGTTGGCTTATCCTTTACATCTTCTCAACTTGGGTTATCAATACATCTTGTGAAGTAGCTGTTTTAAAGAGAACAGGCTATCATTAATTCGTTCCAACCTTCTCCAGTGGCACATCTTAATAACGTAAGAAAAGCATTGGCTAAGCTTTGAAAATTAGCATGAGAGTCTAAAGATCCATTTTCCTTTATCTTCGAAAATAGTTAAATTCCTAAAACTGAATAAATGAATAGGAATAAAAGACTTAATGCTCCAACGTTTGCTAGTTCAGGAATAGTTAGAAGTAGTGTATTAAAAATCGTTCTTAAGCTTTTCGCAGTTTTGACTAATTTCAAAACTCTCCCAACTCTGAAACTTCGAACAATAGTGCTTATAGCAGCTAATTTTACTCCTTTGACTAAGCTTGATAAAATCATTCCAACTATAGATCCGCAGATTATGAAAAAATCAAATTTGTTTCAGTTATCTTTGAAGTAAACTTAGCCTCATCCTAGTATTTTAATAGCAGCTTCAATCATGAAAATGATAAGAAACACAATGTTTAATGTATCAAAAGCTTGCCTTAAATCTTCATCCATTCCATATCATTATAATGCAAGTACACATGTATTAAGAATTATGAAAATGAGCATTAAGTATTCGAACTTCTAACTCCTAGATATTTCATATAGAAACTTCCTCACTTTGTTACTAGGCTTTTATATCAATTTCTTAGGATAAAATTTAAGCATCATAGCTTTTACTGTAACTCACTACTATTACTAAGGAGTCAAAAAAGCACTTTCACTTGTTATGCCCTCTTCTTTATTAAAGACGTCGATTACCACACCAACAAAAAGATTCAGTAAAAAGAAGTTTCCAACTATCACAAAAGCGATAAAAAACAAGCTTCATTATTCTCTATGATAAATATGGGGAACTTTATCTATGCCAACAGAGTCAATTCCTTAATGCATAACAGTAACTCATCCCTCTGTTGTTGATATTGAAAACATAATAACCATTGCGTTTAGAACATTGTCAAAGTTTAGTATTCTGTTTTCTCACACACCTCCCACATCCATACAGTCCTACTTAGTAATTAAGTATATTCCATCAATTTAAACATCTAAGCATTAGTAAAATGCTCCTTTAAAATAGTTTACACCAAAAATTCCAAACAAAAGGAAAAAAATACTACAAATTATAGTCACATTAACTACTGAAGGTATAGCTCTAAGCAAAGACTTAGTGACCAACTTCAGTCCTTCATTTTTACTAAGGACTCTTAAAGGTCTAAGAACTCTGAAAGTTCTTAAAACTTTAACAAATGCAAACTGATAATTCTCTAAGGCAAGGTCTAGCAAGGAAAGCAAAACTATAGTAAAGTCTAGTTTGTTCCAGTTATTTCGAATATATGCTGATTCTTAATTACTTCAAAATCCTAGGGCTATCATTTTTAAAACCATTTCTAAAGTAAAAATGGAAGTAGTAGCTAAATCAGAGTATCATAATAGTTTGGCTTCTTTACTATTCGGATCTAAAAGGGGATTATCTATTGATTGAGTTATAGTAGAAAACAAGATAGTTATCAAAATAATGAATTCAAAGTACTTACTTTTAATTATTCTATACAGCAAAATCCTAAATTTATTCTCTGTAGAAAACAGACACAAGGATTTTCCATAAATTTGCTCCTTATTTTTTTCGAAAGATTCTGGTTAAGAACTTGCCGTATTGAGTCTACTATTAGAAGGCTTTACTTTTATTACTATTTTTTGCTCTTAATTCGTTGTATTTTATTAAGGGCTGCTTTATAATCCGTTTTTCATAGCTTCATTATCATTATTCTCCAGAGTAGCATTAGATTCTTACTTCTATAAAGCTGACTTTCTTCTGCTTTATTCTTAATTATAGTGATTATATACTTTAGTAGTCAGATTTGAATTATTTCTAGTCAACATACGACGAAAAACATTTTTAACTCCCTACTTAATTTTCAAAGAAACCTATTATCTTTTTTTCTTTTTTTTAATATAATCAAAATAGTCTTCAACTGATGTGAAGTTTGACAGCAGTATAGCTAAAAACAAGTTAAGCATGATATAATTACCAATCACTATCACAAAAATAAAGAATATGACTGAGAATCAATTGGTAGCTCTAACTGTGTTGTAGAATATCAAGTTTCAGTTTTCTCCTGTTAGTATGATGAAAATATTAGTGAAGGCTTTAAAGAATGTATCAAAGCTATTTCTAGGAGACTTCCCATGCTCTAAATCTAGATTTCCTTCTTCATCAAATTAGATTTTATAGGCAAACAGTTCCATTGAAACAAGAGTGAAAACGAAAATTATTATAAGAAGCAGGACACTAAAGCTGCTCATGTCTTAAATTGTCCTTCCAATTGTTTTCAAAAGGTTTTTAAAAGAAGTTCAGCTTCTTGCCAACTTAAAAATTCTAAGTAGCCTGAAAACACGAAAAGCTGACAATGCACCTCCAGAACTAATTTAGCTAGCACCAGAATAAACTTCCGTAAGAATAAGTTCAACAAATGAAACGAGAACTATGAAAGCATCAAATAGATTGAACCTATCTTATGCATACTTCTTAATACCAAGGCCTATTATTTTGATAATCATTTCAACAGTAAAAATAACTATATAAATAAGATTGGTTTCATTTAAAATATTCTCTAACTTCTCGTTATTTGGATATTTCTCCAATGACAGAAATATAGTATTGCTTATAATGGATAAAGTGATAAAGTGCTAAAAATACTAGCTATTTATAATCTTTTTAGCATATCTTCTTAACTTCTTAAGTTAGCTTTTTAGCTTAACTTAAGTGAGTATTTATTAACTTAGTAGCAAACTTTTTTCTTCTGGTTCATTCTGCTCTGAACTTTGAGAGTCACTATGATCTTCTTAGTATTTCGCCACAAAATCGGAATGAGCTTTTTTACTATCCGCATCATATGTCAACCCAACTTTTCTTATCATTCTTCTTTAAATAGGGATAGAGTTACGTCTGTTAACTGGCTGTGAGGATTAGATAACGGATTAATTGACTTGAGCTTACTATAGCTAAAATATCTTTTTAGATTGCTCCTTAATATCAGATTTCAAGGTTTGTGAAAAAGTGTTTCAGATAACTGCAAAAACTAAGTTAACAATGAAGAAGCCTCCAAATAATATAACAAGAATAAAAAAAAGTACAGAAAGTAAAGGAAACTCAGCATCCATATAATTATACATTATCTATACTCATCCTTCTAGTGTAATGCATTAGAAGATTGTAAAAATGGCTCTTAATATGTTATCGAAATTAGGGATATTATAGTTAAGGTTCTCTATTTCTGCTTCTTTTGTGAAACTATCCCAGAATATATTCAAATCACCTGGTAACTTGCAGTATCTACTTTCTGGACATCTATATTATCCTGAGTTTTATGCACAAAGACGATCTATTTTTGGATCAGCCGGTCAATCTTTTTTAGGAACGTTGGACATTCTACATCTTTAGTAAGTTAACCCTTAAAAAAAGTGCAAGCCAAAGATACCAAATAAAAGGAAGATAAAGAATAAAAAGATGACAACATTGGCTAGAGCTTGCAAAGAGTTCATTAAAGATTTAACTTAAAGACGAATACTTGGCAATGCTGAAATTGATCTTAAAGGCCTCAAAACTCTCAAAGTTCTTAAAGCAGATAAATTAGGAACATTAGGAATGGATCCGATAATCCCTGTTATAACAACGAAGAAGTCAAGTCAATTTCATCCATCTCTTAAATAAGTATTTTTCTCAAGGATAAACCCCATCCCTATTATCTTTATTAAGCTTTCAATACTGAACAATAAAAGAAAAAGCATTTCAGTATTAGCAGCGAGTTCATTTCTTCAGCTTCGCTTTCCATTTTCTCTAAAAGTATAATCTGAGCAAGCAAAAATAAAAGAATTGGCAAGAATTATTATCAGCACTGATATTTCAAAAACTTTCGATTCTTAAATTCAAACAACAGCAAGTCTAAACCTGCTTTAGGTGCTAAATACAAACAAAGACTTTTCAGCAAATTTTAATTTTTTATTATGAACCAAAAAATTAAAACTCTCTTATTCCATTTATCCTGATTTATACACTAGCTATTTAATATAAGCATTAAAAAATATCATACTATGCTTAAT
This sequence comes from Loxodes magnus, assembly GCA_946699065.1. NCBI lineage: Eukaryota > Ciliophora > Karyorelictea > Loxodida > Loxodidae > Loxodes > Loxodes magnus. Next base: position 32,865 of record CAMPDV010000518.1, on the reverse strand, counting down.
TCTTCAACCATATAAGAGTAATAAAATGATATTAAAAAATGAAACTAATGATCTCAATTGAAATAATAAGATAAATAAGAAGCGAAATGCAGTAAAATATCTAATCTTATATAATTAATACTAGTATTAAGTACTAAGTCATCTAATTGTTTCTATCATGTATTTAACTAATCTCTACTAACTATAATCATCCTTTTCATCTATAGATAGAAAATAATTAACAAAGTGGTTAGTTTAACATTTATAGCTTTATGATATAATAGGAATGCACTATTTAGTTACTTTAGGAAAAGTATAGAGTCTTATGAATTAGTCTATGATTATACCTAGAACTATGCTATATTTATAGTTAGATTTTTCCTTTTTAATTATATCTAAAAGTATTAGATTCTTTTCATTTAATGACTATTTTATTATTTTATTGGGCTATTAACTTTAATCAATTTTACTAAGCCTGCATAGTTTTATCATACTATTTACTTCTTTGCTATGATTGGAAATTATTATTTTATAGCTAAGAGTATATTAAACATGTAATTGAGATTACACTCTAAATCAGATTAGTAGTCTATTATCTTTTTTATAAATAGAGTATTATTAATTGAGTTAGTAAGTGGCTTAAGCAATTCTAACTAAAGTATTACTTACTGATTTTCTAATCCAGCTTAAGTAAAATAAAGGCTTTATTATACAAGCCATTATAGGTTAATACTTAGAATATATAAGCAAAGGTAATTATTGCAACTACTATACTTTTAATTCTTTAAAATCAAGAACATTAAGATTTTACTTATTAGTATAAGGTTCTAGAATGCATTACTACTAAAAATTAAGTAATCAAAGTTAGAATTTTATAAACAATGCTTAGATCAAACCATTTAGTTAGTTAGTTTAATAAGAATCTATTTGCTTATTATATAATCAATCTAATAATTAGGTACTATATAAATACTAAGAATAGGCCTTACAATATAGCTCACAGATTCAAAAGCATAATACTTGAAAGCTACTAATTAAATAGCAAAAATAGTTAAGATAATTAATTATTTCTCTACTCTGTGATTATTACTAATGTTCAAGTATGTAAAATATTAATGAGGAAGTACTTGCGCATAGTGTGGTTAGAAGTGATTTATTAAGATATAACTATTTAATTTTAAATTAAAAGCAAATAAGTATTAGCTATATATAGCTTAATATTTGATTGTGAGCGTTCTAGTAGTTTATTATGCTTTATTACTGTTATATTTATGCTTCCATCTATTATTATAGAAAGCTTTATTATTATAATAGAAACTCTTAATCTTTATGTTGTCTAGTATGTTAAGTGTTTAGATAATATCTCTAGTAGCTTATCTTAAGTTAATAATAGGTTTAGATAATATGGATAAAGTAATTAGAAAGCATACTAAAATAGAAATAATAAGAGATAAGGAAGTGTATAGGTTTAATACTAAATGGCTAGCAATTAGTCTTAGGTTTTCTTTAGGTAGTATAATAAAAGGTACTAGAAGTAACTTAGATATATGGATTTATAATATTGATAGTGATAATGATATAGTTCTTGTTAATTAGATTATTAGTTACTACATTTAAAATAAACATAGTTAGTTTATCTAAAATATAATAGACTATTAAATTATTAGTTTGCTTATATAGTTGATACTTAGATTAACTAAGTAAATCTAACAATGTCTATTACATTCATTATAGAAACTTTATCACTTTAATATTATAAAATAACACTGAAAATAGTTATATAAATGTAAAGATAAATTAGCAGAAACTAACTTATAGGTATAGAATGAATAGAAGGTTTCTTATTTTATAAGAATTTATCTAATAAGTACTAATCAAAGTACCATCAAGTTTAAATATAACTAACTAATTATTATCAAATCATTGTCACCCAATTATTTAGATTTACATTTACTTTTATTCTATCAATTCCTATTTGTCTGTTTTAAACCTATTTTCATTGCTTCTTATAAAACTAATGGCTTAGGATTAAAAAATTAAAGTTAAAAAAGTTAGAGAATATCTTCTTATTCGATAGATAGCAGAAGGGTCGTTTGGAAGTGTGTGATTATCAAAAAATTTAGATATAACTCGTGGAGATTGATTTGCAATTAAAACCTTTAGAAATCAAAATTATCCAGGAGCCCAATTTTTGGATATTTCGAGAAGAAGAGAAATAAATATTTGGATAAATGTAAATCACAGAAATATTATAGAAATTAAAGATATTTTTTAAACTTCAAATAACAGTTATTTAGTTATGGAATATGCTGCAGGGGGAACTCTTTAATAATACTTAGAAAAAAGAAATAATTAAATTACTGAGAATGAAGCTCTTTATTTTATGTATCAATTAGCAGAAGGACTAAAAGTTCTCTATGATAATAATATATTACATAGAAATTTAAAACCTAGTCATCTGTTACTGAGTGATTTTTCGCAAAGTCCCATCCTAAAAATTTGTGATTTTAGTCTTTCTAAATGTATAGAAGATGAAGGATTGGGTAAAACTAAATATAATACTAAACCTTATATTGCACATGAGATTCTAGTAGGATCTGATACATATGACTACAAAGTGGATTTATGAAGTACTGGAGTAATTTTATATGAAATGATAGCTGGAGAAAAGCCTTTCAAATCTAAAATTTAAAATCAGTTGATGATTGAATAAATCTTAGGACCAAATTTAGAGAAGCTTTAATGTTCTGATTTATGTAAAGACTTAATAAAAAAACTTCTTACTCCAGAACCAGCCTTTAGAATTAACTTCGATGAGTTTTATAATCATCCATGACTAAGAAGCTAAACATAATAAATTACTTTAGCTCCTTAAGAGCATATAGTATAAAAAGAATAAAACTAGGAATCTTAAAGTAATATGGATTAGAACATTATAAAGGTGTTATAAGTAAAAATAGAGCAAGAAATAGAAAATGCTTCCAGTATATTAATGTTGGCAGAATAAATTAAAGATAATGAAAACTTGTAGTTAAAATATGCTTATTATCTATCAGCTTTTTGGCTGTTGAATAAAATTAGAGATTCATACTCATTACATATAAAAGATTCTGTAATCAAAGAACTTTTAGTAAAGGTAGATTAAGTGAAAAATAGTTGTGGCTTCTGAATGCCATTAGATAGATAATAATTAAATATTAAAAACAAAAATAACTTAAAAGATATAATTTTTTAGAAGATTTAAAAATAGCTTAAAGAATAAAATTTAGAAAGTCTTAATATTCCTATAGAAGAATTAGTATAAAAAGCCATTATTTTCATACGTAGCTATAGCGATTAAACTAACGGAAAATAATAAGAGTTTTAAATATAGTGGAAATATTAATAGAACAATTAGCCATTTCAGCAATTCTATAATTTCTAAAATGATAAGCAAAATTTTAAATTCTAAGAAGATTCTTACATAAGCAATTAAGATTGGTATAAAGAATATAATAAATAGTAATAATAAGAGTTTTAAGACTCTTAAAATACTTAAAAATTTCAGAATTAATAAAATGAAAAATATCAAATTTATAATCCACAAATAAACCAACAGCAATAATAGTTTTAGCAAGTCAGTTTCTACTATCAAAATGAAAACACAAACTAAAATATTTAGTAAAATCAACTGAATAACAATTTTGGCTTTAATTTACAATAATAACCTTATTAATAATAAATTCCATAAAGTTACCATTTGGAGCAAAACTTTCCCTGCTAAAATCAATAGTAAGAAGAAAATCAAAATCATTATTTAGGTCAAAAGACTTAAATTCCTAAATGAAACTAATTAAATTATAAGCCAAATTAGTTATTCTCTTTTTAACCTACTTAAAATCCAGATAATTAGTTAGATTTGAATCAAAATAACGAACCAAATCTAAGTTTTAAGTAATAATAAAACTTCTATATGTAATAAGTAGAGTAATAAGACAAGCTTTAAAACTCTTCATAAGTTAATCAGCAGGATATCTATTCAAAAAACAATCTTCCTTAAACTTTTGATTTTAATTAACCAACTTAATAGGAAAACTAATAATAACCACCTTTTTAAGAAAATTAACTTTCAAACTTTAATAATACTGATGTACAGTAGTTGCCAAAAATATAATCTTCAAATTTTAATTTCATTCCAAACAATATAGAAGATAAGTAGCAAGAGATAGAGAAGATGGAAAATCAGTTAAAATGAGTGATTTAAAAATTAAATTCTTCTTTTAATTCTAAAATTAATAAAATAAAAAATCTAATGAAAATATTTCATATCATCCAATCATTCTTATTAAAGATGACATATAATAATCTCTGAGTTTTGGGTAATTTAAATAAGTTTTTATAAAATGATTATTTTTACAGAAATAAAATTATAAGAGAAAAAAGTGTTAAATATTTTCTATTTTAATTAATATTTTATCAAAGTTTAGATAAATTAAATTTAGATTCTGTTAGTGTACTTTTTCATTATTAGAAAATGTTTCTGCTAAATAAAATTAGATTTATTTATTGCATCAATGAATCTTTACATAATAATAACTTAAAATTGTTATATCTTTTTTAATTGCTATTAAAATAGTAACTCTAAGTAATGCTCTATTTTCATTCCATCTTAAATGCCTATTTTCATTTCTAAATAATCAAATTTAAGATAAAAATCTTCAATTTCATCTAAATCTTATTTTCTAAATTAAGCATCTCTGAATGAAATATTTATCTCTTAAGTAAGTTAATTATTACTTTAGCTGTATGAAATGCTTTTTTCAACCAAGATGCTTTAAATCTTAAAAAATCAAATCAGCATTCTTTCTTCTTTTTATTTAACTTACTATTTGCTTTTTCATTCCCATCTGATAAATTAAAGAATTAAACTCTGAAAGAGAGCAGCATTCTATGAAAAGTTTAAATCTAATGATAAAAAATGTTTTAATACTTCTAGAGGATAATCTGATGTATATCTAGTTTAAAGTATTAATCAACTGATATAATGATTCATAACCTATATTCAATTATTCCTTAAATGCTTATAAATTTATTTATTAAATTAGAACTAGAAAAATATGTCATATTCAAACCAGCATTCTTCATGGCTCCTAAAAAGTAGGAGTTAACGACATCCTAGAAAGGATAGAAACAGGAAAAGATACCAAAAAGGCCATCCATCAGGATGAGTCATTATTCTGAAGAAAAACCTAGGAAATAGGCTAAAAATATTATGCGCTCGGAAGTCTCGAATCCCACCATATAATAGTAAATAAGCTCGATTAGCTGCCTAAAATGGTGCTAGACCTCCAGGAAGAGGTCAAAAAATTGAAGAAAAACAATAAGAATTTAATGTAAAAATTTGAACTTGAGAGGACATAGAATCGAGACTCATGACCTAAGAAAGAGACCTTAACGCATTTTGAAATATTTCATAAGATTAGAACAGTTAATTTCAAATCTAGCAATAGAAGTAGAAAGAACTAATCAGAAAATTAGAAAAATAGAAGAAAATCAGTACAAATTGCAGCTTTAAATGGAATTGAAAGAATAAAGGAATGATCCACTGATAATTGAAGGTGAAAGTAACTCAAGATTTAAACCTAAACTACAAGTAAAAAGATGCTGTTATTGTAACTCTCGATAACATTTGTGGAAAAGATGCTAGAAATTTCTCAATTTCAAGTAAGAGATATTGAAACTATTTGAAGTAGTTGGAGAACAAAACTAGAAGCAATAATAATTAAAGCTATCAAAAGAAAGAGAAAAATTATACTATAACAAATTTGAGGAAATTTACAAGAAAAAAGACATCTCGCATCTTGGTGAAAGAAGAATTAAAGGACAATATGCATGCCAATAAGAAGACTTGTAGAGATTTTCAGACTTTTATATTAAGCCTTTAGAGCAATCTAGAGGTTGGCTGGAAAGAAGTTGAAAAAATCTCCAAGAACGCCAAATACTTAATTTTGTATTTGTATAAATTAAATTAGCGTGGTGCCATCTTGTTTGGTTCACCACGAAAAAACAAAGAACCAAATTTAATTTTTAGTAATAGGCTAGAAATGTTTATAGCTTCATCTGGCCTCTTTGATTATTTTTTTCTTCTATCCGTTTTTATAATTAAAATTGGTTGCCTTCACTCTTTAAATTCTTGTAATTATTCCAAAAGCTGGAGTTAGAGATCATTCTATATTTGTGTCAAATTACCCAATCAGGTTAAATTTCTCTAAATAATAGTTATTTGTGATCTCAGTATGTCTTTGTTTTTTTCTAATTCCTGATTAGAATAGCGACATTTAAAATCAGGATAACTCTGAATTCTGGATTTGGTTCCCTCTAGTCGACTTCTCGTACCGATAGAAAGAACCCTCAAAAAAGTAAGGCTTATCACACAATGAGCCTGTCCTTAATTGTTTGTGTTGGCATCTATTGCAAGAGAGTACTTGTAGTGCAGACATGATTGCACTGGATTGCCTACTCGGTCGACTAGAAACCAAAATCAATTTTAAAAATGAATTATATATATTAAATTTATATTATATCATGGCCATAATAAATATATTAACCACTTTTACATTTAGGAATGTCAATAGAGAAGTGATGTCTTATATTTTTTCCCGAAAAATATAAGATTGATTTCTTATTTATATATGCTAATAATTTCTCTTATATAATGCTTATTAAGTTTCGATACGTTAATTTTGGAAATTAAAACAAACTATAAAATTATTTAGCCTAAATATAGGCTGAAGTATTATTTAATTAGTTGAATTGAACCTCTATAAAATCTAGCTTATTTTTAGTTTTAGCATGCTTACCAAATATATTTCTGTTTTTTTATTTTGTCACTTAAATCAATATTATAAAACTGAGAAATTTCTTAACTTCCCTATAGTTTTAGTTACTTTCCTTTCAGTTATTTTAAAATTTTTCTTATTGTCAAATTAATTTGTTTTTGAGATTTCTTTAATGATTTTGTAAAAAATATTTAAAAGTATAATAGCCATAATATGTTTAAAACGAAATCAATTCAAATATAGATATCACAATTCCTTAAAAGATTCAGGTTCAGTTTAGAAAGTTTTTTTAATTAAAATCTCCTTTAAGTCAGTTTGTTTAAGACTGTTATAATACCTTTTTAAACATCTTAAGTTACTAATTCTCCTTTATATTCATTTAGTATAGTAAAGAGTTAACAAAGGTTTTAAAGTGTAAAAGTGTCACATTTTTATACCTTAACAATAAAAAAGCTTTCTTTATTGCGGCTAGATATTTAAATCCTGCTTCTCTACAGTTTAATATGAGGTACTTTTTGAATGTAATAGCACACTTAAGTTAATGACTTACAATTTTAAAGAATTAGTTTCTCATTAATTTCTAAATCTAGCTTAGTATATTTCCCTTTCTTCTTCAAACATGATATAGATTCAAATTTAAAAATATTTATATTTAATTATATCTTCTAAAAATTCTGCTAAATTCGTTTATTATACTCTCCATAATTCTTTCCGAATTAGATACCAGAATAAATACCCTGTCCATTTTCAACATGCATGACTATTATCGAAGTTAATGAATTTAAATCCTAAAAGGTTGGTTTTGTCTTCTAAGTTTCAAATTACAATATCAAAATACAATAAGGCTTAAATAAGTCCAATCAAATTGAGGACTCCTTGATTATGTACTGTTTATAAGAAAATATGAATTATTATATAATTGAAGAAGGAGAGTAATTGATTATAGAGGAACAAGGGAAGAAGAGAAGGAAATAAAACGAGGATAATAGGAAAATAATTAAAATAACTAAACAATTAAATAATAAAAAGCCTTTTTATTCTAAATGATAAATAAGAATTATTTTTCATCAAAATTGAATTGGACATATGTAAGGCAGAGGGATAGAGAAATGTTCATAGAACTAAATAAAATAGAAAACAAACAATTATACAATAAGATATAATATAAAAAAAATCAGAGAAAAGGATAGGATAGGATAGGATAAGTGATGGTAAAAAAGCTAAAATATAACAGAAGAATATGAAAAAAATAAAATAGCATAATGTAGTATGTAAGGAAAAGCGTTAATTAAGAAAAATAACAAAAAGAAATAGAACAAGTTCAAGAAGAAAAAAAAATGCTAGAAAAAAGTGAAAAGTAAGAAGCAAAATGAAACAAGTCAATTAGAATTTACTATGTTAAGAAACCGAAAAACAAAAATGAAAACTTACGCAATAAAAATTAATAAGAAAAGGCAAAAGAAGAAGAATAGAATAGATAAGAAGAAAGAAAATATAGATAATAAGTGGTAAAATATAAAAAAGGGGAAATAACTAATAATTAAGAGAATAGGGAAGCAGAGAATGATAGATAAGATAAAAGAAAGATGGAATAGGAAGATGAATAAAAGAATAAAGAGATGAAGAGGAAATAGAGGAAAAGGGTGAAAAAGAAGAATAAGAAAAGTCATAAAAATAAGGAGAGCAAATATTAGTGGAGTTATAAGAGCAAAAGAGGCACTAGCCAAATTCATGACTCAAAAATATATCCACATAATGGCAATATAAGAGATTTTAATTGAAAACTAAAAAGAAATGTGAAATATAGCAGGATATAAAAACTTAATGAATGTCGGGTAAAAAAAAAGGAAAGGAGTAGCATTCTATATAAGCAACGACATATTTGAGGAGATCTTAGAAGTAAGGAATGAAGAAAACCAAATGAAGCTTTACGAAGAAGCGAGAGTGATGACCATTAAAATAAGGAGAAAACCGGCAGTGATAAATTTATACGCAACTGTGGCAAAAGACAACTAATAATATGAGTAATTCCATAAATAAGTGAAAAAATTCAAACTTTAAGCAACAAAGAAAAGATAAAGGAAGAAGAAATTAAGCCACCAATTTTATAAGGCAAACTAAAGAATATTTGACTATAAGTGAGAAAAAATGAAGCAAACGTTTAAATAATCGAAATAACTGAGAGTGAAAATCCAGAGTAAAGCACATGGCATATAGTAGATTATTTTGAAAGCTTGTTTTCTTAGTTAGGTAAAGAAAGTAACAGTTTTATGAGAAGTTTGGCAAGAGAGTGATTTTTTGAATTTTTAAGTTTTATTTTCGTTTTAAAAGGTTTTTTATTTTGGCTATCAACATTCTTTGCTATAAAGCATAAAATTATAAATTTGGTAAAGATTATTTCATTGAAAATTGAAAAAATTAGAATTACATTATTAGCATTACTTTTTGTTTCAATTAGATAAAGCATTGGACTTCATAAAAAGAAAACGACATAGTTTTTGAGCTGAATTACTTTTTGCTGCATTAAAGTTTACTTCATTGCATCGATGTCTAGAGTATGTTCAGTTTCTTCAGATCAGTTAATTCTATATTTTTCTAAGCTCATAGATAACTGCAGCTAAACATTGAGTCTCTATTATAGAAAACTTATCATCTCTATCGCAATACTTTAGCTCTTGATATGCAGCTATATCTCTTGTTTTATACATAAGTAACATAAACTTAACCAAAAGTAATTTCGTTCAAAGGTGAAAAATCGTACTAACCATCTTAATTTTCTACAATAAAAGGAGAATGAGCTATTTAGCTAGCTGAAAATTCCCCCATTTGAAATAATTGGTGCAATATTTTAAAATCCCATTCTTACTTCTTTAGGTTGATAACTTAATCTATAAATTGGACCTTTTTACAACAAAAAGAGATCATCTAGGTAGGTTTTTCTTAATATGATTCAAGTTAATTAGCACAAACCTATCTGCCAAATTAGAGAGCTATAAAATATCTTAATAAGGGTTGAATTATTGAATGCTTATATACTCTATCCTTGATTCATTAAGGAAGCTTTTGTTAATTAGTTATGAGATACAGTTTCCTAAACATATTGTTATATATGGATCTTAGGCAGTATTGAAGCATACAAAAATATCCTTCATTTTGCTAAGATATTTCAACGCAATGTTAATTTGGTTCTAGGTCATGTAACCATAATTTGGAAACTTTAAGATATTAAAAAGAGGAAAAAACATAAAACCTTCATCTAATAAACACTTTAATTAAGCAAAAAACTCATATAAACTTAATAACTCTCAACTATATCATTGGACTTAACTAAAAATCTCTAAATCAAGCTTAGTAATATTAAAAAATAAAAAGACTAGAGATTTATAATAAAATCCTTTAGAAGCAAAACATATATCTTTTAATTGAACAAATTAAAACTCTATCAAAAACGTATTAGATTATCAAAAAAACTAAGTCATTTTCAACTAAACAAATCTTCTTGGCTTTAAATAAATCAAAAGCATAAGTTTAATAAAAAACTAATAAGCATAAGCATCCTTAAAAACTATAAAAAAGGAAAATAATAAAGAATTATAATCATTAAAGTGGTTATTTAAGGGGTTAGTTTTTGTTTTAACACTTTATGCAATCATCATTATAAACGACTAGTTATGAAACCCTTCTTCCTTTAAAGTGCGAAATATCAAACTTCTATCATAATGAATAAAGCCACCTTTGTATTTCTTACTCTCCTCTTGTTTATTGCTGAGTCTAAAAATTTTAGAAAAACCAAACTTGATTATGGAATTGATAGATATGTTTGCAGTTAAGCAGATCAAAGCTGTCTTATCAAAGCTGCTGTATTTGGATAAAACAGAAGTATTAATAGAAGCGTTAAGATAGAAAAGATAAAGGAAGAAGAAATTAAGCCACCAATTTTATAAGGCAAACTAAAGAATATTTGACTATAAGTGAGAAAAAATGAAGCAAACGTTTAAATAATCGAAATAACTGAGAGTGAAAATCCAGAGTAAAGCACATGGCATATAGTAGATTATTTTGAAAGCTTGTTTTCTTAGTTAGGTAAAGAAAGTAACAGTTTTATGAGAAGTTTGGCAAGAGAGTGATTTTTTGAATTTTTAAGTTTTATTTTCGTTTTAAAAGGTTTTTTATTTTGGCTATCAACATTCTTTGCTATAAAGCATAAAATTATAAATTTGGTAAAGATTATTTCATTGAAAATTGAAAAAATTAGAATTACATTATTAGCATTACTTTTTGTTTCAATTAGATAAAGCATTGGACTTCATAAAAAGAAAACGACATAGTTTTTGAGCTGAATTACTTTTTGCTGCATTAAAGTTTACTTCATTGCATCGATGTCTAGAGTATGTTCAGTTTCTTCAGATCAGTTAATTCTATATTTTTCTAAGCTCATAGATAACTGCAGCTAAACATTGAGTCTCTATTATAGAAAACTTATCATCTCTATCGCAATACTTTAGCTCTTGATATGCAGCTATATCTCTTGTTTTATACATAAGTAACATAAACTTAACCAAAAGTAATTTCGTTCAAAGGTGAAAAATCGTACTAACCATCTTAATTTTCTACAATAAAAGGAGAATGAGCTATTTAGCTAGCTGAAAATTCCCCCATTTGAAATAATTGGTGCAATATTTTAAAATCCCATTCTTACTTCTTTAGGTTGATAACTTAATCTATAAATTGGACCTTTTTACAACAAAAAGAGATCATCTAGGTAGGTTTTTCTTAATATGATTCAAGTTAATTAGCACAAACCTATCTGCCAAATTAGAGAGCTATAAAATATCTTAATAAGGGTTGAATTATTGAATGCTTATATACTCTATCCTTGATTCATTAAGGAAGCTTTTGTTAATTAGTTATGAGATACAGTTTCCTAAACATATTGTTATATATGGATCTTAGGCAGTATTGAAGCATACAAAAATATCCTTCATTTTGCTAAGATATTTCAACGCAATGTTAATTTGGTTCTAGGTCATGTAACCATAATTTGGAAACTTTAAGATATTAAAAAGAGGAAAAAACATAAAACCTTCATCTAATAAACACTTTAATTAAGCAAAAAACTCATATAAACTTAATAACTCTCAACTATATCATTGGACTTAACTAAAAATCTCTAAATCAAGCTTAGTAATATTAAAAAATAAAAAGACTAGAGATTTATAATAAAATCCTTTAGAAGCAAAACATATATCTTTTAATTGAACAAATTAAAACTCTATCAAAAACGTATTAGATTATCAAAAAAACTAAGTCATTTTCAACTAAACAAATCTTCTTGGCTTTAAATAAATCAAAAGCATAAGTTTAATAAAAAACTAATAAGCATAAGCATCCTTAAAAACTATAAAAAAGGAAAATAATAAAGAATTATAATCATTAAAGTGGTTATTTAAGGGGTTAGTTTTTGTTTTAACACTTTATGCAATCATCATTATAAACGACTAGTTATGAAACCCTTCTTCCTTTAAAGTGCGAAATATCAAACTTCTATCATAATGAATAAAGCCACCTTTGTATTTCTTACTCTCCTCTTGTTTATTGCTGAGTCTAAAAATTTTAGAAAAACCAAACTTGATTATGGAATTGATAGATATGTTTGCAGTTAAGCAGATCAAAGCTGTCTTATCAAAGCTGCTGTATTTGGATAAAACAGAAGTATTAATAGAAGCGTTAAGATAGAAAAGATAAAGGAAGAAGAAATTAAGCCACCAATTTTATAAGGCAAACTAAAGAATATTTGACTATAAGTGAGAAAAAATGAAGCAAACGTTTAAATAATCGAAATAACTGAGAGTGAAAATCCAGAGTAAAGCACATGGCATATAGTAGATTATTTTGAAAGCTTGTTTTCTTAGTTAGGTAAAGAAAGTAACAGTTTTATGAGAAGTTTGGCAAGAGAGTGATTTTTTGAATTTTTAAGTTTTATTTTCGTTTTAAAAGGTTTTTTATTTTGGCTATCAACATTCTTTGCTATAAAGCATAAAATTATAAATTTGGTAAAGATTATTTCATTGAAAATTGAAAAAATTAGAATTACATTATTAGCATTACTTTTTGTTTCAATTAGATAAAGCATTGGACTTCATAAAAAGAAAACGACATAGTTTTTGAGCTGAATTACTTTTTGCTGCATTAAAGTTTACTTCATTGCATCGATGTCTAGAGTATGTTCAGTTTCTTCAGATCAGTTAATTCTATATTTTTCTAAGCTCATAGATAACTGCAGCTAAACATTGAGTCTCTATTATAGAAAACTTATCATCTCTATCGCAATACTTTAGCTCTTGATATGCAGCTATATCTCTTGTTTTATACATAAGTAACATAAACTTAACCAAAAGTAATTTCGTTCAAAGGTGAAAAATCGTACTAACCATCTTAATTTTCTACAATAAAAGGAGAATGAGCTATTTAGCTAGCTGAAAATTCCCCCATTTGAAATAATTGGTGCAATATTTTAAAATCCCATTCTTACTTCTTTAGGTTGATAACTTAATCTATAAATTGGACCTTTTTACAACAAAAAGAGATCATCTAGGTAGGTTTTTCTTAATATGATTCAAGTTAATTAGCACAAACCTATCTGCCAAATTAGAGAGCTATAAAATATCTTAATAAGGGTTGAATTATTGAATGCTTATATACTCTATCCTTGATTCATTAAGGAAGCTTTTGTTAATTAGTTATGAGATACAGTTTCCTAAACATATTGTTATATATGGATCTTAGGCAGTATTGAAGCATACAAAAATATCCTTCATTTTGCTAAGATATTTCAACGCAATGTTAATTTGGTTCTAGGTCATGTAACCATAATTTGGAAACTTTAAGATATTAAAAAGAGGAAAAAACATAAAACCTTCATCTAATAAACACTTTAATTAAGCAAAAAACTCATATAAACTTAATAACTCTCAACTATATCATTGGACTTAACTAAAAATCTCTAAATCAAGCTTAGTAATATTAAAAAATAAAAAGACTAGAGATTTATAATAAAATCCTTTAGAAGCAAAACATATATCTTTTAATTGAACAAATTAAAACTCTATCAAAAACGTATTAGATTATCAAAAAAACTAAGTCATTTTCAACTAAACAAATCTTCTTGGCTTTAAATAAATCAAAAGCATAAGTTTAATAAAAAACTAATAAGCATAAGCATCCTTAAAAACTATAAAAAAGGAAAATAATAAAGAATTATAATCATTAAAGTGGTTATTTAAGGGGTTAGTTTTTGTTTTAACACTTTATGCAATCATCATTATAAACGACTAGTTATGAAACCCTTCTTCCTTTAAAGTGCGAAATATCAAACTTCTATCATAATGAATAAAGCCACCTTTGTATTTCTTACTCTCCTCTTGTTTATTGCTGAGTCTAAAAATTTTAGAAAAACCAAACTTGATTATGGAATTGATAGATATGTTTGCAGTTAAGCAGATCAAAGCTGTCTTATCAAAGCTGCTGTATTTGGATAAAACAGAAGTATTAATAGAAGCGTTAAGATAGAAAAGATAAAGGAAGAAGAAATTAAGCCACCAATTTTATAAGGCAAACTAAAGAATATTTGACTATAAGTGAGAAAAAATGAAGCAAACGTTTAAATAATCGAAATAACTGAGAGTGAAAATCCAGAGTAAAGCACATGGCATATAGTAGATTATTTTGAAAGCTTGTTTTCTTAGTTAGGTAAAGAAAGTAACAGTTTTATGAGAAGTTTGGCAAGAGAGTGATTTTTTGAATTTTTAAGTTTTATTTTCGTTTTAAAAGGTTTTTTATTTTGGCTATCAACATTCTTTGCTATAAAGCATAAAATTATAAATTTGGTAAAGATTATTTCATTGAAAATTGAAAAAATTAGAATTACATTATTAGCATTACTTTTTGTTTCAATTAGATAAAGCATTGGACTTCATAAAAAGAAAACGACATAGTTTTTGAGCTGAATTACTTTTTGCTGCATTAAAGTTTACTTCATTGCATCGATGTCTAGAGTATGTTCAGTTTCTTCAGATCAGTTAATTCTATATTTTTCTAAGCTCATAGATAACTGCAGCTAAACATTGAGTCTCTATTATAGAAAACTTATCATCTCTATCGCAATACTTTAGCTCTTGATATGCAGCTATATCTCTTGTTTTATACATAAGTAACATAAACTTAACCAAAAGTAATTTCGTTCAAAGGTGAAAAATCGTACTAACCATCTTAATTTTCTACAATAAAAGGAGAATGAGCTATTTAGCTAGCTGAAAATTCCCCCATTTGAAATAATTGGTGCAATATTTTAAAATCCCATTCTTACTTCTTTAGGTTGATAACTTAATCTATAAATTGGACCTTTTTACAACAAAAAGAGATCATCTAGGTAGGTTTTTCTTAATATGATTCAAGTTAATTAGCACAAACCTATCTGCCAAATTAGAGAGCTATAAAATATCTTAATAAGGGTTGAATTATTGAATGCTTATATACTCTATCCTTGATTCATTAAGGAAGCTTTTGTTAATTAGTTATGAGATACAGTTTCCTAAACATATTGTTATATATGGATCTTAGGCAGTATTGAAGCATACAAAAATATCCTTCATTTTGCTAAGATATTTCAACGCAATGTTAATTTGGTTCTAGGTCATGTAACCATAATTTGGAAACTTTAAGATATTAAAAAGAGGAAAAAACATAAAACCTTCATCTAATAAACACTTTAATTAAGCAAAAAACTCATATAAACTTAATAACTCTCAACTATATCATTGGACTTAACTAAAAATCTCTAAATCAAGCTTAGTAATATTAAAAAATAAAAAGACTAGAGATTTATAATAAAATCCTTTAGAAGCAAAACATATATCTTTTAATTGAACAAATTAAAACTCTATCAAAAACGTATTAGATTATCAAAAAAACTAAGTCATTTTCAACTAAACAAATCTTCTTGGCTTTAAATAAATCAAAAGCATAAGTTTAATAAAAAACTAATAAGCATAAGCATCCTTAAAAACTATAAAAAAGGAAAATAATAAAGAATTATAATCATTAAAGTGGTTATTTAAGGGGTTAGTTTTTGTTTTAACACTTTATGCAATCATCATTATAAACGACTAGTTATGAAACCCTTCTTCCTTTAAAGTGCGAAATATCAAACTTCTATCATAATGAATAAAGCCACCTTTGTATTTCTTACTCTCCTCTTGTTTATTGCTGAGTCTAAAAATTTTAGAAAAACCAAACTTGATTATGGAATTGATAGATATGTTTGCAGTTAAGCAGATCAAAGCTGTCTTATCAAAGCTGCTGTATTTGGATAAAACAGAAGTATTAATAGAAGCGTTAAGATAGAAAAGATAAAGGAAGAAGAAATTAAGCCACCAATTTTATAAGGCAAACTAAAGAATATTTGACTATAAGTGAGAAAAAATGAAGCAAACGTTTAAATAATCGAAATAACTGAGAGTGAAAATCCAGAGTAAAGCACATGGCATATAGTAGATTATTTTGAAAGCTTGTTTTCTTAGTTAGGTAAAGAAAGTAACAGTTTTATGAGAAGTTTGGCAAGAGAGTGATTTTTTGAATTTTTAAGTTTTATTTTCGTTTTAAAAGGTTTTTTATTTTGGCTATCAACATTCTTTGCTATAAAGCATAAAATTATAAATTTGGTAAAGATTATTTCATTGAAAATTGAAAAAATTAGAATTACATTATTAGCATTACTTTTTGTTTCAATTAGATAAAGCATTGGACTTCATAAAAAGAAAACGACATAGTTTTTGAGCTGAATTACTTTTTGCTGCATTAAAGTTTACTTCATTGCATCGATGTCTAGAGTATGTTCAGTTTCTTCAGATCAGTTAATTCTATATTTTTCTAAGCTCATAGATAACTGCAGCTAAACATTGAGTCTCTATTATAGAAAACTTATCATCTCTATCGCAATACTTTAGCTCTTGATATGCAGCTATATCTCTTGTTTTATACATAAGTAACATAAACTTAACCAAAAGTAATTTCGTTCAAAGGTGAAAAATCGTACTAACCATCTTAATTTTCTACAATAAAAGGAGAATGAGCTATTTAGCTAGCTGAAAATTCCCCCATTTGAAATAATTGGTGCAATATTTTAAAATCCCATTCTTACTTCTTTAGGTTGATAACTTAATCTATAAATTGGACCTTTTTACAACAAAAAGAGATCATCTAGGTAGGTTTTTCTTAATATGATTCAAGTTAATTAGCACAAACCTATCTGCCAAATTAGAGAGCTATAAAATATCTTAATAAGGGTTGAATTATTGAATGCTTATATACTCTATCCTTGATTCATTAAGGAAGCTTTTGTTAATTAGTTATGAGATACAGTTTCCTAAACATATTGTTATATATGGATCTTAGGCAGTATTGAAGCATACAAAAATATCCTTCATTTTGCTAAGATATTTCAACGCAATGTTAATTTGGTTCTAGGTCATGTAACCATAATTTGGAAACTTTAAGATATTAAAAAGAGGAAAAAACATAAAACCTTCATCTAATAAACACTTTAATTAAGCAAAAAACTCATATAAACTTAATAACTCTCAACTATATCATTGGACTTAACTAAAAATCTCTAAATCAAGCTTAGTAATATTAAAAAATAAAAAGACTAGAGATTTATAATAAAATCCTTTAGAAGCAAAACATATATCTTTTAATTGAACAAATTAAAACTCTATCAAAAACGTATTAGATTATCAAAAAAACTAAGTCATTTTCAACTAAACAAATCTTCTTGGCTTTAAATAAATCAAAAGCATAAGTTTAATAAAAAACTAATAAGCATAAGCATCCTTAAAAACTATAAAAAAGGAAAATAATAAAGAATTATAATCATTAAAGTGGTTATTTAAGGGGTTAGTTTTTGTTTTAACACTTTATGCAATCATCATTATAAACGACTAGTTATGAAACCCTTCTTCCTTTAAAGTGCGAAATATCAAACTTCTATCATAATGAATAAAGCCACCTTTGTATTTCTTACTCTCCTCTTGTTTATTGCTGAGTCTAAAAATTTTAGAAAAACCAAACTTGATTATGGAATTGATAGATATGTTTGCAGTTAAGCAGATCAAAGCTGTCTTATCAAAGCTGCTGTATTTGGATAAAACAGAAGTATTAATAGAAGCGTTAAGATAGAAAAGATAAAGGAAGAAGAAATTAAGCCACCAATTTTATAAGGCAAACTAAAGAATATTTGACTATAAGTGAGAAAAAATGAAGCAAACGTTTAAATAATCGAAATAACTGAGAGTGAAAATCCAGAGTAAAGCACATGGCATATAGTAGATTATTTTGAAAGCTTGTTTTCTTAGTTAGGTAAAGAAAGTAACAGTTTTATGAGAAGTTTGGCAAGAGAGTGATTTTTTGAATTTTTAAGTTTTATTTTCGTTTTAAAAGGTTTTTTATTTTGGCTATCAACATTCTTTGCTATAAAGCATAAAATTATAAATTTGGTAAAGATTATTTCATTGAAAATTGAAAAAATTAGAATTACATTATTAGCATTACTTTTTGTTTCAATTAGATAAAGCATTGGACTTCATAAAAAGAAAACGACATAGTTTTTGAGCTGAATTACTTTTTGCTGCATTAAAGTTTACTTCATTGCATCGATGTCTAGAGTATGTTCAGTTTCTTCAGATCAGTTAATTCTATATTTTTCTAAGCTCATAGATAACTGCAGCTAAACATTGAGTCTCTATTATAGAAAACTTATCATCTCTATCGCAATACTTTAGCTCTTGATATGCAGCTATATCTCTTGTTTTATACATAAGTAACATAAACTTAACCAAAAGTAATTTCGTTCAAAGGTGAAAAATCGTACTAACCATCTTAATTTTCTACAATAAAAGGAGAATGAGCTATTTAGCTAGCTGAAAATTCCCCCATTTGAAATAATTGGTGCAATATTTTAAAATCCCATTCTTACTTCTTTAGGTTGATAACTTAATCTATAAATTGGACCTTTTTACAACAAAAAGAGATCATCTAGGTAGGTTTTTCTTAATATGATTCAAGTTAATTAGCACAAACCTATCTGCCAAATTAGAGAGCTATAAAATATCTTAATAAGGGTTGAATTATTGAATGCTTATATACTCTATCCTTGATTCATTAAGGAAGCTTTTGTTAATTAGTTATGAGATACAGTTTCCTAAACATATTGTTATATATGGATCTTAGGCAGTATTGAAGCATACAAAAATATCCTTCATTTTGCTAAGATATTTCAACGCAATGTTAATTTGGTTCTAGGTCATGTAACCATAATTTGGAAACTTTAAGATATTAAAAAGAGGAAAAAACATAAAACCTTCATCTAATAAACACTTTAATTAAGCAAAAAACTCATATAAACTTAATAACTCTCAACTATATCATTGGACTTAACTAAAAATCTCTAAATCAAGCTTAGTAATATTAAAAAATAAAAAGACTAGAGATTTATAATAAAATCCTTTAGAAGCAAAACATATATCTTTTAATTGAACAAATTAAAACTCTATCAAAAACGTATTAGATTATCAAAAAAACTAAGTCATTTTCAACTAAACAAATCTTCTTGGCTTTAAATAAATCAAAAGCATAAGTTTAATAAAAAACTAATAAGCATAAGCATCCTTAAAAACTATAAAAAAGGAAAATAATAAAGAATTATAATCATTAAAGTGGTTATTTAAGGGGTTAGTTTTTGTTTTAACACTTTATGCAATCATCATTATAAACGACTAGTTATGAAACCCTTCTTCCTTTAAAGTGCGAAATATCAAACTTCTATCATAATGAATAAAGCCACCTTTGTATTTCTTACTCTCCTCTTGTTTATTGCTGAGTCTAAAAATTTTAGAAAAACCAAACTTGATTATGGAATTGATAGATATGTTTGCAGTTAAGCAGATCAAAGCTGTCTTATCAAAGCTGCTGTATTTGGATAAAACAGAAGTATTAATAGAAGCGTTAAGATAGAAAAGATAAAGGAAGAAGAAATTAAGCCACCAATTTTATAAGGCAAACTAAAGAATATTTGACTATAAGTGAGAAAAAATGAAGCAAACGTTTAAATAATCGAAATAACTGAGAGTGAAAATCCAGAGTAAAGCACATGGCATATAGTAGATTATTTTGAAAGCTTGTTTTCTTAGTTAGGTAAAGAAAGTAACAGTTTTATGAGAAGTTTGGCAAGAGAGTGATTTTTTGAATTTTTAAGTTTTATTTTCGTTTTAAAAGGTTTTTTATTTTGGCTATCAACATTCTTTGCTATAAAGCATAAAATTATAAATTTGGTAAAGATTATTTCATTGAAAATTGAAAAAATTAGAATTACATTATTAGCATTACTTTTTGTTTCAATTAGATAAAGCATTGGACTTCATAAAAAGAAAACGACATAGTTTTTGAGCTGAATTACTTTTTGCTGCATTAAAGTTTACTTCATTGCATCGATGTCTAGAGTATGTTCAGTTTCTTCAGATCAGTTAATTCTATATTTTTCTAAGCTCATAGATAACTGCAGCTAAACATTGAGTCTCTATTATAGAAAACTTATCATCTCTATCGCAATACTTTAGCTCTTGATATGCAGCTATATCTCTTGTTTTATACATAAGTAACATAAACTTAACCAAAAGTAATTTCGTTCAAAGGTGAAAAATCGTACTAACCATCTTAATTTTCTACAATAAAAGGAGAATGAGCTATTTAGCTAGCTGAAAATTCCCCCATTTGAAATAATTGGTGCAATATTTTAAAATCCCATTCTTACTTCTTTAGGTTGATAACTTAATCTATAAATTGGACCTTTTTACAACAAAAAGAGATCATCTAGGTAGGTTTTTCTTAATATGATTCAAGTTAATTAGCACAAACCTATCTGCCAAATTAGAGAGCTATAAAATATCTTAATAAGGGTTGAATTATTGAATGCTTATATACTCTATCCTTGATTCATTAAGGAAGCTTTTGTTAATTAGTTATGAGATACAGTTTCCTAAACATATTGTTATATATGGATCTTAGGCAGTATTGAAGCATACAAAAATATCCTTCATTTTGCTAAGATATTTCAACGCAATGTTAATTTGGTTCTAGGTCATGTAACCATAATTTGGAAACTTTAAGATATTAAAAAGAGGAAAAAACATAAAACCTTCATCTAATAAACACTTTAATTAAGCAAAAAACTCATATAAACTTAATAACTCTCAACTATATCATTGGACTTAACTAAAAATCTCTAAATCAAGCTTAGTAATATTAAAAAATAAAAAGACTAGAGATTTATAATAAAATCCTTTAGAAGCAAAACATATATCTTTTAATTGAACAAATTAAAACTCTATCAAAAACGTATTAGATTATCAAAAAAACTAAGTCATTTTCAACTAAACAAATCTTCTTGGCTTTAAATAAATCAAAAGCATAAGTTTAATAAAAAACTAATAAGCATAAGCATCCTTAAAAACTATAAAAAAGGAAAATAATAAAGAATTATAATCATTAAAGTGGTTATTTAAGGGGTTAGTTTTTGTTTTAACACTTTATGCAATCATCATTATAAACGACTAGTTATGAAACCCTTCTTCCTTTAAAGTGCGAAATATCAAACTTCTATCATAATGAATAAAGCCACCTTTGTATTTCTTACTCTCCTCTTGTTTATTGCTGAGTCTAAAAATTTTAGAAAAACCAAACTTGATTATGGAATTGATAGATATGTTTGCAGTTAAGCAGATCAAAGCTGTCTTATCAAAGCTGCTGTATTTGGATAAAACAGAAGTATTAATAGAAGCGTTAAGATAGAAAAGATAAAGGAAGAAGAAATTAAGCCACCAATTTTATAAGGCAAACTAAAGAATATTTGACTATAA
Organism: Loxodes magnus; assembly: GCA_946699065.1. NCBI lineage: Eukaryota > Ciliophora > Karyorelictea > Loxodida > Loxodidae > Loxodes > Loxodes magnus. The sequence goes on along the minus strand of CAMPDV010000518.1, from coordinate 11,099 downwards.
GTGAGAAAAAATGAAGCAAACGTTTAAATAATCGAAATAACTGAGAGTGAAAATCCAGAGTAAAGCACATGGCATATAGTAGATTATTTTGAAAGCTTGTTTTCTTAGTTAGGTAAAGAAAGTAACAGTTTTATGAGAAGTTTGGCAAGAGAGTGATTTTTTGAATTTTTAAGTTTTATTTTCGTTTTAAAAGGTTTTTTATTTTGGCTATCAACATTCTTTGCTATAAAGCATAAAATTATAAATTTGGTAAAGATTATTTCATTGAAAATTGAAAAAATTAGAATTACATTATTAGCATTACTTTTTGTTTCAATTAGATAAAGCATTGGACTTCATAAAAAGAAAACGACATAGTTTTTGAGCTGAATTACTTTTTGCTGCATTAAAGTTTACTTCATTGCATCGATGTCTAGAGTATGTTCAGTTTCTTCAGATCAGTTAATTCTATATTTTTCTAAGCTCATAGATAACTGCAGCTAAACATTGAGTCTCTATTATAGAAAACTTATCATCTCTATCGCAATACTTTAGCTCTTGATATGCAGCTATATCTCTTGTTTTATACATAAGTAACATAAACTTAACCAAAAGTAATTTCGTTCAAAGGTGAAAAATCGTACTAACCATCTTAATTTTCTACAATAAAAGGAGAATGAGCTATTTAGCTAGCTGAAAATTCCCCCATTTGAAATAATTGGTGCAATATTTTAAAATCCCATTCTTACTTCTTTAGGTTGATAACTTAATCTATAAATTGGACCTTTTTACAACAAAAAGAGATCATCTAGGTAGGTTTTTCTTAATATGATTCAAGTTAATTAGCACAAACCTATCTGCCAAATTAGAGAGCTATAAAATATCTTAATAAGGGTTGAATTATTGAATGCTTATATACTCTATCCTTGATTCATTAAGGAAGCTTTTGTTAATTAGTTATGAGATACAGTTTCCTAAACATATTGTTATATATGGATCTTAGGCAGTATTGAAGCATACAAAAATATCCTTCATTTTGCTAAGATATTTCAACGCAATGTTAATTTGGTTCTAGGTCATGTAACCATAATTTGGAAACTTTAAGATATTAAAAAGAGGAAAAAACATAAAACCTTCATCTAATAAACACTTTAATTAAGCAAAAAACTCATATAAACTTAATAACTCTCAACTATATCATTGGACTTAACTAAAAATCTCTAAATCAAGCTTAGTAATATTAAAAAATAAAAAGACTAGAGATTTATAATAAAATCCTTTAGAAGCAAAACATATATCTTTTAATTGAACAAATTAAAACTCTATCAAAAACGTATTAGATTATCAAAAAAACTAAGTCATTTTCAACTAAACAAATCTTCTTGGCTTTAAATAAATCAAAAGCATAAGTTTAATAAAAAACTAATAAGCATAAGCATCCTTAAAAACTATAAAAAAGGAAAATAATAAAGAATTATAATCATTAAAGTGGTTATTTAAGGGGTTAGTTTTTGTTTTAACACTTTATGCAATCATCATTATAAACGACTAGTTATGAAACCCTTCTTCCTTTAAAGTGCGAAATATCAAACTTCTATCATAATGAATAAAGCCACCTTTGTATTTCTTACTCTCCTCTTGTTTATTGCTGAGTCTAAAAATTTTAGAAAAACCAAACTTGATTATGGAATTGATAGATATGTTTGCAGTTAAGCAGATCAAAGCTGTCTTATCAAAGCTGCTGTATTTGGATAAAACAGAAGTATTAATAGAAGCGTTAAGATAGAAAAGATAAAGGAAGAAGAAATTAAGCCACCAATTTTATAAGGCAAACTAAAGAATATTTGACTATAAGTGAGAAAAAATGAAGCAAACGTTTAAATAATCGAAATAACTGAGAGTGAAAATCCAGAGTAAAGCACATGGCATATAGTAGATTATTTTGAAAGCTTGTTTTCTTAGTTAGGTAAAGAAAGTAACAGTTTTATGAGAAGTTTGGCAAGAGAGTGATTTTTTGAATTTTTAAGTTTTATTTTCGTTTTAAAAGGTTTTTTATTTTGGCTATCAACATTCTTTGCTATAAAGCATAAAATTATAAATTTGGTAAAGATTATTTCATTGAAAATTGAAAAAATTAGAATTACATTATTAGCATTACTTTTTGTTTCAATTAGATAAAGCATTGGACTTCATAAAAAGAAAACGACATAGTTTTTGAGCTGAATTACTTTTTGCTGCATTAAAGTTTACTTCATTGCATCGATGTCTAGAGTATGTTCAGTTTCTTCAGATCAGTTAATTCTATATTTTTCTAAGCTCATAGATAACTGCAGCTAAACATTGAGTCTCTATTATAGAAAACTTATCATCTCTATCGCAATACTTTAGCTCTTGATATGCAGCTATATCTCTTGTTTTATACATAAGTAACATAAACTTAACCAAAAGTAATTTCGTTCAAAGGTGAAAAATCGTACTAACCATCTTAATTTTCTACAATAAAAGGAGAATGAGCTATTTAGCTAGCTGAAAATTCCCCCATTTGAAATAATTGGTGCAATATTTTAAAATCCCATTCTTACTTCTTTAGGTTGATAACTTAATCTATAAATTGGACCTTTTTACAACAAAAAGAGATCATCTAGGTAGGTTTTTCTTAATATGATTCAAGTTAATTAGCACAAACCTATCTGCCAAATTAGAGAGCTATAAAATATCTTAATAAGGGTTGAATTATTGAATGCTTATATACTCTATCCTTGATTCATTAAGGAAGCTTTTGTTAATTAGTTATGAGATACAGTTTCCTAAACATATTGTTATATATGGATCTTAGGCAGTATTGAAGCATACAAAAATATCCTTCATTTTGCTAAGATATTTCAACGCAATGTTAATTTGGTTCTAGGTCATGTAACCATAATTTGGAAACTTTAAGATATTAAAAAGAGGAAAAAACATAAAACCTTCATCTAATAAACACTTTAATTAAGCAAAAAACTCATATAAACTTAATAACTCTCAACTATATCATTGGACTTAACTAAAAATCTCTAAATCAAGCTTAGTAATATTAAAAAATAAAAAGACTAGAGATTTATAATAAAATCCTTTAGAAGCAAAACATATATCTTTTAATTGAACAAATTAAAACTCTATCAAAAACGTATTAGATTATCAAAAAAACTAAGTCATTTTCAACTAAACAAATCTTCTTGGCTTTAAATAAATCAAAAGCATAAGTTTAATAAAAAAACTAATAAGCATAAGCATCCTTAAAAACTATAAAAAAGGAAAATAATAAAGAATTATAATCATTAAAGTGGTTATTTAAGGGGTTAGTTTTTGTTTTAACACTTTATGCAATCATCATTATAAACGACTAGTTATGAAACCCTTCTTCCTTTAAAGTGCGAAATATCAAACTTCTATCATAATGAATAAAGCCACCTTTGTATTTCTTACTCTCCTCTTGTTTATTGCTGAGTCTAAAAATTTTAGAAAAAACCAAACTTGATTATGGAATTGATAGATATGTTTGCAGTTAAGCAGATCAAAGCTGTCTTATCAAAGCTGCTGTATTTGGATAAAACAGAAGTATTAATAGAAGCGTTAAGATAGAAAAGATAAAGGAAGAAGAAATTAAGCCACCAATTTTATAAGGCAAACTAAAGAATATTTGACTATAAGTGAGAAAAAATGAAGCAAACGTTTAAATAATCGAAATAACTGAGAGTGAAAATCCAGAGTAAAGCACATGGCATATAGTAGATTATTTTGAAAGCTTGTTTTCTTAGTTAGGTAAAGAAAGTAACAGTTTTATGAGAAGTTTGGCAAGAGAGTGATTTTTTGAATTTTTAAGTTTTATTTTCGTTTTAAAAGGTTTTTTATTTTGGCTATCAACATTCTTTGCTATAAAGCATAAAATTATAAATTTGGTAAAGATTATTTCATTGAAAATTGAAAAAATTAGAATTACATTATTAGCATTACTTTTTGTTTCAATTAGATAAAGCATTGGACTTCATAAAAAAGAAAACGACATAGTTTTTGAGCTGAATTACTTTTTGCTGCATTAAAGTTTACTTCATTGCATCGATGTCTAGAGTATGTTCAGTTTCTTCAGATCAGTTAATTCTATATTTTTCTAAGCTCATAGATAACTGCAGCTAAACATTGAGTCTCTATTATAGAAAACTTATCATCTCTATCGCAATACTTTAGCTCTTGATATGCAGCTATATCTCTTGTTTTATACATAAGTAACATAAACTTAACCAAAAGTAATTTCGTTCAAAGGTGAAAAATCGTACTAACCATCTTAATTTTCTACAATAAAAGGAGAATGAGCTATTTAGCTAGCTGAAAATTCCCCCCATTTGAAATAATTGGTGCAATATTTTAAAATCCCATTCTTACTTCTTTAGGTTGATAACTTAATCTATAAATTGGACCTTTTTACAACAAAAAGAGATCATCTAGGTAGGTTTTTCTTAATATGATTCAAGTTAATTAGCACAAACCTATCTGCCAAATTAGAGAGCTATAAAATATCTTAATAAGGGTTGAATTATTGAATGCTTATATACTCTATCCTTGATTCATTAAGGAAGCTTTTGTTAATTAGTTATGAGATACAGTTTCCTAAACATATTGTTATATATGGATCTTAGGCAGTATTGAAGCATACAAAAATATCCTTCATTTTGCTAAGATATTTCAACGCAATGTTAATTTGGTTCTAGGTCATGTAACCATAATTTGGAAACTTTAAGATATTAAAAAGAGGAAAAAACATAAAACCTTCATCTAATAAACACTTTAATTAAGCAAAAAAACTCATATAAAACTTAATAACTCTCAACTATATCATTGGACTTAACTAAAAATCTCTAAATCAAGCTTAGTAATATTAAAAAATAAAAAGACTAGAGATTTATAATAAAATCCTTTAGAAGCAAAACATATATCTTTTAATTGAACAAATTAAAACTCTATCAAAAAACGTATTAGATTATCAAAAAAACTAAGTCATTTTCAACTAAACAAATCTTCTTGGCTTTAAATAAATCAAAAGCATAAGTTTAATAAAAAACTAATAAGCATAAGCATCCTTAAAAACTATAAAAAAGGAAAATAATAAAGAATTATAATCATTAAAGTGGTTATTTAAGGGGTTAGTTTTTGTTTTAACACTTTATGCAATCATCATTATAAACGACTAGTTATGAAACCCTTCTTCCTTTAAAGTGCGAAATATCAAACTTCTATCATAATGAATAAAGCCACCTTTGTATTTCTTACTCTCCTCTTGTTTATTGCTGAGTCTAAAAATTTTAGAAAAACCAAACTTGATTATGGAATTGATAGATATGTTTGCAGTTAAGCAGATCAAAGCTGTCTTATCAAAGCTGCTGTATTTGGATAAAACAGAAGTATTAATAGAAGCGTTAAGATAGAAAAGATAAAGGAAGAAGAAAATTAAGCCACCAATTTTATAAGGCAAACTAAAGAATATTTGACTATAAGTGAGAAAAAATGAAGCAAACGTTTAAATAATCGAAATAACTGAGAGTGAAAATCCAGAGTAAAGCACATGGCATATAGTAGATTATTTTGAAAGCTTGTTTTCTTAGTTAGGTAAAGAAAGTAACAGTTTTATGAGAAGTTTGGCAAGAGAGTGATTTTTTGAATTTTTAAGTTTTATTTTCGTTTTAAAAGGTTTTTTATTTTGGCTATCAACATTCTTTGCTATAAAGCATAAAATTATAAATTTGGTAAAGATTATTTCATTGAAAATTGAAAAAATTAGAATTACATTATTAGCATTACTTTTTGTTTCAATTAGATAAAGCATTGGACTTCATAAAAAGAAAACGACATAGTTTTTGAGCTGAATTACTTTTTGCTGCATTAAAGTTTACTTCATTGCATCGATGTCTAGAGTATGTTCAGTTTCTTCAGATCAGTTAATTCTATATTTTTCTAAGCTCATAGATAACTGCAGCTAAACATTGAGTCTCTATTATAGAAAACTTATCATCTCTATCGCAATACTTTAGCTCTTGATATGCAGCTATATCTCTTGTTTTTATACATAAGTAACATAAACTTAACCAAAAGTAATTTCGTTCAAAGGTGAAAAATCGTACTAACCATCTTAATTTTCTACAATAAAAGGAGAATGAGCTATTTAGCTAGCTGAAAATTCCCCCATTTGAAATAATTGGTGCAATATTTTAAAATCCCATTCTTACTTCTTTAGGTTGATAACTTAATCTATAAATTGGACCTTTTTACAACAAAAAGAGATCATCTAGGTAGGTTTTTCTTAATATGATTCAAGTTAATTAGCACAAACCTATCTGCCAAATTAGAGAGCTATAAAATATCTTAATAAGGGTTGAATTATTGAATGCTTATATACTCTATCCTTGATTCATTAAGGAAGCTTTTGTTAATTAGTTATGAGATACAGTTTCCTAAACATATTGTTATATATGGATCTTAGGCAGTATTGAAGCATACAAAAATATCCTTCATTTTGCTAAGATATTTCAACGCAATGTTAATTTGGTTCTAGGTCATGTAACCATAATTTGGAAACTTTAAGATATTAAAAAGAGGAAAAAACATAAAACCTTCATCTAATAAACACTTTAATTAAGCAAAAAACTCATATAAACTTAATAACTCTCAACTATATCATTGGACTTAACTAAAAATCTCTAAATCAAGCTTAGTAATATTAAAAAATAAAAAGACTAGAGATTTATAATAAAATCCTTTAGAAGCAAAACATATATCTTTTAATTGAACAAATTAAAACTCTATCAAAAACGTATTAGATTATCAAAAAAACTAAGTCATTTTCAACTAAACAAATCTTCTTGGCTTTAAATAAATCAAAAGCATAAGTTTAATAAAAAACTAATAAGCATAAGCATCCTTAAAAACTATAAAAAAGGAAAATAATAAAGAATTATAATCATTAAAGTGGTTATTTAAGGGGTTAGTTTTTGTTTTAACACTTTATGCAATCATCATTATAAACGACTAGTTATGAAACCCTTCTTCCTTTAAAGTGCGAAATATCAAACTTCTATCATAATGAATAAAGCCACCTTTGTATTTCTTACTCTCCTCTTGTTTATTGCTGAGTCTAAAAATTTTAGAAAAACCAAACTTGATTATGGAATTGATAGATATGTTTGCAGTTAAGCAGATCAAAGCTGTCTTATCAAAGCTGCTGTATTTGGATAAAACAGAAGTATTAATAGAAGCGTTAAGATAGAAAAGATAAAGGAAGAAGAAATTAAGCCACCAATTTTATAAGGCAAACTAAAGAATATTTGACTATAAGTGAGAAAAAATGAAGCAAACGTTTAAATAATCGAAATAACTGAGAGTGAAAATCCAGAGTAAAGCACATGGCATATAGTAGATTATTTTGAAAGCTTGTTTTCTTAGTTAGGTAAAGAAAGTAACAGTTTTATGAGAAGTTTGGCAAGAGAGTGATTTTTTGAATTTTTAAGTTTTATTTTCGTTTTAAAAGGTTTTTTATTTTGGCTATCAACATTCTTTGCTATAAAGCATAAAATTATAAATTTGGTAAAGATTATTTCATTGAAAATTGAAAAAATTAGAATTACATTATTAGCATTACTTTTTGTTTCAATTAGATAAAGCATTGGACTTCATAAAAAGAAAACGACATAGTTTTTGAGCTGAATTACTTTTTGCTGCATTAAAGTTTACTTCATTGCATCGATGTCTAGAGTATGTTCAGTTTCTTCAGATCAGTTAATTCTATATTTTTCTAAGCTCATAGATAACTGCAGCTTAAACATTGAGTCTCTATTATAGAAAACTTATCATCTCTATCGCAATACTTTAGCTCTTGATATGCAGCTATATCTCTTGTTTTATACATAAGTAACATAAACTTAACCAAAAGTAATTTCGTTCAAAGGTGAAAAATCGTACTAACCATCTTAATTTTCTACAATAAAAGGAGAATGAGCTATTTAGCTAGCTGAAAATTCCCCCATTTGAAATAATTGGTGCAATATTTTAAAATCCCATTCTTACTTCTTTAGGTTGATAACTTAATCTATAAATTGGACCTTTTTACAACAAAAAGAGATCATCTAGGTAGGTTTTTCTTAATATGATTCAAGTTAATTAGCACAAACCTATCTGCCAAATTAGAGAGCTATAAAATATCTTAATAAGGGTTGAATTATTGAATGCTTATATACTCTATCCTTGATTCATTAAGGAAGCTTTTGTTAATTAGTTATGAGATACAGTTTCCTAAACATATTGTTATATATGGATCTTAGGCAGTATTGAAGCATACAAAAATATCCTTCATTTTGCTAAGATATTTCAACGCAATGTTAATTTGGTTCTAGGTCATGTAACCATAATTTGGAAACTTTAAGATATTAAAAAGAGGAAAAAACATAAAACCTTCATCTAATAAACACTTTAATTAAGCAAAAAACTCATATAAACTTAATAACTCTCAACTATATCATTGGACTTAACTAAAAATCTCTAAATCAAGCTTAGTAATATTAAAAAATAAAAAGACTAGAGATTTATAATAAAATCCTTTAGAAGCAAAACATATATCTTTTAATTGAACAAATTAAAACTCTATCAAAAACGTATTAGATTATCAAAAAAACTAAGTCATTTTCAACTAAACAAATCTTCTTGGCTTTAAATAAATCAAAAGCATAAGTTTAATAAAAAACTAATAAGCATAAGCATCCTTAAAAACTATAAAAAAGGAAAATAATAAAGAATTATAATCATTAAAGTGGTTATTTAAGGGGTTAGTTTTTGTTTTAACACTTTATGCAATCATCATTATAAACGACTAGTTATGAAACCCTTCTTCCTTTAAAGTGCGAAATATCAAACTTCTATCATAATGAATAAAGCCACCTTTGTATTTCTTACTCTCCTCTTGTTTATTGCTGAGTCTAAAAATTTTAGAAAAACCAAACTTGATTATGGAATTGATAGATATGTTTGCAGTTAAGCAGATCAAAGCTGTCTTATCAAAGCTGCTGTATTTGGATAAAACAGAAGTATTAATAGAAGCGTTAAGATAGAAAAGATAAAGGAAGAAGAAATTAAGCCACCAATTTTATAAGGCAAACTAAAGAATATTTGACTATAAGTGAGAAAAAATGAAGCAAACGTTTAAATAATCGAAATAACTGAGAGTGAAAATCCAGAGTAAAGCACATGGCATATAGTAGATTATTTTGAAAGCTTGTTTTCTTAGTTAGGTAAAGAAAGTAACAGTTTTATGAGAAGTTTGGCAAGAGAGTGATTTTTTGAATTTTTAAGTTTTATTTTCGTTTTAAAAGGTTTTTTATTTTGGCTATCAACATTCTTTGCTATAAAGCATAAAATTATAAATTTGGTAAAGATTATTTCATTGAAAATTGAAAAAATTAGAATTACATTATTAGCATTACTTTTTGTTTCAATTAGATAAAGCATTGGACTTCATAAAAAGAAAACGACATAGTTTTTGAGCTGAATTACTTTTTGCTGCATTAAAGTTTACTTCATTGCATCGATGTCTAGAGTATGTTCAGTTTCTTCAGATCAGTTAATTCTATATTTTTCTAAGCTCATAGATAACTGCAGCTAAACATTGAGTCTCTATTATAGAAAACTTATCATCTCTATCGCAATACTTTAGCTCTTGATATGCAGCTATATCTCTTGTTTTATACATAAGTAACATAAACTTAACCAAAAGTAATTTCGTTCAAAGGTGAAAAATCGTACTAACCATCTTAATTTTCTACAATAAAAGGAGAATGAGCTATTTAGCTAGCTATTTTTAGGAAATTAGATTTGAATGAAATTCCAACGGTAAAGCATGATAAATCGATAACCATCGACATGTTATTCAATAATACGAGCCTCGAGAAGAATTGAACGATTTCAATGTATTTTACTATGATCCTGAAACTTTTTTAATCATTTTCTGTCTAGCCAAATCAAAGTTACATTACATTCATAAATAATTTATTTTATCTATTATGTTACTAATATTATTTGGTACTATATATAATTAGTTGACATAATAATTTCAAATAGTTAATAGAATAATCAAAGGCATATTATAAGAAGGTTACTTCTAAACATACTAAAATAATTAAAAGAATTTGTTATTATTCTACTATTTGCTTATTTCATTTTAATATTCAAGTTTTAAATTCTTATATATGTAAGTACTTGCTCATTGTTTTCTAAGAAGTTATCTAACTAAATTAAGCTATTTTAAATAAAAGACAAATAAATATCAAAAAGATATAAGAAAATTTATTCATAGATGCATTTAATCAAATGACTTAACTTGAAATATAGCAAATTTATGTGAATAACTAAGCATTTTATAATAAACCTACTAGTTAGTTTAGTATACTTTATTACAATTATATCTATATTCTAGGTAAATTAATTTATAGAACTTCTTTAGTTTATGGTTGTCAAGTTCGATAAGCATTTAAATAGAATCTCTAGCAGTTCATTTTAAGCTAATAGAAGGTTAAGATAATATAGATAAAAGTTATTAATAACCATATAAAAAGTTGAAATGGAAAGAGATAAGTAAATGTATTCTAAAATACTTACAGTGATGAAAGATAATTCCCTGCCAAGTTTTCTATAATTAGTATTAATAAAGTTTTCTTTATTTATTATAGAAAAAACTTAGTTGCAGTAACTTAAATATCTAGTTTATTAACATTTCAAGGGATATGATCAGAATGATAAGAGATATAGCATGTTATTAATTAGATTCTTGAATGTTTCTAAATTTAACTGCTAATTATAGCTAATTAATTTTAACATAAATAGCATGAAGTTTAATTATTACTGATTTAAGAAAACACTTATAATAGAAATGCCTTTCTAATTAATCTAATATCTACTAAGTTTATTTTATAATTTGCTTATTGCCCATTTTTAAAACCCCCAAATGATTGCTTATTATAAAAGTAATGAAATAAAAATAGAGTATTAGAGCTTTAAAAGTTAAAGATTGGATTTTAATTAAAAAGCTAGGAGAAAATGAATACTGT
>CAMPDV010000517.1:0-244750 GCA_946699065.1 Loxodes magnus | reverse complement strand
AGTTTCCTACTCCCTATCCAACTGATAGGTACTTGAACTCTTGGTGGTCTGTTCCTCCAGTCACTTTCAAGTCTTCGCAGTGGATTACTCCGAATATTGCTTTTCTTCCTATAAATATTCCCACTGCTAGTTGGGTAGAATTAGGTTAGTTCGTTTCAAATTTTCTTTTGAATCTCTTTTCTTTATTTGCATTTCCTTCAGAAATGATTTATTCTTCCACAGATAAAGCATTTTTTCTTAAAGTATATTTCTTTAGTTAATTCGATTTGCTTATTCTAGACCTCTTCCAACTCCATTGGAATGGAGTGTGCTGTCTAGATCTTGATATCATTCTTGATATTCTCCATTTTAAGGTTAATATTGTTTTCAATTTTCTCTAACTTGATGTGCATGTTCTCGTTCATATCATATAGCTATTCCAACTGCCTGTCGAATTCGTCAATTCGAATATTCATGGCAGCTTAGTTTTTTTCTAGGAGCATGCATCTCCTCGTCGTCCAGGTGTCATTGTTGTTCTTGGGCAAGCTCCTTAACCTATTTCTCTAGGTCTTATTTATGGCTAATTAACGCTATAATTAATTTAGCCATTTCCTCTTTAGCCATTCCGAGTATTTGTTCCTTGTTTATCTCACCGAGGTCCATATATGGTGAGAAGTTCCGAATTTGCGTCTGAAAGTCGCTTATCTTCTGCTTATTTGGAAGAATTTCCGTTGAGGTAGTAGCATGGCTATGTTTCTGAGGTTGTCTGGGAGGAGTTGTTTAGAGTTATTTTTAGGTCTTCTGGGGAGAATGTTATTATTAGAGGATCTAGGTTTGGGTTTTAGTCTTTAGAACTTCCTGCTTCCTCTCCTCCTTTTAGACTTTGGAGGAGGTGGTGTAGAAGCCTTTCTTAAGACTTTCCCATATTTTTAATTATTTTATTTTTTAATTAATAAAAAAAACTATTACGTAAAATAAATTATAAAAGCTAATAAAAAAATAATAATAAAATAATCTTGATGCTCTAGGATTTTTTAAATCCTTTTTCCACTATACTACGTTGAATATAGATTAAATTAAAAATTTTAAATTCTTTTGGCTATTATTTTCTAATCTTGCTAAGCTTTTTTGATTTCTATCTTTTCTTTTCTTTCCGAGATTGTTTTTTCTCTTTCCTATAAACTTCTCAGATAATCATATAGATTGCTTTTCCTGATTTTTCTCTGCTATTATATTTTAAATTTTATTAGTTTATAATTTTTTTTTTCAGTGTTAAATTAGAAAGTTAAAAACTACTAATTAAAATGACAATAATTTTTTTCGAAAAATAACAAAAATGTTCTAAAAGGTAAGTCAAAAAAGCATAAATTATCAGAGCCATTATATTTGGATAAAAACAGATATTTGAAGGAAAAATTTGCAAACAGCAGCAAATAAAGACTCCGAATAAAGCATATAAAAAGATGTAGATTATAGAGCACGTAGCATATCACTGACGCGAAGCTCTTATAATAAACATAATAAAATAAAAGATTAAAAGTAAGAAAAATTTAATTTCTCCAAGTTAGAAAGAGATTCGATAACTTATATTAAAACTAGATTAAAGTTATTTTTTGTAATAATCAATAATTTAAATTAATTCTTATGAAAAATAGATTTAAGGTTAAAATTAATTCAGCTTAGTCTATGAAATCTAAGTTAATAATTAAATGCATATTGAATCTTAAAAGACCAACCAATAATAAAATAGTAACCATTAATTAAGAATCAATAAAATTAAAAAAATTATAAAAAATCAAGAATAATAATTTCAAAAGTCAAATAAATGAAAGTTCTATAATAAAACATAGCATATATTTTAATAATGCAATAATTTTACTTAAATAAATAATAAAATTTCGAGTTTGAAAAAAGTTTAAAAATATCCAAAGTCAAGAAAATCTGAAAGCATTAATCTCAAAACTCTAAGCTAAATGACAAGAGTATAATAATGATAAGAAAAGTAATTATAATAATAGGATAAATTAAGTTTAGCAATTATTGAGGATTTTCACCTCTTCATGCTGGACACCAGATTGCTCCGGCGTTAAAAATCAAGTTTTAAAGGTCTCTTTTCCTCTCTCCTCCCACTGCTCATGTCATTTCCAATTCTATCTTCATTTCTAATTAAATTTTCTCTTGTAAATCTATCCTTATTCATTTAAGTATAATCTTTCTCTTATTTGTCTCTACTAAATTTGTTTTTTTCTTCCTCTACTGTGCTTGTATGGTTCTTTATTTATTCCAGTACTACGTCTTGAAATTTTGGAATTCCTTGCAGCGTCTTCATAAGTGTTCTATCGAATTGCAGTAGTAACATTTCTTCACTACTTTTTGGAGTTTAACCTTAGTCTTCCTATTAGTCTCTTCAATCATCATTGTATCTCCCCTTTGTTCATCTAATTTCTTTTCTAGTATTTCCAGTCTAATACTCATATCAGATTGTTTCTGAAGCTAATTTTAGGATTAGCTACTCTGGTCTTAAGATATGTTTCAGAAAGCGCTTAGTTCTATTCTTAGGACATAAGTCTGGATTCTATTCCTTCCGCTAGGTTTAGTTTTTCCATCAGTTTCTCATTGTCCTTTCTCAGTTTCCTAACCTCTTCCTGGAGGTTTAGTACCACTTTGATGAGCTGTTCCATGCTCATCTGGCCAGAAGGATTGAACTTTGAGATCTCCTGGTGCAGAGAGACTTCATCTGCTTTCTGAGCTTCTCTTCTGAGGTTGGAGTTATCTCATGTGTTGTCTTCTGATCTTGTTTCTGTTCCTCTTCAGGTTGTTAGAATTAAGAAAAAGGTTAGGGTTAAGGGTAAGAAGACTATCCAATATTGGATTCAGGTTTCCTCTCCAACTTTTTGGAGGTGGTGTAGAAACCTCTTTTGAATCCTTCCATTTTTTATTTATTTCCTAGAAAAGTAATTATTAAATTAAAGTGTTAAAGAAGGATCGTCTACTTAAGAGCTTCCTACTTCCCTTGATCTCTAGGTGGTCTTCTTCTCCCTTCACTGTCAAGCTTTCAGAATGGTTGTCTCTTCATATAGCTTGCTATCTTCTTATAAATTTCTCCATTTCTGGTTGGGTAAAATTAGGTTAGGTCATTCCATATTTTCTATTAAATCTTCTTTCTCTTCCAGCATCGTCTCCATAGGTGGTCTGTTCTCCTGCAGATGTAACATTTTTCCTAAAATATTTCTCTTTAGTTTGTTCAATTGGTTTATTATTCTCTTATTCGAACTCCATTGGGATAGATTGCATAGCCTATTATTTTACACTTGTCTCTAATTTTTCCAATTTGATATGAATATTTTCATTCGATTCGTATAAAAAAATAATTATAGTAATAATTTCGTTAAGGAACTGATTTTCAAAAACGTAAAAATAGAAATTCACATGCAAGATTAAATTTGATGAACTACAAAAAGACAATTAAATAACTTTCGAAATTTAATATTATAACTAGCTCTAAAATTTTATCACTTTTTATTAAAGTGATTCTTCAAATTGTAATGATAACTTAGTTTTTTTCTTCTTTAACTCAAAATATTAGAAACTTCAATTTATATTCAATCAGATTTATAACTCTGTCTTTCAAATTAAATGATAAAATCTTTTTGCTGCTTAGTTATCTATTTTAAACATTTTTTAATTCTATTTTCCGAGGCGGGGAGTTCTATTACTTAATCTAATTTTATAACAAGCTTCAGTAGATAAAAAAATAAATAAGAAAAAAATCACATATGAGTATAATGAACATTATAAATCTTATCTGCATAAAATATTAAAATTATTTTTGCTTATTTCTGCTTTTTTAAATTAATTAATTTAAAATAAGATTTTTATAAGAGAATCTTAAAATTGATTATTGAAATTAATTAATTGACAAGTAATCTAAATAATTATTTAAAAGCTAAAAATAAAATATCTTAATTTCTTTTGAGATAATATTAAGATTTGAAAATTTTAAGATATTTATGCTGAAATTTTAATATTTAGTTAATTAATTAAAGTCTTATTTACTAGCATGAGATTTTAAGAAATAGATTTAAAACTCTTTTTAAATAAAAATAATTTTTTATAACAAAGTCTAATTAAAAAATGCTTCACTGTCTTTTTACTTATTAGCACAACTCTCGAAATTAATAATTTATTATGCATGTATAAATTTGAACTTATTCATCTTCCTAATTTAAGCAGTTATAAATTTGAATTAGCTTTTGTATTTATTACATTTATTTCTAATTAGTTTTATTCTTTTATCATGTATTATAAGTTTATTCTTTTCGAATAAACTGATGCAAGCGTCAAAATTTAACAAATTTAAGCAACTTTTTTTTAAAATCTTCCTTCTTAATTCGAATTTGTTTATTTATTATAAAAGTTACACTTGCTTAAATTATGTTTAAGATACTTGGTAAATTTTCTCTTTTAATGATTCTAAAATAAAAATCAGAAAAGGAATTATTAGAATGTCGGAACGCAGAAGCTTTCTATTTTTAATTATATGAAATTATCAGGAAACTAAATAAACTTATACTGTTTAAAATCTGTCTTTTTAAATAATATTTCTAAGAGATATAACGAACGATGATGTTTTTGTTTATTATAACTAAAATTAAACAAGTATATTAAATTTATTTTTAAGATATGATATCTAAGAGTCTACAAAACCTTTCTTGCTTGAATCAACTAAAGTTAAATAGAGATTTCATCGTATAACTTCGAGCTTTTTATTAATAAAAACATTTTTTAAATAAAAACATTTGAATAAAAGTAATTAAGGGTAATTTCTTAAATGTTTATTTTGTAAAATTAAACATTTTAAATTGTTAAAGCAGGATAAAATAATTTAATCATCAAAGCAAATTTAACAAATAAATTTATAGCTACAATTTGACAAAAATATTCGAAAAACAATCTTTTTAACATATCAAAATACGTATGAAATTATTTAAAGAGGTAGCTTTATTTAAATATATATTTGTTAATTTTATTAGGATATTTCTAAACTTTTAATAAATTTTGATAAACTTAATTTTTTGGATTTAGATTTCATCCTTAATTATTATTCATTAAAAATAAAGCCTCTCTTTATTTTTATTTGCCTAATACTTAGCCTTATTCAGCTGATAATAAATACTTGAATAAAAAACTTAAAAATTAGTTTCAATTCAGTGGTATTTAACTAAACGATAAAAAGTATCATATATATTTTAAGTCCATATATTTATATTTCTTATACTATTTCCTTTTTATTAATTCATATATCTTTAAGGATTTAAGTTATATTAAATCTACACCTAAATATAAATATATTGATATTATTAACTTTTGCATTGCAACAATTGAAAGAGAAGTGCAAAAATAAAATAGTATAAAGCTTTTTTAGCTAAGCTTTGATAATTATTTCAATTGTTATAATTTTCTATAAAGGTAATAAAATATTAAAACTAAAGCTTCTAAAATGGTATCTAAATATCTAGGTGTATTTTTTATAAAATATTACTTACTATATAATAAAATAAAATTTGATTCCATTTCATCTAAGATTTTTATTTAGGTAAGAAACTAAAATAGCAAACCAAAAAAATTTAATAACCAAATAGAAAAAATAACAAAATAAACCTGCACAACATAGTTTTATATAAAGCCTAAATTAAGCATAATCATTATCATTATCTTATATTTATCTTAAATAAAATTTAATAAATAATAACTCTCAAAAACATTTTGCTTTAAATTATTAAATTTCAGGTATATAAATTAGAGATGTGAAGCAATTGTAAATTTGTCATTTCTAAATTTAAATTTTAATATGACTTTAATGATTAGATGTGTAGTTATAAAGAAGCAGATATTATTAAAAAGAAATAATGAAAATAAATATAATGCAAAGTATGATGCTAATTGTATTTTAAAATATTACATATGTATCTAATAATCAACCTGCTTATTTAAATTCAAAAGACCTTCGCTATATCATATATATTTATTATTTTATTATCCTTAGTTAAAACACTTATGTATTCTTAGAAGGATGTTTAGATACTAACTAATTTTTATTTAGCAAAAGAATGAAGTAGATGTAAAAAAGAAAGAAGTATTGTAAGTCAAAATTATTTAACTTTTAATATTTAACTTTATATAATAAGCTTAAAAAAGTATAATACATCTATAAGTTAAAATAAGCTAAAAAAGCTTTTATTTTAAAAATTTCTTTCACTTGTATTTTTTATGAAATAACTATTAAATGAAGCTTAAACTATTTCCAAATAAATAAAAGCATAATCTAAATTTCACTTTAGAATAGATAAAATATTTTTAATTAATTTTCTTATTAATTAGGCTAAGCAGCTTAGATTCTAAACTTTAAGAGGAAATTATTCAATTAAAAACCAATTTTTAGTCCTACTATTTACAAATAATTATTAGTTATTAGGTAAACTAGCTCAAATGATAGTCATGATAATTTTAAAATAGATAAGTTAAAACATACCTAAAAATATGTGTATAATTATAATTAAATATCTACAGCTTAAAATCTTAAGTTACAATAATTTAAAGATATAGAAGGTTATAAAGCATCTATATTTATTAAGAATATATAATAATATACAGGAGTTTACAAGGCTTATTTAAAAAATAAATTTATGAAATTTGCTAAATTAAATATTTTTACTTATATGCATAAGTTTAGATTGTAGTTGCTTTATTCGAATGTATTTTACAAAAAAATTTATTTGATAAATTAAGTTCCAGAATTTTCTTCATCTAATTAATTTATTAAAGCTTAGATAAACTAAAAATTACTAAGGTAATATAATTCAATAATAATATCCTTAATTCATTTTATTTTATTTTATTTTATTTGTCGACCTAAGAGCAAAATAAAATTCGCAAGCATTAATGCAATTCAAATACAGCTAAGAAATATCTTTAATATGATTATTTAAATCCCTTATATCCCAAATCTTTAAAAATGATGACTATTAACTTTTATTTATCTTAAATTCTTAAATTTTAAAAATAAAAATAATACATTTTCAGAAATTTTAGTTCTTGTTTTTAAGACTTACCACAAAGAATCCATGCAATCATTTATTTTGCTTGCATTATTAAAATGTCTTAGTATTTAAATTATTTCCTGTCTTATTTGCTCAAATTCTATCTTATAGTCTTTCTTTTACAAATCAAAATAAAGTTATTTATTTTACGTATTGTTTGTCTAATAATATCATTATTATTATAAAAAAAGTGCAAATATCTTATGTTTTAAAGCTTATAAAAAAGAGAATAATAACCATGATATATTCATTTATATTTAATAAAGACTGAAAAGGTTCTAATAAATTATTTAATTTTACAAGCCAAAACTATACCAGTGATAGCATCAATTTAGATTATATTAAAAGACTTTAAAGTTATTGAAAGCATCATAAATATCCAATTTATTAAAACTTATTAATATAATAAACCCATATAATCTTTATTTGAACCATTTTAATTATAAATTCATTGTGCTTCATAAAAGAAATATCTGTAATAGTAAACCTATAAATATGTTTCATAATGCTTGCACAAAACATCTAGTGTCTTTATGTAATATTAAACTAGATAAAATATTGGTAAATAAAATTAATGTATATAAAGAGATAAATAACTCTAATAAGTATAATCAATGAAAAATATAAACCTAAAATCACTATTAAATTTCTAGATAGTAGATAACCCTAGCTTAAAATCCTATGCTTATAAGTTTTTAAATATGTCTTACATTAAAATAATTAAAAGCACAAAAGACTTAATATATGTGACATAGTGTATATGGATATCTATAATTAAATAGAATCAAGCATATGAATTTTAAATTTTGTTTCATTAGTTATATTTAAGCCCTGCTTTCTTTAAAAAATTATAAAATAAATATGGGAAGCATTTCGAACAAAATCTAAAATATGGGTCTTATTTGTACAACATGTTCTTAAGGAGAAGAACGTGAAATTGATAGGATTGATGCTATTATGAGAAAGTAGGAATCAGAAAAAACTCAGGAGATCAATCAACCTTAAATTACTATCCAAGCATAACATTCTGATATGCTTTATAATGAAGATGAAAATTAGCTAAATAAATGGTAAAAAGAAAATGAAAGCAAATACAATTATGAATAAAAAACATGTGCGATTTCGTTTGAAAACTTATAATGATCACCTTTAAACAAAATTTAAGAAGGTTGGTCTACGTCTGAAAAGATCGCACAACTTAACATAAGCCCATCTATTTTTATAAGACGAAATTTTTGTGATGTAAAGTAAAATTATAATATGATAAAAAAACTTGGATAAGGTTCTTATGGATACGTTTGACTAGCTGAAAATGTGTAAACTCATGATTAAAGAGCAATAAAATCAATCGATAAAACTAAAAATTGCTATTAATAATTCCTCGAGTAAAAAATTCTTGCAGGCCTAGTAAGTTAATAATATATAGGATCATCCTAATGTGTTAAAGTTGTATGAAATATTTGAAGATGATAAAAAAATCCATTTAGTAACAGAGTATCTTACAGGCGGAGATTTATTTGATCGCACTATTAAAAAGAAATCAATTTCAGAGCTGGAAGCAAGAGATATAATGAAATAAATTCTTTCAGCAGTAACTTACTGTCATTCCAAAGGAATAGTTCACCGAGACTTGAAACCAGAAAATATTATGTTTGAAAGTCCTCCTCCATGTAATAACCTTAAGATAATAGATTTCGGAACATCTGCCATAAGACAAAAAAATAAAAGAATGCAAACTTTATAAGGAACAATAATATACATAGCTCCTGAAGTTTTAAGTGGAAATTACAACTAAAAATGTGACATATGAAGCTGTGGTGTGATACTATATTTCTTGCTGTGCAGAGAATTTCCTTTCGAGAAATAAGATGTATAAAATAGATTCAAAAAGAAAAATAATTTTTCAATGCACTAAGACGTTTGATTATAAATCTCTAACGAGTGTAAAGACTTACTTCAAAGTATGATAACCATGGACATAAATATGAGACTAACTGCAAAAGAATGCTTAAAACATAAATGATTCAGAAATAAGAGTTAAAAAAATATTGAGCTTAGTTCGTTTGAAAATTTAAGATAATTTTAATTGAGCAAAAAGATACAAATATTAGTTATGAAATATTTTGCATTTTGTAAAGAGCCATAAGAAGAAATAGAGGTATTGAAGAAATAGTTTCTGCAAATAGATTAAAATGGAGATGGAAGACTTTCTAGAAAGGAATTTATAAACGCATACTAAAAATTAAATATTTCTATAGAAATAATTGAAGAGATATTTAACAAGATTGACACGGATAAATCAGGCTATATTGAATGAAACGAATTTATAACAGCGAGCATGAATAAACAAAAAGTGCTTACAAAAGAAAATTTAGAAATATTATTTCAGCAACTAGATGTTGATAAAACTGGGAAAATAAATCGAGAAAATATAAGTAGCTTTTTCGATGGATAAGTAGATATAAACACAATAGAAGATATTTTAGATGAAGTAGACGAGGACAAAGACGGTTTTATCGATATAAATGACTTATATAATGCGATTCACTATAATATTGATGTATAATGAGAATAGCTTAGTAAAAAAGTTTTTAAGTTAATTATATTTTGTTCTTTATCAACTTAATTATCATTTTTATAAATTAAAATTTCTTATATTCTTTATAAAACTTTTGGATTTTTTCTAGTTTTTATACCACTTATTATCTTAACTAATAACTTTAAAATAGAGTACAAAAATGTTTATTATATTTTATATCTAAATCTAAATTTATTATTTTTAATGAAAAGCAAACAAGCTATGATAACATTTTTTGGGAAAAGCAAAAGTAAAGGTTTATTAATATTTTTTGTTTAAGCTAAAGGATCAACACATTAATGCTTGCTCTTATTATACTAAAATTAAAAATTAAAATATCTTATTAATAAAAACTTAATGAAATACTAAGCTAAATCAGCAGCTTAGAATTTATTAATATTAATTGTTGTGCAAAATAAATTATTAGATGTATATTAAATTATTATTCAGTTGCCTAAAATAATCTATTAACATAAAAATAAGTCTATTGAAGGATATTTCTCAAATTTCAAATTCTTTTTTAACATATATAATGCTTCATATAATCACTGCTTTAAAAGATTCAATTACTCATTAAGTTATGCTTGGTCAAAATTTTATATTTAAAATTATTTCTTAAAAATACATTTATTTATTCGGCGAAATTTTACTCTGAATTATTTCTCGTATAACGAAAAATAATTCTCTTTGAATAAGAAAATTGAGTAATAATTTCCTAAGTATTAAAAATTCTATTTGATTTTATTCATTTTAATTTTAATAAATCTTATTAAGAATTTAAATAATAAAAGAAGCTTTAATAAATATATGAATTTATTCACTTTTATAGATTTTTATGTTCTAAAAATAAAATATAATAAGCTTTTCTATTTGTGTTAAATATTTTCTATATTAATAATATTATATTAAAAAGAAAAATAATAAGCCTTTTATAGAATACGAACTTAGATATTATTTTTTAGAGCCGATTTAAAAATTGATAAATAATCTTAAATAATTTAATGTTTTTGCTATAAGAAAATTATCTTATAAAAAATAATTGAAAAGTTATAAAAATATTCGTGAATATTATTAAAGAACTTCATTAAGGACTCTTTAAGGATTGCAAAGAACAATAATTTTTTAGTTTTTAAACATTTATAAAATCTGATATTTATCACTAAGCTTAATATTTTTAAAATAATTATTCTAAATATATTTAGGTTAAATTAATTTAAAATTTTTTGGTTTCTTAGAATATTTTTATCATAATATACAACTTTTATATGTTTAGATTTTTAATTTTTTTGCTTTTCTCTTTTCTACATTTTCTATATGAATATTTTAAGCTAGAGACTTATAGTCTATTTTTAAATTCAACGAAAAGTAACTAAAATGGCTAAAAAAAATTTAGGATAAAACTTTTTAAATTTGAAGATCGATTTTTATTTTTCATATATATATTTTAATATATTTTTGGTTTAAAAATTCGATTATAAAATTTTATTTCATCTATATTCAACTTCTAGTGTTTTGCTATTTCAAAAATTTAACTATTTAAGTTATAAATTTAAAACTATTATTTTAATAATTTGATAATTATAACTACTTGAAGATATTAAAAGGCTTTCTAAATTTAAATCCTAGTATAATAATTGTAATGATTTATAAATACAAATATTGCTTGCTACTTTTAAAGTTAAAAATAGCCTTTAAATTTTTAAACTTGCTATATCTGTTTGTAATCAAGTAGAAAAATAAAAAAAATATTAATTTTCTAAATTTAATTTTAGTAAAATATAATTGATTATTTTAGTAATTGGAAAATAGTTAGAGCTTTGCTTATGATTAATTACATTTTAAGTTTGATTCTATCTGATCTCTTTTATGAATTTTCTACTTATTTTTATATTCCTTTAAATCTTGCTGTTAATTTTTTTGGTTTTTATATCAAGTTTCATAAAATAAAAGAATTACATTTTCTGAATTTTTTAACTTCCAAAAAGTTATTTTTATAAAATTAATACTTAATCAAATTTATAAATCACTAGTATATTTCTAAAAAGTTTAAACAAAATTAAGAGAAATATAGATATATGCAAATGTAAAATAAAAGAATATACTTAAATAAATCTCATTATTTAAAATTTTGCTGTTCTGTTTTATAAATTTTAGTTAATAATTTTTCTAAGATATTTTTTTATTTTTTACAACTATTATGTTTGATTTTTGTTTAGAGATATGATTCTCCAAAAAGCAAATATTTATTCTATATGAATATTAGTATCTCATAAAATTACCTTTAGTCTACTATATAAATACATAATTTTAGTTTAAATGTTTGCGAAAATAAATATAAATATGCACATAATAAACCTCTCATTTATACATAATAATAATCATTTTAAATATGATATAGCTAATATGATTTTTATCCTTAAAATACTTAATAACCTAAGCAAATATTTATAAATTATAGTAATTTTTTGTTTGAATATAATTTAAAAAGATACCTTTATGAAGATGCTTTTTATTAATTTGAATATAAATTTAATTCAATTTAACTTTAAATTTAAGTCAAATTAATATTTTAATGTGTTTTTTGGTTCCTCTTTATAGTTAGTAAAGTTATTATAAAATATAAAGCTAGATTGATATGAAATTACTATTCAATCCAAAATAACTTAACTTAAAAATTAAAAAAAAATGAATATACTTAAAAAAGAAGCAATCAAATCTATGATGATTAATTGAAATACCTTTGTTTATAGCTAAATATATATTACTAAAGTAAAAAATAATTACCAAAGATATTTAAATTTTATAAATATATTAATTATAATTTGTCTGATATTTTAACTGTGGGATAAGATGCTTAAAAAATTTTAATTAAATAGAAAAACTTTTAAATAGAGATTTAAGTTCTTGCTTATAAAAGTAGCATGTATATTTAAATTTAAATTAAGTCTAAATATTGATAATGATATTGCATTAATTAGTTTGCTTTTAATATTTTCGTATTTTGCATTTAAAATTTTGACTGAAAATTATTTAAGAGCAGATGTAGATTAAATTCTTCTTTAATAAATATTGATGATTTAATTTGAGAGTCAAAACCAAAAACAATTTTAATTAAATGTAAATAGATTTAGAAATACTGAAAAAGGTATTCAAATTTTAAATAAAAAAATCAATATATCTTATAGAGAAGTTCTTTTTAGGTGCTTTAATTTAAGTATATAAAATAGAAGACACAAAAAAAGGCAAAATTTAAGATAATTTAAAGTTATTTATCTTTATATAAGTAAAACTTATATAAAAATTTTCTTCTTTTAATAAAAAAAACTTGGAAAAATTTTAAGCATTTTTACATAGAAAAATAGAGAATTCTGGTATAAATCTAAATAAATCTAGCCCATTAAGCGAATATCTATCTTTTGTACAACTCCATAAAAGAATACTTAGCAATTTAATTTAAGTTTTAAAAACTTTAATTTTTAAAGTTATATCAAGGCATTTATTTTTTCTCTATTTTAGCAAGAAAATTATTTTTAATATATGAGTTACATAGAGAAATTAGTTAAATATAGTCTGTTTAAGAATCCTTTAAACCAAAAATTTGAAATAGAAAATATGAACTAGAGAGTTAAATCGATTATAAAGGATTATGAATAACAAAAAATATTTTTGTTTGAAGAAGCAAATAAAACCAATACAAAGGATTATTTACTTTTTAGTTGAATTAAGCATAAGAAAACGTTTTTAATTATAAAATAAAAGCAAGTTCCAAAATTTTGTGTCTTTCTAATTTATTATTTAAAGTTTATGTTGTATATTTTTAGCATACTTATTCTTATAATCTTAAAAAGTTGTTTTACTTTAATTAAAAGTTAATTAAAGCAAAAATTTAATTTATAAAATTATTTTATTTGAAATTATGGAAAATCTTAAAGATCAAAATCAAAGCAAGGAGAATCATTTCTTCTTAACTAATTTAAAAAATAATTTTTTCTCATTAAATTTTTATTTGATTTAAAAATAAAATTATAAAAAAATGCATGCAATATATCAAAAGGCTTTGCTTATAGCTTTAAACATAAAATACATAAAATTTTTATCTAATCTTAATTTTATTCTTTTGTTTTTATATTTTTTTAATGCTTTAAATAGCCTTTAGAATGTAAGAATTTAAATCTTAAAATACCTAAATGTTCAATTCTAAATTTATTTAATAAACTTTTTATAAAAAACTGATTACCTACTGAAATATAAATGAGGAAATTTCTAAAATTATTTAATTATTTTAAGCTTTCTACTTTAAATTTTTATAAATAAATTGGATTATAGACCGCGTAGCACTCTCTTTGGTACGCAGCTCTTTAAATTAATTTTATTTAATGTTGAAAAAAAATTTATGGGTCTCTCTATCTTTGTTTTCTCTTCCTGAATACGTCCCTGTAATTTTTACTTCATAAGCATAGGATGCAATATGCGATTACGGGTACATCTTTCCCCGACCTATGATGAAGAAGGTTTTCTCCTGGTATTCAGAGTTCTCCAGCTTGTCAAATCTTCCTTCTCTTGTTATCGGTTTCTCTTTCTCCGATTTATCCTCAGTCCGCGCTCATTTTTTAGTTGCCTTGCTGGGCTTCCAAGTAGTATCCGAAGGAAAGGGCTTTCCACCTTATTTAAAAAATGATACATAATAAAACATAAATTGTAAAATGACATTTAATAATTATTCTATTTTATATATTTTTCAATTTAATTTTTAATGTTTGTAAATTAAAAATTTAATAAAGCAAAGAAAATAATTTAACAATCTATATAAATATATCTTTTGGTTCAATTTTATTCGATTTTAATTATTAATATATTTAAGTCGAATGGAGCTGCGAGTGGGAGGAAAATATAGACTTGGTAAAAAAATAGGGACTGGATCTTTTGGTGAGATTTATTTAGGTACAAATGTTCAGTCAAATGAATAAGTTGCTATTAAGCTTGAATCTGTTAAAAGTAAACATCCTCAATTGTTATTTGAGTCAAAAATATATAGAATTTTATAAGGTGGAACAGGAATTTCAAATATTTTTTGATATGGAGTAGAAGGGGAATACAATGCTATGGTAATGGAACTACTTGGGCCAACATTAGAAGATTTGTTCAATTTAAAAAATCGAAAATTAACTCTGAAAACTGTAATTATGATAGCTGAACAGATTATTTAAAGATTGAAGTTCCTTCATACCAAACATTTCATTCATAGAGATATTAAACCCGAAAATTTCTTAATAGGCTTAAAAAAAAATTCAAACTTAATATATTTGATTGATTTTGGTACTGTTAAGAAATACAGAGATCCTAAAACTTAAAAGCATATTCCATATTAAGAAAATAAAAATTTAACAGGAAATGCTCGCTACTGTAGCATCAATACTCATTTAGGAATCGAACAATCGAGACGAGATGATCTTGAAGCTTTAGGTCATATATTAATTTATTTTTTAAGAGATTCTCTTCCTTGGTAAGGATTAAGAGCAATTACAAAGAAAGAAAAATATGAAAAAATAATGGAAAATAAAATGTCAACTCCAATAGAAATATTATGCTAAAATATGCCTCCAGAATTAAGTATTTATATGAATTATTGTAGAAGTTTACGATTTGAAGATAGGCCAGACTATGGACATTTATAAAATATATTAAGAGATTTATTTTATTAAGAAAATTATTAGTTTGACTCTGTTTTTGACTGGGATATTTTAAAAAATGTAAGATATTTTTCTATAAAATTAGATAAAAAAAAATAAGAAAGAAAAATAGAAAAATTAAGAAGAGATAAAAGAAGAAGAAGAAAATAATCAGAGTCAAAAATCCATAAATTAAAATAAATGATTCAAAATTATTTAATTGTCTTTTATTTAAAGAATTAAATCAAAGATTTACAACTTATAAAAATAAAGAAGTTAATATTATTTAAATTTTTTTTAATTATCATAAAAAATATTAAAATGTGATCCCATGCTTCCTCTGAAATAAAAAAAAGTTTTTCGAAACACTTAAAATCTAAAATATAATTTATAGCAATAAAAATATTTTTAAAATTATTCAATAATAAGATAATTAAAAAATTCTAAACATTTAGTGAAATTAAAAGATTTTATTTAATTTAAAGTCAGCAGGGATTATTTTATAGTTGTTTTATTTATCTACAAAATAATTTTAAATTTAAAAATTAATAATTAAAAATTAAACAAATTAATTAATTATTTTATTTTACTTTTTAATTTCATTTTTTTATTTGATAATTAATTTTTTTATTTTTATTATATTAAACTTTTTTAAATTAAAAAAAGTGAGTCCTCATCTTTACCCATAGTTTTTTTCTTTTTATTATTCTCTTAAAGAATTATTTTAAAAATTTTAAGAATTCAAAATAATAACCCGCAACTACCTATAATTAATTTATTACTTTATAAGCAACAAATTTCCGAAATAAATATATTTCAATTATTTAAAAAAATAAATAAATTTAAGAAATTTTATTATTTTTTAAGATTTTTTATATAAAATATTAATAAAACATATAATAGATATATTATTCTCTATCTTTTACAAAACTTTAAGAAACAAATTTTAATTATATTTAATTAATTAATAAAAAATTTCTTTATATATTTTATATAAAGTTTAAAAACTCAGAACATTGTTTGAAAATTACCTGTTTTTAGAATGAGTACAAAAATTTAATATTTAGCATTTATAATTTTTTTAATATTATTATAATAAAAAATTTCGTTAAATTTTTAAGGAAAATTATGTTTTTTCAGTTAAATACATTATTAATATGAGATATCTAAATTTAACTGTTATTATATTCCGTCTTTATTCTTGATTTAGTTATAAAAATTTAAAATTTAATTTAATCTTTTTAATTTTTATATTTAATTTACTGTTTTTTTATAATTTTTTTTAATGCCTTTAATAAATTAAATCTAAAGGCATTTTAAATGGATTAATACTAGAAAAATGATTTTTTTATTATTTATTCCATTATAGATAAAAATTCTAAATTAATGACTGATTTCAAATAAAATTTAAATATATTTTGAATAATGTTTATAAGCTTTATTTTTAAAAATCTATAACAAATTAAAGCCTTATTTCTTTTTATATTTTTTATATTTTTTAATTTAACTTAAAATGCTTAAATTTAAGTTAATTAAGTTAAATTTTATAATAGCTTAAATTAATTTTTTAGATAAAATGAATATCAATTTTTTTATCTTTTCTTGATATTTAAATAGATTAAAAATATATTTTATTATATTTTAAAACTGCCATAGTTGTTCGAAGGTGAACAACAAGGTCGTCTTCATCAGAGGTGGGGAATTTAAGTACCCATAATTGACACATGTCGTCCTCTGCTTTGGTAATGCAATGAGACACAATCCTGCCATGTCCTTGGACCTCCAGCAAGTATTAAAGATTACGAGTATTCTAAAATTATATCAGTATGTAACATTTTTATCAGTACTGAATAATTATACCAGTATTGAACAAGATTTATCAGTATCTGATAATTTTATCAGTAACAAACATTCTTGTCAGTATGAAACATTTTTTTAAATAGCTGCGCACCAACGAGAGTGCTACGCGCTCTATAATCAAATTTATTTATTTATTTATGATATTCTCACAATTCTTAGTTTATAAATTTTAATTTAGATTTATTTTTTTGACTGATATATTCTATATTTTATATTAAAAAAGTAGAAAACATAATTAGTCTTTAGATTAATGAAAATGTAATCAATAGTATTTTATTATTTTATAATTAAATTAGATTTAAGGAATGTTTTTATTTTATTTAAAATTTTTATCTTTTTAAAATAAAAATTTTGTAACATAATTTATTAGCAAAATTTATTAACGTAATTTCACTTTTATTTGTTTTGCCACTAATCAAAAACTTTAAAGTTTAAAATCATCTTAATTTTTATTCCATTTCCAGTCTTCTTCTAAATCTTTTCTTAGAATAAATATCTTGTAGTACTCCATTCACCCTTTTAAATGCAAGTTATCTTGCTTCAATTGAGTTCGATTCCAAACATATTCAAATTCCTTCCTTTTTGAGTAAATGAGATTTTCTTAAAGAGTTCATTTCCTATGTAAATCTTTTTCTGTATAATAAACCTTCTGGAGTGCAGTATAGATTACTTATGGATTTTCATAACTTAAAACTTTCAAGTTTTTATTTTTATCAGAATTTTCAGAAATATTTAAAATGTGATCATATTTCCTGAAATATCAACATTACTTTCTATTCTTTA
Organism: Loxodes magnus; assembly: GCA_946699065.1. Lineage (NCBI taxonomy): Eukaryota > Ciliophora > Karyorelictea > Loxodida > Loxodidae > Loxodes > Loxodes magnus. Next base: position 226,781 of record CAMPDV010000517.1, on the reverse strand, counting down.
CTATCGGAATTATTTCTGGCTGAGAATTCGGTTCTGCATCTATGGGTCATTTACTATTGTATTTTTTAGAATAAACCTTCAGTAAATTCCGCTTATCGATTGAATTTGAATTCTATTTGCTCAATTTTCAGATTGATTGGTTGGAAATTTTCATTTTTTAGTTTTTATGTGCTAGACACTAAATATGCAATTTTTTCTTCAAGCTCTTATAGGTTTCTTAAAAGTTTTAAATTCTCCTATTACATAACTTTGAATTCTAAGAGTACATTTTGCTAATCGTAATTTGATTGGGATGAATTCTGCTTAAAAGAGACTTTTCGCGAGAAATTTTCCATTTTTTATATAATATTAAAATTTTATTTTATTTTAAGATTTTTTATTAAAAAATTGTAGGATATAAGTTTTTATAGCATAATTATTAATTTTTTATTTTTTTAATTTTAATCTTCTGTATCAATTTATTTTTAAAGATAATTAAAAACTAATTTTTTTCTCTATTTTCATTAATTTTTATAAAATAAACTGTTTATTTTATAATAAATTTTAAGTTAAGGTATGTTTATATTTTGCAAGCTTTATTATATGTTTTTATTACTATTATTATTATTAAAATTCTTGCAGCATCCGCCAGATTATCACTTATTAAATTTTTTAAAGTTTAGATTACCTAGATTTTTACAACTCTAGCACTCGTATATCTAGCTCCTCATCTACCATAATAAATTGTTTCAGATATAATCCAAGTTATTCTGATTTAAGTTTTTTTTCAATCTGAAGATTTCTCATTCTTTCTACACCAAATTTGTTTTTGTTCTTTCTTATTTGGTATTTTACTTACCTATTCCATTATTATTAATTCAATTTTTTAATTCGATATAATTTTCTACAGGAATAGTTAACTCTTGTGATAGTAACACGAATTCTTTACAATAGATATTTTTTCTGTTTTCTTTGTTATTAATGTAGTCTTTTCTTTCTCCATCTTATTGGAGATTGCATTCTAGTATGATGGGATCAGGTAATTTGGAGGCTTTTCAATTTTTAGCATATGCTTTCAATCTACTAGTTTTAATCTTAAATTCCCTGCATCTAGGAATTCGTCTGGCTGAACTGTTCTTGCTAATATTTCCGTAGAGCATCTTTTTCCTCTCTTAAGTTGTCATCTGAAATCTAAAGATCTTGTAACATTTGCTAATTCTACTCAATTAGCTTCAATTTTCCTTTCTGAGCTTCTTGACCTTTTCCAAGAGATTTAGCATTTCTTAATGAGTTATTTCATGCTCATCTAGCCAGAGGGATCAAATTCTGAGACCTTCTAATATTAGGCGGACTTACCTACTTCCTCGATTTCTCCTCCGATGTTGGTGTTAGTGCGTGAGTCACTTTCGGAAGCTTCTTTTATTCCTCTTAGTGTTGCTAAATTATTGAATCCTGTTTATTTGAAGCAAGATTGAAACTTTACTGAAGTCTGTAATTTTTAAGCTAATTTTTTCTGAGTGATTTTTAAAGTTTTTAAGATTTTGCATAAAATAAATTTTAAATTTAAAAGAAATAATTATTTTATATTTCTTTGACAAATTTGATATTAAATAGTTAAAAATATTGAAGCTTTAATTCAAAATAACTTTGATGATTAAATATCACTTATGATTCTTATTAAAGATAGAACCTTTCACACATTCATAAAATATGAAAGTTCTCATATGTGCTAAATATAATTAGAATTAAGAAATAAATATCTTTTAAATTCACTTAAAATAGACAAATTTAAAATTTTATTCTAAATTTTCCCTAAAGAATTTTTATTATATTCATAAAATGATTAAAACTTAAGATAAATTTATAAGTATATAATATATAAATAAAAATAATTAAAATATGAAATATTTGTATTATATAGATAGATTTTATTTTTATGATTACTTAAACAAAAAATTGTCTTTCAATTCATATAAAGTTTACACATTTACTATCATAGCTAATTGTAACAAAAAAATGTAAATAAATATTTATAATCTGTATGAAATTGATTAAATAATTTCTGTTATAAATTGAAAGATTTTAATATTTATTTATTTTATCACTTCTTTTTCTATAATCTTCTTTAATCTTTATAAATGCTTAATAAAAGTAATTTTTCATTTAAAAACATCAAAAAGATATACTATTATCATTAATAAAATTGAAGCTCTAAATCTTTTGATAGTTTTTTTTAATTTTTTTAATTTAAGTTCAAATATTTAAATTTTTAGCATAAAATGTTGATATTGAAAATATTAAGATTCTAAAATTTATAGTTATTTCATAAAAATAATTAGAAAATATTAATATATTAAAGATTTAAAGTCTTTATTATAAATAATTTAATTTATAATTTTAAGATTTAAAATAAGTTATAAGCAAATGCTAAATATCTTTCTTATTATAAATAATTTTTTTGTTTAAGAATGTTGCTGAAATAACTCTAGCATAAAATTGAAAATAATGCTAAGAATTAAAAATAAATACATCCTACTTTAACTCTAAAGAAAATTAAAAAGCAAAGATAAGAAAAATAGATAGAGATTTATAATTAATGACTTAATAAAGTAAATAGAAACTACTAGATGATTCTAAAAATAGAGATTAAGAAGAAAGTCTTAAAATTAGAAATAACTTTTTAGTATTTGGTAAAACAAGATAAATCATAATAAACCAGCTTAGCAATCCAATAAAAATAAACCAAAGGTACTAAAAATCGATAAAAGAAATAAAAATTAGAAGAAATATCATTTTTAATTCTAAAAGGTAGATTATGAGATATTGCTACAAATTTAATTAAAAGGAGACTATTTACATATGGAGAAGCAGAAAAGTATACGGTAAAAGATATCAAAAATATAGCTGCTTTAAAAAAAGAATCTAAAAAATAAAATACTGGGTTCATTTTAAGCTAGTTCTATTTCAATATAACAAATACTCTTAATCAAACATATTAATAGAATTTTTATTTAAGTAAACTTAAAATTAAATTGGAATTTTGTTTTACCTCTATGAAAAAGATAACTTTTGTGCATGTTTATCTACAATAATTAAAAAATATAAAATTTGAAAAAAATGTTTATTTGTTTTAATAAAATTAAAATATTTTAGCCTTAATAAATTTAAAATAATTAAATGAATTACTAGAAAATGATTAAAATTGAAAAAAAAATAAAGAGTAAATTTAAATTAAAAATAATATAAAGTTATCTATTTTTAAAACTTATTTTAGCTTATATAAATTATTTTAAGCTTTCATTAAATATTTCAATCAAATAATCGAAATTATAATTTTGACTAATATTTAACTTTTATTTAGAGTGTAACACTAAATCTCCAAATTAATCTTATTTTTTATTTGTAAAATATATTATAACATTAAATAAAAAATAAAAGAAAGACAAATGATATGAAGAAAGATTTAGCAATAAATGATATAATATTCGAATATTTAATTAGATTTCTTTTTTAATAAACAATAGTTAATTTCTTCTTATATTAATCTTAGAATATGTATTTTGTTTATTATTATTTTTCTGACTAAAAATTAAAAATTCTATTTACTATTTTCTTTTTTAATAAACTTTAAATTAATTAATTAATTAAAATGATTATTGAGCGCATAGCACCTCATTGGCGCGCAGCTCTTTCAATATTAATATTTAATATTAAGGAAAATGTTCTCATGTTTCTTGTTAAAATTCTAGAGGCCCGATGAGTCATATCAGCTTCTCCAAATAGAGAATCTTCTTATCAAAATTATTCTTAAATCTTGAGTCAAATACTTCAGTTTTCTTGAATAAGGTCGAAATAAGAATTAGTTATCAAATCGGTAATTAGAAGGCTTGTCAGTCAAACTTTCATACTTCTAGAGAGAACCCTCGAGGTAAGCAAGTAGGTATGCCTCAACGGAGCTTATCCACCCTTCTCCGTGGTGGCATCTAGTGCGAGATTACTCGCAATGCAGTATGCACTGCACCAGATTACCTACTAATTTGTCTGACGCTGCCGACATCCATTTTATATTATAATAATATTAATGATTTTTAATATTAAGAATTTTTACTTAAATAGAATTAAACTTCAATTAATTTAAAAACACAATAAAGTAACTATTCTTTGACTATTAATTGTTAATTAAAATAAAATTATAACTTACTTTAAAGTATTATTAATAATACCAACTAAATAGCTAGTTCATTTGTTATATTTTTGTAGAATTAATTCTGAATATCAATGAAATTTTATTTGAGTTATTTCAAGGTATTTTACAAAAGTAACTAGTCTCTTAGAAATATAAAAATCATAATAGAGATTTGAATTTTTTAATGTGTTAGCAGAAGAAAATTAAGAGTTAAATGTTAGAATAAATGTAAAATAATAAAAGTAATATTTAAGTAATTAGCTCTATTTATATACATTTCTTATCTAAAATATTCTTTTATAATTATATTATTTATCTATATTTATTTCATCTGTTTGTTTACTAAAATAAATATAAATATATGAAAAAAGGAAATTAAAAAAAATATTCGACTGTCTATAAGTTAGGTAAGGAATGCAAAAAGAACAAAGAACTAGAGAAGAAGCAGAAATCAATAGCTCATTCATCAAGTTCATCTTCATAAGGCAAAGTAATGGCTTGACAAGTTAATGTAAGTACTTCACTTTTAGCCGAAATGGAAAATATTAAAAATTTAATTTCTAAATATGAAGAACAAATAAACAATCAAGGAGAAAGAATCAAAGAGCTTATGAATAGCATTGAGGACCAAAAATATGATTTCCTTATTCTTAGGCAATAACTTACATAAAACAATGTTGTGATAGAGCAATAACTCTATATTCAGTTTTAGAAAAATTTAAAGCAAGGAGTAAATATGAGTATCGAATTCCTCAATTCTTAAACTAAAGATCAAGAAATAATTATTGAATAAAATAATTATAAAAATCTAACTCTAAGAATAGAAAAAATTTAAAAATTAGTTTTTCCTTTGTGGATAAAGAAAAATAGATAACATTTTTGATGCGGTAACTCGAAATATCTCTTATTAAAATGCTAAAAATAATAAAATTTGTAAAAAAAAATCAAAATATGAAGAATGTTGAACAAATTTTAAATAACCGATTTTTGAAGTTGAAAATAGAAGTTTTTTAATAGAAACATGAAAAATTTTTGAGGTAGTCACCTAATTAAAAAAATGGTCGTGATATACATCCACGCTAAAATAGGCAGAGGGTATCAGTTTGAATCCTGGAGAAATTCAAAACTTTTAACATTTAGTTAATATTATTATTGATATTATTATTAAAGATATATATAACTAAAGTTTCTCTTTAATTTTCTCTTTTGATTCTTCATGAAATGAAAAAGTTTAACCATTACATTAAATAAAGAATTCTAATATCTATTTTCTAAATAAATTAAAATTAGTACAAGTATAAATTTCAACTTACTAAATATTTAGATAGAACTTAAATTTACTAAAGATGAAATAATTTATAAAATTAGTAAACGTTTAACAATATATAAAGATACGTATTTTTCATTAAAACTCAACATTAATTAAGATTAAAAACATTTAACCTATCTATTTTTAATTTTTTTATAATGATTGTAGTATTTTTGCATTCAAATCTAAAATATAAAGTTGTAAAGTTATTTACTTAAATTGATCATAGTCTTTCTCAAATAATCATTTTATTTCTTTAGTTATTAATTTAATTATTACAATAGTTTGTTTAAAAAAATATAAATAAGTAAGGATTCAAACCAGGATTCTTCGCGGCTTCTAAAAAGAAGGAGTTAACGACATCTTAAAAAGGCTAGGATTAGGAAAAGGGTTTCAAAAAAGTCACCCATCAGGATGAGTCTACCGCCTCTGAAGAAAAGCCTAGATATAGGCTAAAAATATTATGCCCTCAGAAATCTCGAATCTCGCCACATAGTAGTAATAAGTTATGATTAGCCGTTTAAAGGTATGCTGCACCTCCAAGAAGAGGTAAAAAATTTGGATAAATATATAAAAATTTAATGGAAAAACTTGAACTTGCAGAGGAAATATAATCTAGATTCATGACCTAAGAAAAAGACCTTAATGCATTTTGAAATATTTTACAAAATTAATTTCAAAACTAGCAATAGAAGTACAAAAAACTGATCAAAAATTTAGAAAAAATAGAAAAAAACTAGTACAATTGCAGCGTTAAATGGAACTGAAGAATTAGCTGATGATAACTGAAGGTGAAAATAACTCAATATTTCAGCCTAATCGACAAATAAAAAGATGCTATTATTGTTAACTCTCAAAAGCATTTGTGAAAAGTATGCTAGAAATTTCTCAATTTCAAGTAAGAATATTGAAACTAGAAGAAGTAGTTGGAGAACAGAAAGAAGATATAATATCAACTAAAACTATTAAGAGAAAGATTATATTGTAACAAATTTGGAAAATTAATAAGAAAAAAGATATCTTTCATCTAGGTGAAATAAGAATTCAAGGGAAACATACAAGGCAAAGAGAAATTTTGTAAAGATTTTCAGACTTTAATATTTAGCATCTAGATCAATCTAAAGTTCGGTGGAAAAGAGGTTGAAATATCTCAAAAAACGCCAAAAATTTAATTTTAATAGTTAGCTTAATAAGCAAAATATTAGATAATTATAAAAGGTAATTTATCATATATCTTAATTTATCTTATACTTTAACTTATATAAATAAAATAGTAATAGAAAGCTTTGTTTTTCTCTCTTTACTTATATAAATTTTGACTTTCCTTTTTAATAATAAGCTATTTAAAGGTTGCTTTAAACCATTAGAAATTTATTAGTTTAAATAAAGTTTAAAGTTCAATCATTATAATAAAAAAATGGGTAGTCATTCAACTAAGTAAAAGAGGAGATAGGATTAAGAAAAATATTAAGTTAGATAGTAGGATTTTGAATCAATGCTAAGTAGTCAGTAAGATAATAAATAAAACTTGCATTAAGAACATTATAATCCCAAAAATGATGATGATTTACCGCCTCCTTTAGTTGCTGTAGAAGATGATGCTAAGATTCCTAAAAATTATAATTCCTAGCTATCTACTTAGGTGGAATGCTTTGAATAAAATAAATAAGTTAAATTAAAGGAAGAAATCCCATAAGACTAATTTTAAATAAAGTTAGCTGAAACTCTTAAAGTATATAGAGTTGAAAGTCCTTGTTATTAAACTTTCAAGTAATAAGAAGTTGAGTGGGTTGTCAATTAGAAATATGACCTTGATTTATACACTGGATATATTATTAAAAAAGCTATCATAAGACATGGCTTTGGAAATTACAACTGAGCAAATGGAGATAAATTCGAAGGGGAATGATATTAAGATTAAAGAGATGGATAAGGAATATATTGGTATAATGCTGAACCTTGAAAAGGAGGTATTTATATTGGACATTATCGTAGAGGCTAAAGAGAAGGTAAAGGAACTTATTTTTTTAAAGAAGAAAATATATATGAAGGGGAATGATTAGACGGCGAAAGGAATGGATAAGGCATTTAAACATGAAAGAATGGCGATAAATTTGAAGGTCAATGAGTATTAGATAAAAGACAAGGAAAAGGAACTTTTATATGAGGAAATGGCAAGTGAAAAGATGACAAATACATCGGGGAATACTTAAATAATTAAAGGCAAGGTAAAGGTATCTATTATTATAATAACGGAAGTGTTTATGAAGGAGACTGAGTAAATGGATAATAAAGCGGATACGGGATCTATAAATGAAAAAACGGAGATTAATATGAAGGATAGTATGTAGATAGTAAAAGACAGGGAAAGGAACTTTTGTTTGGGAAAGAGATCCATGAAGTGGAGATAAATATGTTGGTGACTTTTTTAATGATAAAAGACATGGAAAAGGAACTTATACTTACACAAAAGCCGATGTATACGAAGGTGACTGGAGAGATGGAAAATATGATGGATTTAGAGTGATAAAGTATAAAAATGGAGATAAATACGAAGGAGATTTTAAAGGTGATAAATAAAGCGGATATGGGGTATATACATGGATTAATGGGGATAAATATGAAGGATAATATGTTGAAAGAAAAATACATGGAAAAGGTACTTTCATTTGAGGATCAGAATAGCATAAAGGAAATTAATATGTAGGAGATTTTTTCTACAATAGAAGACATAGCTAAGGTACTTATACTTATAGTAATGGAGATGATTATGTAGGACAATGAAAAGATAATAAATGGCATGGCTAAGGAGTGCTAAAAAACAGTAATGGTGAAGAAAAGAGAGGAAAATTTGAAAATGATAAGAAATATGATTGTTATGACGAACATTAACGACTTGGAAATCCAGAATTAAAAAAACTTCTGACACAAACTCAAATAGAAATATTTCTAAGTCATTAAAAGATTTTATGTTCGAAAATACCTCTCTGATAAAGTAGGAAAATTAGAAAAATTAATAACGTCTTTGCTTGAGCAACAATATTAATCATCATGTGAAATAGGAAACAAACTGGAACAAAGAATTTTTTAAATTTAATAATAAATTCAGGTAACGCCATTTTCGCTTTAACATAATCAATCAGATCCTATGGAAATAGAAAATGAAGCCTCAAATTAAAATAAACAGCAAAAATTAATTTAAAAGAACTAATAAATTTAAATTAAATAAATGTTACAAGAATAATAGTTTAAAAAAGAATAAAATGTTACGTGTGCAATAAATAACACCAATTAAAATACTGTTACTAACTAAGCGAAATTATAAGAAAGAATAAATAAGATATTTTAAAAAAACTATTTAGGATATAACCAACATAAAGCGGAATAATTTATAGTAAAAAATTCTTTAATTCAAATCTTAATCCTTAGAGAAATAATTAGGAACGCTACATGCAAGATTAAAACTATTCAGAATATTAAAGGATGATGAACTAATGAAGTGCTATACTGCCTATCTAAGCCTAGTAGGAATTCATAACAAATTAATGGAGACAAGTTGATAGAATAGATCAGATGGCTGACTACTAAGGCTTTAACAAAGCATTCTAACTTTAACTTTAGCATTTTTATTAAAATTATTTCATCTATGATTATTATTTGAAATATGGAGGTTTCCATGTTTTATCGGGTGGAAACTCCGCAGGAACTAAGATATAAAAGGAAGCTCATCAGAGGTTGGAAAAATTATGTACCCATAATTGACTATTTTTCCCTCTGCTTTGACTGATTATTGGGACCTGAAACGGAATGATCTTCGATATTGGCCGATATTCATCTGGAAATTTGACTTAGAGTGAAAAGTTAGAATATTTCTTAAGTTATCTTGTTCTTATAAAAGATAGTTAAATTTAATTATTTTATTTTTAATTTATTATATTTTAACTTAATGCTATTTAAACATATTATTTATAAATCTTACAAGCAGATGTACTATTAAATTATTTTTATTTAGTATAAATAATTAAATATAGACTCTTTGAAAGATAATAGCAAAATGTTTGGTATAAGCTAATTTGAAGCTTTTAGTATTAGATTTTAATACAAATATTTAAATCTCTATATGAATAATTTATAGTTTAATAATTAATTACTGCTAAATTTAAAACTCCTGATCCTGGCTTTTTTATCTTTAAAGAATGATTCATAGTAAATATTTCTAATATTATAATAATAAGTTTCTTTTCCTGACTTTTAATTGTTTTCCCAATTTCCTTCTTACTTTTCATGATTTCTATAAATTTAAACTCCAAATCTTTTCTTTTATTATCTAGATATTCTCCTTAATAAGTTTCTTAATCTTAAGTATTTTATTGTTATAAAAACTAGATTTAATAAGCACTTTAGATACTGATAACAATAAATGCAGTTAAAATCAGTGGTGACAGTCTTTTCCATTTTAAAGCATTTGGTAAAAATAAAGCAGCTTTCATTTTAAAAGGTTGAATAAAAAGAATAAATTGATATATTTAAAATTAACTTAAAGACAATAATTAAGTTATATTTTATATTGCTATACTGAAATATAAAATATGGATAAACAATAAAACTTAAATAATTAAATATTCTTATTTAATAAATTTAAATAAATGCTAGATTAATTCTAGTCACTATTATTTATATTACAATCTAGAATTATTCCTTTCATTTATAATTTACATTACATTTTATACTTCATTATTTTAAGTTTAAAAAGATTATATTACTATTTTTAATTTTATTCTTTTATATATTCAAATTATTTCAACACTATATACTATTTATTTTACCCCATTAAATTATCATTAATTTAACTTCTTTTTTTAATTTACTTTATATCATTCATTTTTTAAATTATACTCAGTATAAATTAATTGCTATTTAATTATTTTTTATCTTAGAATTTTATATTTCTCTTAATTTTGAGGTTTTAATCTTATTATCTTATTTATTAAAAAGTAATTAAAGAAAATAAATCTATTATTTCTACATTATATTTGTTTTATCAAAATCTTAAATTAATAACTTATTAAAGATATATTTAATTAAGAAAAATATGATATTAAGTTAGATATTATAATATTTTTTAATTAAGTTTAAGTTACTCATTAACCACAAAATTTACTTTAACTAATTTTAATTATTTCGTTTTTTTATTTTTTAGAGAATTTTCCTGCTTAAGTGTTTTATTCAAAGTTCTATTATTTCTTAGAAGCTATTTTATAGTTATATTTTAATAAAATGAAGTTACTGATATGAATCAGATATTTCATTTTAATTATGTTTATAAAGTTCATGCATTGTTCATTTCATCTTCAAACTCTTCTTCGTTGCTTCTCGTGTTTTCTTGTTTTTCTTCTTTCAGTTCCAATTAATTATTTGTGTTTTTTCATACAATTTCAATTCTTTTTAGTAGATTTTTATGAACATTTTTTATATAAAGGTCTGTATCCGTTTATTTAGAGGATTGAACTGTTAGTTTAGGCAGATTTGATCATAAAATATTGTTTTTCCAAGTTTTTCCCAGGAATTTTATCAGAAAGATTTCTAAGTTAGTACTGATAGTAGAAACATTAGAAGATATGTCTTATTGTGTCTTTTCCTCTATACATACAGAGATCATTTTTGAAAGGATAATGAAGCGTATATAAATCATAATGAAAGTCATAATTTTAAATACGTAACTTAAAGATTGAAATTATTTCTATCCCCTATTCCTTGTTAAGTTTAGTATTATTTATTTCAGGAAATTTATAAAGTCCTTCAAGTTTCTCTCCTTTTTCAAGTGGTTATTTCTCTATAGTGTAGAGTTGCTTCTTAAAAGTTTATTTCTTATTTTATCTTCAGAAAATTTTTTAATAGAAAGTTAGTTAGAAATCATGGTTGTCATTATTAATTCCAAAAAATATCTTTTTACTTACTAAAGTACAAAGATTTTTAGTTTCAATTGTATTAAAAGTGTTTTTCAATAAAAGTATATAATCATAATAAAGAATATCTAGCTATACAGAGCTAACACTTTATTCATAATTTTAAAATAATTATATTGTAAAAATAAATATTTTAAAATATTTAAACAAATTAACTAGTTATTTATTAATTATTTAATCATTCGCTTTTAGAATTTTAGGACAGCCTAGCTCTCGCCTTGATACAATATTAAAATAACTTCTTGAAAGATATAATGGGGATATTCTGCTAATCAATTTCTGCAATCAGGAATCACCTTGCATTTTGAATGCAACTCCATTAGCATTTACTTCAAATCTACCAAGTCCGGATAATCTCTCAATTGCATTTTCCACAAGAGTAGGATTCTACTATGGATCTTACTAAAGATTGAGTGTATAATAGGACAATTAAAATTTTGATTCTTCCATTCTTTTATTTAAGAACTTTTTATTAAATAAATGATAAAATATATTTTTAAGATGTTTAAATAATAATAATAATTATTATGTTTTACTATATTTTCATGTGTAATAAGTAAATTTAGTATTTACCTTAAGGCTTACTTGAATTACCTGAAGGCTTACTTGAAGAAATAGACATGTATTGAAACATTTATTAAAGAGCTGCGCACCAACGAGGTGCTACGCGCTCTATAATCAAATTTATTTATTTATTTATTTATTATAACTCCTGATTAATTATCTTGCTCTATATCTGTTTTATCTTCCTCTTCATCATCATTGTAGCTTCCAAAGCTTTCTTAGTTCAATATTGCTTATAAAAATTCGACATTTTGCAAATAATTAGATTTCTTGTCGAAGTAGTATTTTATAGAAGCATTTTATTCTAAAATCTATCTGTTCTAATTATTTTTGGGTTGAAAAATTTTGATTAAGGTAATTTTAATTATAAATCAAAAGTTTAGTAAATCATAGCATTTGAAATCTTTAAATTCTTCAATCAAACCTTTTATAATTTTTTTTCAATATGTACGAAAGTATTAAATTCTCCACAATTGCAAAAATCTTAATGCTATATTTTATAATTTGTTTTCTATTAAAATTAAAAATTGTAACAGAAAGTTCTTATTTTGTATATTGAAATAATTTCTCTTGCTTTGTTCTTGTTAAGTGTTTTATATGTATAATAAGGAAATTTTCCTGTATTGTTTTAAATTTCTCCAAAATAAAGACTTGTTTAGGCATATTACTCATCCGAATCACTGCATCTTTAAAAACTTTCTTTTAAATTAAATTTTTAGATTCTTTGCTTTCATAATTATTTAATTTATTTAAAAGTATTTGGATAACTTCTAAAGATTTTTAAATTAGTCTAAGTTATCTCTTATATCTATTAAAAAGAAAAATAATATCAGAATCAGTTTGTAATTAAGTTTCTAACTTTATTTTTATTTAGAATTGTATATGTTTAATTGCAATGTAGTATTCAATTGGTAATCAATTTAGATCTATGAAACAAGATTCATTACATGTCTAATTCGGACTTTGTAAGTCCTATTTTGATACTTTTCTTTAGCTTGCATGAATATTATTTTTAATTTTTTTAATTCCACTAACGATAGCTCAAGGTATTACTTCTGAACCATATTCTATTTTGGAAGAATAAATGATCGAAAATTCTGTTTATAATTTGATGATGTTATATTTTTATATTTAGATAGCTACAAAATAGCGCCATTTACTCATTATCTATACTTTTGATAGATTTCATTGCAGTGAGATTTATAGTATTTATATTCATTAAATTTGTATCCCAAGTATGCTATATTATTAGATATTTTAGCCTATATGCTATTCAAAGTTATTTTTGGTTAGAATCATTTTTACTTTTATGTTTCTTTAAAAAGCAGATATATTCACACTTTTAACATTGATAGGTAATTTTACTCAACTAGAAAGTTTACAAGTTACTTAAATCAATGAATTCCTGCTTATTTCATCTGAAATTAGGATTAAATCATCCGCCCAAGCTTTCGTAGTAAAAGTTCGACCACATATCTTAAAACCGTATTTTTTTGGTAAGTTTCAATATTTTTTATAACAATATCATTGAAGATCATAGCAAAAACTTGTTCATGTGAGCTCCCTTATAAAACTCTATTATTTTAGAGTAAATTTCTAGAAAGGGCTCTGGCTAAAATAAATCTAGGATCCAATTATTTATAAAAAGATTCAGAGCTATTAATTAATGCTAAAGAATGCTTAATTCTTCTTAAATTATCAAAAAGTAATCATCTATCAATAGTGTCAACTTTTCTACATCTATAAGAGTAGCAATAAGTTGCTTTTTCTTTCCTCATCTTATATGAAAATCTATAATTTGTTGCAGAGTCCATACATTATGCATAGTTTAATTGCTTTTAAAGAATCCTTTTCATGAGGGGTGTATAATTCTACGCTAATTAACTTATTCATAAAGTCTCTAAGTTAATAGTTTTTCGTAAAATTTTAGAATTATGCTAATAAGAGCTATAGATCTCTAATTCTTTCATTCATTTTTTGATTCTTTTTAATAATTAGAGAGAATTCTTATCTACTTTAATTAATTAGGAATTCGTTGATTTCTTAACATATTATTAATAAACTTTCAAAGAACAATATGGAACTATTTATTTGCATATTTAATCAATTCTGCTTTAATACCATCTAAACCTGATGATTTATTATCTAGTTACTTATTATTACTTAAAACTCATTAAAACTAAAGAGATTTAATCCTTATAGATAAGATTCTTAGTATTTTTTAAAAATATTATAAATCTTTTTATTACATGCTTTTAATTCTTTCTAATCAATATCCTTATTTGTATTGAAAACATTATTTTCTCAATTGTTTATAAAATGAGAAAATACTTCCAAATCTAAATACATATTGTTGCGCTTCTTTGGATTTAAAATTTTAATTGTTTATTTAAACATTTTATGTAGAGGTTTGTTAATTTTTCTCTATTATTTGTACTTATTTTATTTTAAATTACTAGTAATTTCTTTTATTTATATTAATTTTTTTAGTTTTTTCTTAAGATAATTTTATTATTATATAATTTGATCTTCCTTATTATTCTAAGCCTATTAATAAGTTTTTATTGCTTAGTTCGCAGCATTAAAACTTTAAACTAAGTTTGATGGCAATCTATTAAAATTATTATTAGGCAAACTTATCCTAAAACATTATTTACATTATTTATTAGTATCTGCTTAATATAGTTATATTTTTCGTCTATATCATTTTCATTTATCAAGTCGAAAATTGTTGAGCATCCATCAAACTGAGAATTTTAATCGGATTTTACTTTTAAATTCTAGAGTTTATTAATTTTAAAGATAACTCTGAGAGCAAGTGTTTGAATATTTAAATATTTAAATATTTAAATTAAGTAATATCAAAAAATGATCTGTATCAAGTGGTATTTTTATATAAAAATTTAGATTTATTTCTTTAATTTTTTCTAAAGTAGATTCTAAATCTTTCTTAATCTGAATTAATTTTTATTCAGTAAAAGGTTCTAAAACCCCAAATTTAATGTAAGTCTTTCCACTATTTTTACAATTTTTCTTTCAATTTAATCTGTTTTAAGTGAAGTTTTCTATTATTCGAGAAAATTAGTGATTGTATTTTTGTCATAATTAAAGAAAGATTCTTGCTTTTGCATTTTTTATGAAAAAGATATTTAAGAATTTTTTTAATTTTGTTTATGACATAACAGAAAACATAATTTATTAAAGTGACTTCAGCTTTTTTTATTTAATCAAATAAGAGTTTGTATAAGTTTTTTCTTATCAGAAATCTTCTTCGGAGTAGACTTGTACTATTTCTCTCTTTGCCGTGTTTCCAATAAGAATTGCCTTTATAAATATCCAAAAATTGATATAAATATCTTTAGTATCTATTATTAGTTTTATTTTACCATAATAAATGTCGCTTTCTTACTCTTAATAGACCTATTATTTTTCTTCACTATCTTTGGTGGTCGAATCTAATCAAAAAAATCCTCTTTGATTTTAATGAATAATAATTATATCTATTTTTAAATCCTTTTGGCTTAGAATTTTAGTGTAAATAGCTGAAAATTTATAATATTTTGATTAAAGTAAAAATAATAAAATTTTGGAAATTAAAGAAAATAAATAGCAATTAATTATAGAAAATAATTAATTGATTATAAAATTTAATTAAGCTTATAATCAAAAGCACTATCTATATCTATGCTAATTTTAAATTATAGAAAAAATTAAACAAATAACTTTTATTTCAATTTTAATTCGAAACAATTAGTTTAATTAGATTAAATTATTTTAAATAAATAAAAAATAAATTTAAGTTATTAATTATTTAATTTAAAATACCAAGAAATATATATAATTCTAAATAATCTTAAATATAGCACATATTTAATATTATGTATAATAATTAAATGTTAAGAGTATCTTTATGATTTGTATTATTTTTGAATCAATTTTTTATATAAAATTGCATTTATTTTTAAATATTAGCTATAATATAAAATTAAGTTTTCAATTTAAACGTGTATTTGCTCCTTTTATTCTAAGATTTGGGAAGTGTTTCTTTAACTCAGTTAATTGCCTTCTCATATTTTCAGAAATTTAATTTCCATTAAATGTGCAGCCTTATAGTTCAAAAAATTGTAATTTACTTCAGAACTCATAGAATTAATCTTATTCATTCTTTAATCTAAAATCTTTTTCGAACTTTAAAAAATTTAATTCTAATTTTTCTAAACTTTTGCTATTTTAGAAAATATATTCAATACTTTACGAATCTATATTCTTTAATTAACTAAAGCTAAGTTATTTTAAGTTTTAGAATCTTTAGATTATAATTTGAATTATTTCTAAATCTATTTAATTACAACTATAAAATTCTAATTTTTCTATATTAGATTTATTGTTCTAAAAAAATTAAAAGAGTGTTTATTTATCAATTTTACAGTATTATAATTTTAAGCTTTTTAAATTTACTAGGTTTTATTCTATATATTATAATCATTTCTAATGCTTTTATTCAGATCATTCAATTTTTATATCTTCTAAATTTTAACTATTTTAGAAAATTGCAATTAATTTATCTGAGTTTAAATCCCCAATTTTAAGATATAATCTTCTTAGTTTTTCTCCTTTTAATCTCAAATAATCTATTAAAAATTAACTTTGACGAATATAAGAACTTTAAAATGAAATAGTTTAAAGATAGCAGTCACTATTAAATTATAAATATTGTCCAATCAACTTTTCATGATTACTATCTAAATAGAATTCTTTTAAATTTTTTAATTTGCTTATATTTGCAAGATTTTCTTCTTTAATATCGCAATTCTTAATTTTTAAAATCTATAAATTAGAGCATTAAAATAAAACTTCACTAATGTAATTATTTCAACAAATTCCTTTAAAATAAAAAGATTTTATTTATTATCCACATGTAAGTACTTTTTAGTTTTATATATGCTCTTACTTAATCTATTTTTACTTTCTTAATATTTCAATAAGATACTACATCATTTCATCTAATTTTCTCTCAAATTACTAATCTTTATTCTTAAATTAGTCAAGAAGTTCGATTTCTCTAAGATCTAAAAATAAAGAATTATATTTATTCTTTTCTATTTGTCTAAAGCCTTATTTAATTATTTCCAAAAATTATAGAGCATCTTCTTAGGTTATTTATTCTTATTGTTTCTCATTTTCAAAACATATTTCTTAACTATTATTTGTCTTTTTTATTTTTCTCATTATATTATGCGTATTAACTTAAAAGATATCATATTATACTTTTAATCACTTTTTTTATACTTATTTATTTCTGCAAACATCGTCGAAATTCAAATAAGAAAATATTAGTTCTAAGATGTAAATAGGTAAGGAATTTATATGAACTGTATACTTTTATTATTTCTTATTTTTATCTTTTTGATTGTTTATCTATCATTATTCTTCCTCTTATCTATTTTCCTTCTAAAATCCAAAGCGTTTATAAACTTGTCCCATGATTATTTGTATAAAAAATGAGTAAATTAGATTTAAATATAAAGTTAGAATAAATATGGAAATATATTTAGATGGATTAATGATAATGAAACTATTAAAATATATTAATTATGATATAATTAATATATAATCAAATTTCCTAAAATTATCAAAACAACTGTGAAAACAAAGCTTTTATATGCTTATTATATATATTAATCTAATAGTTGGATTCAAGTTCTTTAAGCGAACACATCTGGATGAATATACGACTTTGGTAAAAGCTTGAAGTCTATTACTATGAAATATACATTCTTTAAAGATGCCTATCTGTTTTAAAAAGGGATAAACTTAAATAATTAATTATATCTATTAAGAGATTGTTATGAATACTGCACTTTGAGAAATGAAGTGTCCTGATGCATTCTAAGTTAATAATAATGATAATTAATACTAGCTATTACAAATAAATAATATAATATTTTGATTAATAAACATAACTTAAGTTAAATAAATATTCTATTTCCTTTAAATAAATCTTTAGCTAAATTAAGATTTATATTAAATACATATTATAGTCATTAGTTTTATTATGCACCTTACTTTTTATTGTTACCAAGCAATAAAAGAAACCTATTTTTAATTAATTTTTAAGTTTTTTTATGATTTATAATTAAAAAAATGTAACTAAATAATTAAAGGAAAAAGGATAAGACTATAATATTGAGATTGATGATATAATTATTTTAAATTTAAAGAACTTTAATAAATTAAATTACATAAAAAAGATGATTAAACATTATAATAATTACAGAGATTATTTATAGAATTATCTATTTTTTAATTAATTTATAAGAAATTATATATAAACATAATTTATTTATTCATTTTAAATATTATAGCAAATCTTATTTAGAAGATATTCTATCAATTATTTATTTTAAACATCTTTATAAAACTAGTAATTATACCTTTACAATCCTAAGAAATTGCTAAAATTACCACAAAAACACTTAATTCAGACTCAAATCTCTGAGATAAGAAAATAAGCCAACTTAATATTTAATTAAGAACATTTTTTAATTTAGTATAAAAATGAAAAATAAATTGCTGTTGATGATTATTTTATTTTAAATAAAGTAAAATATTTAAAATAATAAAATTTAAATATTTTAAAAGTTTTAAATTTACAAAATTGCTAAAAAGATATTTATTAGTATTAAAAATATTAAGATTAATTATTTTTATAAGATAAAAACTTAAAACAAGTTTATAATCTAAAAAGTTTATCTTTAAATCCAGTAAACTTGAAAATGTCTCCTCTTGAAGGATGGCTTAGGACTTCATTGTCCTCCATCCTTGCTTATAATTTGCATCTTAAAGTTGAGACTATTTCATCTAAAAATTATTTTTTAATTGCTAAATTTACTATTATAAAAAAAATTTTCTATATATTAAGCCTGATTAATTTTATTATATTTAAAATAGGCTTTAATATATTTCTTTTATGATATAAAAAATGGCAGAAGGTCTCAGGAAGGGTTTTTTTCCAGCTCCATAGAAAAAGGAAAAAAAGCCAGAGACTTCTAATTCTTCTCCTACCATGTCTTCTTTAATAATATAATAATTTTCTTAGGCTCTTTAACCCCCAAATTTAGAAAAATAAAGATAATCTTAAATTGAATAAGAAATTAAATCAACAGAAACTGACTAAAGCAAGCGAGACTTTTTACTCCCATAGCCACGATCAAGCAACTACATGAAAAGTGGTAACTAAAAAATAATGTAGAAATAGAAAAATGATGAATAGCTAATAATAGAATAACTTATGAAATCTATCCGTAACCTATAAGAAGAAGTTTAAATATTAAAGAAAGAAAACCAAAAATTACTATAGAAAAGTTAAAACAATGAAGAAAGATTAATGAAACAGGAAATCGAAGTGAAACTTTTGGGAGAAAAAAGAATTTAACCTTAAACTTTAGCTGAAAATAAAATGGAACTAGAATACACAAAACCCTTAGAGATAACTCCTCCCAGAAGGACCGTCAAGCTGTGCTACCTGTGCAAATCAAAATTCCACACATACAAGAGATGCAAGATATATTTGGATAAACAGAGAAGAAACAGTGAGGAGATTTGGAGAGAACTGTCAAGAATTTATGTAGACAAGGATGGAAGAATATTTAGAAGGAGGCTTTTTCAAGGGAGTGCCAGAACTCCAAAAAAACTGGGAGTCCCGAACTTTTATTTTAAACCTCAAGGAACGAACTCTGGAGGTATGTATTGAAGGGGTTTAAAATCCCCGGAGATACTAACACTTTAATTTAGTATATTAAATAAATATATTTCTTTTATTCCTTTTATATTTTTCGCTTTTTCATCAACATATTTTATAATGATGCTACCTTTGTCATATTTAACAGAGTATTTTCTACTTATATTCTATTATTATTCATTTTATTCTAATCCGTAGATATATTTCCTTGTTATCTGCTGGTTCTTAATTAATTTCTTATAAAAAAGTTAAAAGTTAAAAAGCTTTGTTAAAGCCTTAGTAGTCAGCCATCTGACCTATTCCATCAGCTTGTCTCCATTAGTTTGTCTTGAATTTCTACTAGGCTTAGTTAGGCGGTGTAGCACTTCATTAGCGCACCAATATTCTGAATAATTTTGATCTTGCATGTAGCGTTCCTAATTATTTATCCAAGGATTAAGATTTGAATTAAATAGTTTTTTTCTATAAATTTTTCCGCTTTATGTTGGATATATCCTAAATAATTTTCTAAAAATATCTTATTTATTCTTTCTTTAAATTTCGCTTAGTTAGTAGCAGTATTTTCATTGGTGTTATTTATTGCACACGTAGCATTTTATTCTTCTTTTAAACTATTATTCCTGTAACACTTATTTAATTTAAATTTACTACTTATTTTAAATAAACGTTTACTGTTTATTTTAATTTGAGGCTTCATTTTCTATTTCCATAGAATCTGATTAATTCTGTTAAATCGAAAATGGCGTTACCTGAATTTATTATTAAATTTAAAGAATTCTTTGTTCCAGTTTTTCTTCTATTTCTTATGATGATTAATATTGTTTCTCAAGTAAAGACGTTATTAGTTTTTCTAATTTTTCTACTTTATCAGTGAGGTATCTATTTTTAAACATAAACTTTTTTAATGACTTAGATAATATTTCTATTTGAGTTTGTGTCGGAAGTTTTTTTAATTCTGGATTTTCAAGTGGCTAATGTTCATCATATCAATCATATTTCTCACTTTCACTCATTGTAATTATTTCGTTTTTTTATTTTTTAGAGAATTTTCCTGTTTAAATGTTTTATTCAAAGTTCTGTTATTTCTTAGAAGCCATTTTATATATATATCTATGATAATTTTTAATTTTCTTAGAATTTTTTTATTTGAAAATAAAACTGACAAAATTAAAATTAAATATTTGAGAAATTTAAGCAAAACATTTATCAATTGAAACAGTTCATGTTTAATTTACGATTTATACTGCTTATTTTATTTTTTTATAGTCAAAAATAAATATTTAGTTATACACTTATTTTTTCTAGTTTATATTCTAATTTTTTAAATTTTAATAATTGTTTTTTTTATTCTTATTGTAGATTAAATGTTCTTTAATGCTTTCATTATGCAAAAGATTCCTAAGATTATTTTCCTTCATCTTAATAAGATAATTAATTCAAAAGTTAGATTATGTTCTTATTTTTTTATTTAATAATTGAGAGAGGTCTGTTATTTCTTAGGTACCATTTTATTTTATTTTATCTTATAAATTAATTAATTAAATTAACGTGAAAATTATTAATTAGATCACTACGACTGAAAGAAGAAACCGTATTTAACTTTCAGTAAATTCTAAAAATATTTTTAATTACTTAGTATCTCTGATGTTCTTCTGCTGCTTTTAATTCCTCTTCTGTTATATCTAATAATTATTAATCTTATAAATTTGGCGGAAAAAGAGATTTTTGTTTTTTTATCTATCTTTCTTTTTACTTGTTTTAAAAAAATCTATAATGCTATCACCCATTAAGGTTTTTTAATTCACTTTTAATGATTGATCTCAGTTTAAAAAAATAATGATTCCCTCTTTTATTTGGTTAAATTTATTTTATTAATTATTATATTTACTCTATTATTATTGAGTTTCGTTTCATTTAATTTTCAAATTAATATATCTCATTTCTCGCTGATTTCATCCAAAAGCCTCATTTATGTGGAAATCGTCCGTCTATACAATTTTTACATAAACTGCACATATTTTTTCTAATAAGTGTTACTTTTAGTGTCTCTGCAGCACCACTATATTTAGTTCTTAGTTTAAGCAAATAGCAAATTTCCTTTTTTCTGAATTTTTTGCTTCTCAGGTAGTTAAGTAGATCCATAGCAAAATGGTGTAGCCATTGACTTCTATTTTTGGAGCAAGTTATCACATCCTACATACGGGCTATTGCTTCTATGCTTAAAAATTTTATAACTTAATTTATTATTGTTTTGATTTTTTAATATTCCTTTCTTTCTATTCTAAAATCAGTTATTGAGTTACCATTTATCTAATACATTCTTTTAATAAGCTTGAAATAAAATTGAATTTTTGCTATCTAAAATAATAAATTAGTAAATATTTTTAACTTTAAGAATTTATGGACATCTTTTATATAAAAAAGCTTTTTCAATCGAAAACATTTTAAAACTTTTATAAAAATCTGCATTCTCTCTTTTTCAGTTTATTTTTACTTGAATCCTACTCTTTCTTTCTCATACAATACATCCAAGAGATAAACTAAGAAAGATAGCATTATTCTATAATAAATTTTAGCCTAAAGATATGAAATGTCTCATGCATATTTTAGGGAATTATTTTAAATATATCTAAGCAAAAAATATAAATCTTTTTAAATAATTATTTCCAACCTGATATTAAAATTATTCCTTTAAGTTTTTATAATGCATATATATAACAATAAGTTCATACATGCTGTATTATCCGCATTTACATTTAGGATTGCTAAAAGATAAATGACAATCTCATAATTTCTTCCGAAAATTGCAAAATTGAGTTCTCATTTTATTAATTAATTTTAACTAAAAATGTTTTTGGACCGGAAACTCCTTTCCGATTGTACGACCCGACGCTCTCTTTTTATGGAATAACGGGGATATCCTGTTGTGCTCCAGACACAGCTGCCAGGGAGCTCCATCGTTATGAACAGCCAGGCTTCAAGCCCCTACCAAGAGCGGATAATCTCAAAGACAGTGTTCCCTTCAGAAAATGACTCTGACCAGGGACTTTCTCAGCGACAGGAAAGGAACTTGTTCCTAGCCATAAAACCAGAAAGTGTTGTCACGAAGGTCATTCTCAGCTCCCACCATCTTTTCAATTATTGAGTTCTCATTTTATTTAAACTATTAATTTCTTTTACGTAATGCTTATTAAGTTTTGAATAAGTTATTTCTGGAAACTAAGACGAATTTTAAAATTGTTTAGCATAAATGTTAAATGTGGTCATTTTGTTAATTCTTAGGACTAAATCTCTATAAAATATAGATTTTATTTAGTTATTATCATGTTTACCAAATATATTAAAATGTACTGGTAATTTTTTCGTCACTTAAATCAATATTATAAAACTGATCCATCTTCATCTCATAATTATAATAATTAATTAACATGACTGTCTACTTTATTAGGTTAACACAAAATGAAAGTTTAACGTTAAATAAAAATATTAAGTTAAAATATTTTAGGTTTTCTCTATCATAAATCTTGATTATTTTTGATTAATTTTCAATTTTTTTATAAATAAAGTACCAATCTTATTTTATTAAAGTAATTGGCTGTTTTTAAATGAGGGACCTTCTTTGTTGGCTTTAAAATTTATTCCTATATAAATTACCTTCGAGCATAAAATAAATTTTGGTTAAACTTTTTCAAAATTTTATGCTTTCGCTTTTTAATTATTTTTATATTTCCTGTAGTATTTTTTGTATGCTGTAACCTTCTATACACTCATCACATAATTGGTCTTCTTTTTAATTCTTGATTAATTATCAAGTTTACTATGTTTGATAAATATTTTAATTAAATATCCATTGAATTATGCATTGTTTTATTCTTATATTTTAATGGTTTATTATATTTAGATTTATAGATAGTTATATATTTATTTTCTGTTTCTTTGAATTTCTTAATTAAATTAATGTGTAGAAGCTTTTAGGCTCAATACTGTGTTAGGAACTTTATTATTACTTTAAAGTTAGCTAACTTTTAATCTGGACTCCTTAATTGCTATATTAATTGATATACTACATCTTATAGTTTTTTGTTCTCAGCCTATAAAGAGAAAATTTAAATAAAAGTATATTATTGTTAATTAGGATTCAGATTATAGTTGAATTATTTCTTAAGTGGATTAAATTATATAAATAACAGATAGTAAGGACAATATAATTAAAAGGATATATCTTAAGACTAATTAAATTAGTTTAATTTTAGATTTATTTAAAGCTATTTCAATAAATAATTAGATAATACATTCTAGTATTTCCTTTATTAATTATTAACTCTCTATTTAGAATTTTCATTTTAGTAGAATATTAATAGTAACAAGAAAATGCCTCATTTACTTTTTAACTTTTTATTTCTCTATTTTAAAATAAATATTTTATAAAATGGTTGATCATCTTCACAAAGCTTTTGGGAAAAGGAGGAGAAAAAAGAAAAAAAAGAATCGGAGCAACTCATGAAATTACTCCTCTCACAAGCTACAAAAGCACGAAAATTAATCAGAGCAATCCTAATAAATGGCACTGAAAAAAAGACTCATAAAGCCTAATCTCCTTCAAAAGTTAGACATTTAAAGGTACATGAAGCAGAATATTATCAAGAAGACTTTTAAGAATTAGATTTGCAGGAATACGTTGAAGAACTACAGAAGCCCGCAGAAGCACTAAGATATGAAAATACCTTAATTCGGGAAAGGTTAGAGCAAATATCAAAGGATCTGGTGGATTTCTAAGATATGCAGTCATAAATATACTATTTAAGAGAAAAATTATCGAAAAGGATCCAAGATAGAATTTCCTGGAGTTGCAGCTAAATTTAAATTTTCAATACCTGTGTGGAAATGATTCTGGAGTCTACAGTGCAAACAACTTTTACTTACTGCAAAAGAAGCGGAAAGAATATAAACCAAGACTAAGACTCAAGATAAAAAATGTTACTATTGCAAATCAACTTGACTCCTTCAGCGGCAATGCAAGGAATATAAAAAATTTATACAAAGAAAGTCAGACTAATTAAGGGAGAAACAAAACGAAAAGAGGAAGAAGAACTATTAAGAAAGCGACAAGATTATTCTATTAAGGAGGAAATTTCTATAGAAAAAACTAAAAAGAATACCGGCATATCCAAGAGGAGCTAAGCCTTAAACAATTTTTTAGACAGATCCTTCTCAGCTCATTAGCACAAAATGAGAGGTAATTTATTTTTTAATATTTCCCTAATTTCTCTATTTTCTTAAAAAGCAACTAAATATTACTTTAGGATTATCAAAATTTTAATAGACAATAAATATATTATTTTAGAATATAAAATTAACTGTATAGTAGTAATTTTAAATTGTAATATAATAAGATATAAATAATTTAAACTAGTAATCAATTAATATAATTATTTTATTTATTTTGCAAAAAAGATACAAAATTTTATTTTGGTAAATAAACTTAAGAAATATAATTTTTATCTTTCCAATTTTGCCTAAATAAAAGCTAATAGTTACTGGATTTGGCTATTTATATATATTCAAATTTTATTTTATTATCTCAGTTATTTAAAAATAAATTATATTAAAAAATTGTAGGGAAGTAATTAATATTTAACGATGCTTAAGATTACTATTATCTAGGGGAATTTAGGGATAGTTAAACTCCTATCATGCTGTTCCCTCTGAAGTCTTCTCAAAAGAAATAGTGAGAGTATAATACTTCTTTTTTCCTGCAAACAGAGGATACCATGTATAATGAATGCATACTTAATAATCGTAAACTTCAAGCTTCTAACAAGGCCAAATAACCGTCCAGATATGATTTCTTTAATATCTTGAAAACAAAAAAGAATTTCTCTAAAGTTAAAAGATAAAATGAGACAACTCAAAATCTTTCTCCCCATTACCTTGACCATACTACAATGACATTAATTAAAGGTTTGCTTTCTTTCTATTTATTAAGAAGTAAATAAATACAACAGCAACCTTAAGAATTTTGCTGAACATATCAAATAAAGAAAATAGCAAAAAATTAAAGAAAGTAACTGAAAGATTCTAAAGAATAGCAATTGCTTAAAGTATATTTATTAACTTAAAATAATAATAATTTACGTTAGTAACATATTAATAGTTTAATAAATATACTTAATAAAATTTTTTATTTTATATTAAATAAGAAATTTATTTTTAACTTTCAAAAGTATTTATAATTTCGCTATTACCTAGTTAACATACTATATTTAAATGTGAAGATAACAATATATTAATCATAAAATGGAATTTATTTTTAAACTAATTAAGGAAATTAAATCTGCAAAAATTGGGAATTTAGATATTTAGCTATTTTTACTTTACTATTAAATTAGTATTAAATAGTTTTCCAGAAAGTACAGAAATTATTTGAATCTTCAAATAAAGATTTTTAATTAAATGCTACTTTCTTTTAGAATACTCTGTCAAAAGAATATATTTAAAAGCTCATATATCAAGGCTACAGACAAGAGAGGAGAATATAATAAATTATTTTATAAGACAATAAAATTTATTAATTAAAAGAAGCAATTTTGTAGCATAAGATGATTATAAATATTTTAGTTTTAGTAATATAAAAATTATTTAATAAATTTAAATATTTAATTGGCTTATTATTTTTGTAAATAATAAATTTTTAATTATTTTAAGATTATAAATATATTTATAAAAATATACTATTTTTATAATTCATCGTAACTATTTATCAGCTATAAAGAAAACTATTATTCTTTTATTGTTAATTATAAACTTTTTCTGCTTAATTATATTATGACATTTTAATATTTAAGCTAGTAAAATTATGAAAATATTTTATTTTTTAATTATTGCTTATTATAATTTTTTCTTCTTTTTTTTAATTCTAAAGATAGGAAAATAAAATATAAACATCAATATTATCTAAAAAAGAAACTCAGAATTCTTTTTAAAATTTTTGTTAAAATGAAAAAAATAAAGTTAAATGTAAAATAAATTTAATTTTTAGTATTATTATAATTTTTTAATTTTAATTAGTTAAATGTTTTATTAAATTATTAAAAAATAAATGTATTAATATGTTTTATTTTATAACTAGATGTATAAAATATAATTAATTTAAGTAGCTTTTATATATTTAAGTATTCAATTACTTATAAATTATCCTATTATTAATAATTATATAGATCATTTATGATAATGCTTTATTCCAATTATTTTAAAACTATTAATTTTCATATTTAAATTAATTATCTTCAGTTTTTATTAAATTTTAATGGAACTAAGTTTTGTGTCTTAGGAACTGTAAAATTAATATATCTATGGAGAAGGATTAAATTAGAAAATAAATAGCCTAATATAAGATTAGAATAGTTAATAAGATAATAGGATTCATATCAATTAACTTCCACTTTACATCTTAGAGTTTATTTTTTCTTATTTAGACTTCAAACAAATTAGCAGGAATGAATAAGTGTAAAAGAAGTGATTAAACGTAAAATACGATATTTGTTCAGTTAATGCGAATAATCTTTTAAAAAAACCAAAAAAAGCACAAAATAATAAAGAATTATCATTTTAAAATAAAGAAAGATAAGAATAAATAACCTTAGAATATGCTCTATAACTTTTGGATATAGTTAAATAGAATTTTAGTAAAATTGAAAAGCATAGATCTATCTCTTTATTTTTAAATCTTTATGAAATTGAGCAACTTGAATAGTATAACCGTAAAAATTAGTAATTAGAAAGAAAAATAGATGAAATAATGTAATATTTTATTGAAATTCTAAGAAAATAAAAAGAAATAATTAAAGAAAATGCATAATAATAAGCAATACAACATTATGGATAAAAAATAAAAACTATTTATTTGGAAGGAAAATATTGAAATTATTATATTAATGAAGTTATATTTCTATGCCCTAATATACAGATTTTGAAAACAAAAAATTGTAATATTAAATAAGAAAATCTTGCAAATATAAATAAACTATAATATTTAAAAGAATTCCATTTAGATTATAACCTTGAATAATTGACTGGATAATATTTATAATTTAATAGTGACTGCTAACTTTAAACTATTTCATTTTAAGGCTCTAACATTTTAAGATGGTAATTTTTGATAGATTATTTGAGTTTAAAAGGAGAAAATCTTAGAAAGTTGAATCTTTAAATTGGAAATTTAGACTCAGATCAATTAATTACAATATTCTAAATCAGTTAAAATTTAGAAGATATAAAGATAGAATGTTCTGAAAATAAGTATTAAAAATGATTAAAATATATGGAATAAAACTAACTAAAAATAAAAAGCCTAAAATTATATTATTGCTAAGTTGATAATGAAACCCTTATTGAGTTTTTTTAGAACAGTAAATTAAGTTTATAAAAAATAAAATTTTATAGTTGTTATTAAATAGATTTAGAAATAGTTTAAATCATAATCTAAAGATACTAAAACTTAAAATCACTTAGTTTTAATTTTACCTAAAGTATTGATACATAAAGTATTTAGTATATTTTCTAAAATAACAAAAGTTTAAAAAAGTTAAAGATAAATTTTTTGGAATTAGACGAAGAGTTGAGCTTGAAGACTGAATAGGGTTAATTCTATGAATTTTGAAGTAAATTAAAATTATTCGGAATAGAAGAAAACACTTTTAATGGGGAAAAGATCTCTGAAAATATGATAAACCAGATAATTGAATTATAGGAGCAATATCCAAACCTTAGAATGAAAGGACTAGATATCAATAAACTTTAAAACTTTTTCTAATATACTTAAAATAATAAATAAATTCAATTTTTTTAACTTGTTTAAATAATTTTAGTCACAAAGTTCTTTTCAACGTTTTCTAATCTTATATATTTTTATATTTTTATATAAATCTTTATATATTTTGAAACAATTCTATTATTTTAAGCTAGTATTTTAAATATTATCTTTTTATAATTAATATAATAAATTTTAATATGTTTTTACCATATTTCATATAAGTAATTAACAATTTTTACACTTTTCATTCCAAACATTTTAATTCAATCTCCTTAAATTATCTTTTATTCACCTGCTATCAAACTAAATCGCTCCAATAATTCCTCCATTTGTTTCTCATTTCGCTCTAAAAATTAAATTCTTCTTCAAAATAACTATGAATGAAAGCATTTAATTCTAATTTATTAAAGTTGTCTTATTGTAGTGAAGTTTTTAATAAAATAATTTTTGGTTATAAGTTAAAAGTTTGAGTAATTATCATTCCTGATATCTTTATATTCTTTAACTAGATCTTACAGAGCTTCACATTAAGAAATATGCTAATAATGTCTTATTCCCAAAATTTAAATCTCAGAGTGTTTTATTTAATAGTGCTTTTAATTTAAATCATACTAAAATTGTAACTAAGGTATTTAATTTGTAAACTGACAATTATTTTCGAATAATTGTCTTATTTAATTCTGTGCATGTATAGATTGGAAATTTCTTTTCATCAATCTTATTATTTAAATCTTCAAAATAAATACGTGCGTTAGGCAAAGTTTATCCTTCCTTTTGCATCCTAATAAAATTTCTATTCTATTTTATTTTAAATTTTACTTAAATATTGATTGCTGTCACTAGCGCCTTAGATCTATTTGAAAATGTTAAATTTTTATTTTAAAATTCTTAAAATATTTAAGGTTACTGTTCTTCGTTTTTTAAAAATAAATGTTACATCAGAGCTGTGATCAGTTTAAGGCTCAGTAATATTTTATGTAGAATTTTAAATACCTCATTGTTATAAAATATTAATTTTAATTTTAACTATAAGGGTTAGGGTCATCTTTAATTAGAGGAAATGTTTCCTCAAATTAAAGACAATAAAAGTTTTTATATTCAATACTCAACTGTACATGTCTTCATCTGAATCAATTTCAAACTGAGATAATTCTTCTTTCTCTTCAATAAGCTCATAGAATTGTTCTTCCATCTTCTTGTAATTTTTCTCCAGCTTCTCTAAACAAATTTTAAGGTCATTGTTGTCCTTTTAAAGTTATTTATTCTGTTACTATTAATTACCAAGATCCTGTTTGATTAGTGTCACACTTGAATCATCTAATATCAGCTTCTTTCTGTAAATACCTCCAAAGTAGTTACAATATAGCCTCCTCGATGTTCCAAATTATTTACGATGCTGCTCAAGCACGACTCTTCACTTCGGAGATTACCTCCAAAAATGTCCGGCCTTTTGACAACAATAGCAACGTTTTATTAAGGGCTTGAATTAAAATTTTTATTCTTTTTACATTTTTTCAACTTCCATCTTTTCTGATTGAAGTTAGTTTTTTTTGATTGGTAATCGAATTTCTTCTTTAATTTTCTATTGATTTGCTTCTATGTTTTTTTCTAATAGTTCAAATTAGGAAGTTGAGACTTCAATTCAAAACTAAACTTTACTTACCAAGTCTTGATCTTCCTTTTTTCTATCTTACAAAAGAAGCCGAAAATTCAAGTTTTCCACTTTCAGGATCTATATTTCGGTATTCATTTTCTCAATTAATGAATAAAGCTAAATAATGTCTTGCTCGTGGGGTTTCTCAAACTTTTTCAGTTTGCTAGGAAATTCCGTATTTCCCAATCCTTAACAGGAGTAGATTTATCTTTTTTGAATTCTTGGTTCTTGTTAGTTAACTGAGACTTAAGATTGATCTTTAAGGTTAGAATTCAAGGTTTAGATTCCCGGGTTTTTTTCCATTTTTTAGAACTACTTTTTTTTTCTGTTATAAAACATTAAAAGGAAAATTAATTCAAGTCTATAAAGAAAGAAAGATTCATTCTTAGTAGAGCATGGACTTTGTAAAGCATATCTTTCTACTTTTCTTTAGCCTGTGATTATATCATACTTTATTTTTTATACTTAGAAAAATAATCTAAGAAAATATTTCTAACCTACTCTGCTTTATATCGTATAAATAGTACTAAAATTCTATTAAATTTTTAAGTAATAATAATTCTATATTTAGATAACTTTTAGATAGTTCCATTCACGCATTTTTGTATTTGATAGAAGTTTTTTAAAAATTATTTTAAAATTTCCCAAAAACATTTTTAATATTCAAATAATTATTTCTAATATTTGCTAATTAAGTTTTACATTTATTGGTAAAAGAAACCATATCCTATGTTAGATAAGCTAAATCTGCTTTTATTCAAATTTCCGGATTTCGTATTATAAATGCTCGTGAATATTGAAATCCCTTATACTTTCCAACTCTATATAGCTTAACTATTGTACTTATTATAAACTAAAGATTAGTACTCTTTATAATTAATTTAATGCAATGAAAGTACTTAACACAACCACATTCCATCATTTTAGGAACTCTCCTATTATATTCTAAAATTTGTTAGCAACTTTAAGATATATTAATGTTAATTTATTATTGAAATAATATATTTAAGCATATCATAGTTTTATGAGCAAATAAAAATTTATCATATAAGTATTATAATTAAACACTTAAATTATAATGCATTTTTTAATTTACAATATTTATTACTATAATATCATTAAATTTAATTATTTTAAAACTTCACTTTTATTAATATATTTAAAATCTACAATTTTTATTATAAGCTCTAAATTTAGAAATAATTATGATATTACTTTTTTATAATTAAATTAAATTAAATAATGTTCGTTTATAATAAAATTAAATTTTTTTAATATAAACCAAACAGAATTTAAATTGAAAATATAATATTTTTACTAATATTGCTTTATAAAAATACAAAAATTATAGCCAAATTGTTTATTAAAATTATTGGTTTTTGTAAAACATAACAATATAGTGAATTTCTATTAAAAATATATATATATTAAAACATATTGCTAGTTGCTAAACAAAAAATAAATAATTTATTTTTTAACTTTATTCTAATTTACAAAATTTTTTTACTGGTAAAGAATTAAATAATTTATAGAAATTACAAAATTTTTACCTAAATAAGCAAAAAAATTTATAAAATTAGACTTTTAAAAGATAAAGAATTTAGTCTAAAATTATATAAAATAGCAAATTAATATATTTTAAATTTACATAATTTTTTTAAAAGTTAATAAAAATAATTTAGTATTTAATTTATCATTCTACGAAAATATACTAATTTTTATATTCAAATTTATAAAATAAATAAATAGTAAAAATTATTTTAATTATTTTTTATTTAAGCTTTATAATATAAATTTAAGTAACAAATAATATTCAAATTTATAAAAGAAACGTTATAATAGTTTTTATTTATAATCATATGTTAAATGTTTATTATAAAAAAATTAGAAAAAATTACTTAAAATATTAATTTATATAATTAAACCAAAATTTATTTAGATAAAATAAAATTAGATTTAACTAGTATTACTGATACAAAATTTATATTTAGATAATTTTCTTAAAATTTTCTATCTAACAATATCTATAAAAATTGATTAAAAAATTAAATGAAAAATAATATATCTCTACTTTTTTATAAAAGATTTTATAAAACTATTTGATTTACTGATAAAATAAATTGAACAAGAAAATATCCAAAATAAACTTTATAAAAAGGTAAAATCGTTTTAAAGCTTCAAATATAATTTAATTTTTTAATTTAAGATTAAAAAATTTAAGAAAGAGTTTTATTAATATGTTGAAAATATTAAGGTATTTAGAAAAATATGAAAAACTAGGGCATAAAATTCAAAAAATTTATCATGCTAAGCTTGCTTGAGCAGATGATTTAATACTAATATCAAATAATAAAAAAAATATGTAAATCTTACTAAACGAAACTGAAAACATTTTTAAATTAATAAGACTTAATATTAACACGGAGAAATGCGAATTTATATAAATACTCAAGAATAGAAACGAACGAACAAAGAGATTGAACTTTTTCTATTAGGAAAAAAAATTTAATAGAAATAACAAATTTAATACCTAGGATATCAAATAAACTAACTTAATGAAGAAAGGTTCAGATTGAGAAC
Source organism: Loxodes magnus (assembly GCA_946699065.1). NCBI lineage: Eukaryota > Ciliophora > Karyorelictea > Loxodida > Loxodidae > Loxodes > Loxodes magnus. Next base: position 193,990 of record CAMPDV010000517.1, on the reverse strand, counting down.
CTCTTCAAGAAATTTTAATAATCGATATTTATATTCTAATCCTAATTCTTTAAAAACTATAACAAAACATAGCCAATTAACTTTAAGAACTTATTCAGATTATTTATAATGCCAAAATTAGAATACTGCTCGGAATTAATCCCATATAGTATTCAATTAGGAATAACAAAATGAAAAAATAAAATCTAAATAGCACAAAGATAAATCCTAAGAAAATACTTGAAAATTCCACAAGCATCATTTAAAGAAATATAGTATATAGATTTCAACTGATGTAAATTTGAAGATTCAACAGCATAAAGATTTTTAAATTTCTACAAAAATTTATAAGATTAATTCAGAAATTATCAAGAAAAAGAAAAAAGTAGATAAGATACAAAATTCTAATAAATTTTCAAACAGAGTTAAAAATAGAACTCAAAATATAAAAAAAGCATTAAAAAAATTGAAAAATACTATGAAATAAACAATGAATAAATAAAAGATCATAACATAAATAATTATACTAAAGAAATCTAAAAAAAATACAAAAATATACAAAAAAGAATTTTCAAGGAAACAATATAGAGAATATAAGATATGAAAACAGCCGAAATAATTTATAGACGATATAAAAATGAGATTAAATTTTAAAATATTACTTATATAACAACAAACAAAGAATTAATAAAAGAATAAAAATTAATTTATAGACTAAGAATGCAATTAATATTTTTTAGAGCTGATCTCTCAGAAAGACATATTGATTAAGAGTAGATACTATGCATTTGTTAGCAATAAGAAAAATTTGAACACGTCTTTGATTGCTAGTATTACAGATAAATTATAAAAGAAAACAGTCTTCAGTTACAAGAAACATTATAAAATTTACACATAAACATAAATCTGAAAAGAAGGAAATAATAAATATACAATAAACAATGAAACTAATAAAAAATAGAGAAAAATTTAAAAGAAATTCTAGAATATAATCAAATATTAATAAATTAAGAAACAAAAAAGAATAAATAAATCCTAGAAGATATTGATCTTAAGATTAAAAAAACATTATCTAGCATAAAACAAAAACATTAACAAATAACTTGATTTTAGAATGATTGAGGGAAAAATAAATCCATTAGTAATATTTGAATAAAGAAGACTTAAAATAATTATTTTTAGAATGAACAAAGATACAAGAAGAAGAGAAACTAAACTAAAAAAAATCAAATCAAAACAATAATGAAGACCTAAGAGTTTCAGAATGAGAGTGATATCATAAAAATTATTTTATTAAGCTGAAAAGCGAACATTATTTAATTTAATTTAATTTAATTAATAAAAAATAATATTAACTTTAATTAAGAAATCAAACAATAATTCATTAATGGGAGAATTTTGCTTTTAACTACCTTTAATCTAACTCAATAATAGATCTTTCTTAGTTATTCAAAATAGATTTAATATTCAATAGTATTTAACAAATTCAACTCTCATATCACCATTTTATCCATACAACAAATTTAACTTATTATCTAAGAAATTCCCAATGGAAAACCAGACGGAATAAAATGCGAACTTCTGAAATATGGCAGATAATATCTGGTAATAATTATTCACTCTTTTCTGAATAATATGTAAAGTTTGGAAGATTTCCTTAAGAATTAAATACTTCAGTAATAATTCTAATATTTAAAAAAAGGAAATTAAGATTAAAGGAAAAACTGACTACCTATTTCAATACTATTCTAAAGCTATATGATAAAGCTTTAACAAAAAGACTTTATAATCTGATTTATTAGAGAAAATTGATTCACCCTTCTCAAATGGGATTCATGAAAAATAGATGAACTATTTAATAATCTTGGATTATAAAATATATAATTGATAACTATGAGAAATAAACAAAAGGGAAAACTAAATTATCGCAACATTGATAGATGTTGAAAAAATGTTTACTCAATAGAAAGAAGACTTTTATTTTATTAACTTAAGAGAGCCAAACAATCACTCAGACTAATAAAAGTCTTAGAATCACTTTATTAAAACCTAAATTCTTCATTTATTATAGAGGAACGACCACTAGAATATTATAATATAAAAATGGAATTAGGAAAGGAAGTTCACATGGATCCGTTTTAGCATTGTTGTATTATGATATAGTAATTAGATATTATGAAAGTAAAATTATCTAAATGGGATTCAAATACCAGAGTTTGAGTGTTAGCTTCGCTTGAAGAGGATGGGCAGATTATTTGATTCTTCTTTCCAAATCTGCAAAGTATATGTAGAATTTAATAAATGAAACAATCAATTTTTGCATAAACTCATTTAAAGACCAGTGCTACCAAATCTGAATGCATATAATTTCTAGAGAAGAATCAGAAATAATAAATCTAAAATTTATGATTAGAAAATTAGCCAATTGCTTAAAAAGAACAAGTCACATATTTAGGATTTTTCTGCATCAGAGGAATAATTTTAATCCGCGTTGCAAAGAAGTCACATTCAAATATATAGCTGCAATGAAGAAAGCTTTTTTTTAACTGATGAGATATAAGAATGTAACTCCTTGATATTAAAAAACTTGATGCAGACTTTTTACATTGCCTAAAGCGAATTTGGAGGAGACTTAATACAATGAAGTATTTAAAAAGGAGTAACTGAAGCTCTACAGAATTGAATCAAGCATGAGATTGATTTCAAGAAAAGCTTTTTAAGTAACAATTGCAGCATTTAGTGAGTCATGCTATATAGACCTGAATTGCTTATCTTTTAAGCAAATTATAGCTATAAAATCCTTCAAATTCTATTATAAAATAAAATATGAAATATTTACTTTCCAAGATCAACAATAGACTCTCTTTTCATTAATATCTGCAAAAATGATTATAATATTATGATTAAGTGAAGCAATTATCATACCTTAACACTATCAATCTGCAGAATTAATAGAATAATACCAGTCTGAAAACTTTTACTAACCATATAAGAAAGAAAATAAAGCAATATTTCTATAATAAAGCTACTAAAAAATTTATGAGAATGAAAACAACTAAAATATATGCTGAGCAGTTTGATAATCTTTAACAATTTTCACAAATTACTTATACAAAGTTAAACAAATAGTATAGACAAGAAATTATCAGCATATATAAAATTAGAACCTAACCTTATAATTATGTAAGGATCTTTAAGATCGTCATTATCCTATTTATAATTCCTATTGTATATGTTGAGAGTATGAGACAACTGAGTATATCTTTTAATGTATTCTAATATAAGGGATTGACTGTCGGAAAAGTTCGAAAATTATGAATTAAGATTTCACATACTATACGATCAATAATATATAAAATCATTTTCAAGGTTTCAATTGGATTAATTAGATTTATAAATAAAAATATTTCACAAGAAGATAATAGTAAGATGACTTGAAATTCTAGAAATGGAGAAAGCAAAAAAGAAAGATTCGAAAGATGAGTAGAAAGAAAGACTAATTAAAGAAAAATGATGAGATCAAGACAAGATTAAAAAAATATTTAAGAACATTTACTAAAGTTTACATTTGAAAGAAGCAGTTCTTGCAATTAAAGACGTCAAAAACTCTTTTAGTTTAAATTTAATTAAATTAAATTAAAAAAATAATAACTTTGTAATTTTTAAAATGAAATAATCTAATTTGAATCAATTAAACATACATAACTTTTATTAAACTTTTTTTATAAAATAATCTAAATATGTTTAAATTCAATTTCTATCATATTGATAATTTTAATAAATTATCTTTATTTTTATTCTTTTTAAAGTAGATTTTATTAATCTTACTATTTATTTCATTACATCAAATTCTCGAAGATTAATAATCAAATTCCAAATTTTATTATTGTTTGATAAAAATTTTTATTTTTTAATTTATTTGGTGGAGTTTCAATTTCTCCCGCTTAGTGTTCTTTTCTCTCTTTGCATAATGGACTAGTAGAGAGCTACGCCAATGGAGGATTTTGTAGCATAGTCTCTTTACTTTGGGTATAAACCTTCCCGAGGTCCTCCTTTCCAAGAGAAGTCCACCTCCATGAATTTTAATTTTATATTATTATATTTGAAAATTATAAAACTCAAAAAGCTAAAAAATTAATATAAAATTTCCTTTTGTTTATTGATTACTTAAAAACTAAATAAAGTAAGGTGCATAATAAAAATAATATTTATAATATGAATATAATATAAATCTTAATTTAGTTAAAGATTTATATAAAAGAAATTGTTTATTTTTTTAACTTAAGTTATGTTTATTAATAAAGCTATTATATATTTTATATTTATATAACCTATTTTAATACTATTATTATTAACTTAGAATGCATCAGCACAATAAAGTTTCTCAATATTCAGTATAGTTTTAGCAATCTCCTAATAGATATAATGGATTGCTTATGTTGATCCTTTTGAAAACAGATATGCATGCTTAAAGAATGTATATTTCATATTAATAGCCTTCAAGTTTTTACCAAGTCCGTATATTTAACCAAAAGCGTTCACTTAAAGATCTTGAATCCAACTAGTAATTTGTCTCATATTATAAGAGATAAATAAATAAATTGGATTATAAGCGCGTAGTACTCTCATTGGTGCGCAGCTCTTTAAATTAATTTTATTTCATGTCGAAAAATAAAATTTTATGGGTCTTTTTATTCTTGTTTTCTCTTCCTGCAGTACGTCCCTGTAATTTTTCCTTCCAAAGCATAGGATGCAATATGCGATTACGGGGACATCTATCCCGACCTATGATGAAGAAAGTTTCCTCCTGGCATTCAGAGTTCTCCAGCTTGCTAAGTCTTGCTTCTCTTTTTATTGATTTCTCTTCCTCCGATTTATTCTCTATCAGCACTCTTTTTTAAGTTGCCTTCCTGGGCCTCCAAGCAGCATCCGAAGGAAAGGGATTTCCACCCTGTTAAAAATATATATAATAAGCATACGAAAACTTTGCTTTAACAGTTGTTTTGATAATTTGAGTAAAACAGTTTGATTATATATTAATTATATCATAATTAATATATTTTAATAGTTTCATTATAATTAATACATCTTTAGAATATATTTCTCATATTATTTTAAAACCAATAAATATTATATTTACATTTATTTACTCGTTTTTTATAAAAATAATAATGGGATTCATTTTTAAACGCTTTGGATTTTAGAAGGAAAATAAATAAGAGGAAGAATAATGATAGATAAACAATCCAAAAGATAAAAATAAGAAATAATAAAAGTATACAGTTCATATAAATTCCTTACCTCTTTACATCTTAGAACTCATTTTTTCTTATTAAGACTTTGAATAAATTTGCAGGAATGAATAAGTGTAAAAAAAGTGACTAAAAGTATAATATGAAACCTTTTAAGTTAGTGCTCATAATATTTTAAGAAACTTAAAAAAGACTAATAATTGGTAAGAAATGCTTTTTGAAAATGAGAAAGATAAAAAATAAATAACTTAAGAAGATGCTATATAACTTTTGGAAATAATTAAATAAAGTTTTAGTAAAATAGAAAAGCATAACTCTATCTCTTTATTTTTAGATCTAAATGAAATTGAATGTCTTGAATAGTATAAGAATAAAGATTAGTAATTTGAGAGAAAATTAGATGAAATGATGTAATATCTTATTGAAATACTAAGAAAGTAAAAAGAGATAAAGTAAGAGCATATATAAAAATAAATAGTACTTACATGTGGATAAAAAATAAAATATTTTTATTTTAATGGAAGATGCTGAAACAATTACATTAGTGAAGTTTTATTTTAATGCTCTAATTTATTGACTTTGAAAATTTAGTGTTGTGATATTTAAGAAAAAAATCTTACAAATATAAGCAAACTATAGAACTTAAAAGAATTCTATTTAGATGATAATAATAAAAAATTGAGTGGATAATATTTATAATTTAATAGTGATTGTTAACTTTAAACTATTTCGTTTTAAGGCTCAAGAGTTTGGGGATGCTAATTTTTGGTAGATTTTTTGAGATTAAAAGGAGAAAAACTAAGAAGATTATATCTTGAAATTGGGGATTTAAACTCAGATAAATTAATTCAAATTTTCTAAAATAGTTAAAATTTAGAAGATATACAAATTGAATGATCTGAATAAAAGCATTAGAAATGATTAAAATATATAGAATAAAACATAGTAAATTTAAAAAGCTTAAAATTATAATATTGTGAAATTGATAAATAAACACTCTTTTAATTTTTTTAGAACAATAAATCTAATATAGAAAAATTAGAATTTTATAGTTGTGATTAAATAGATTTAGAAATAATTGAAATTATAATCTAAAGATTCTAAAACTTAAAATAACTTAGCTTATAAAGTTGCGAAAATATTAACACAACAAACATTGAATATATTTTCTAAAATAGCAAAAGTTTAGAAAAATTAGAATTAGTTTTTTTAGATTTTGAAAAAGAATTTAGATTAAAGAATGAATAAGATTAATTCTATGAGTTCTGAAGTAAATTACAATTTTTTGGACTATAATGCTGCACATTTAATTGAAATTAAATTTCTGAAAATATGTGAAAGGAAATAATTGAGTTAAAGAAACAATTTCCAAGTCTTAGAATAAAAGGAATATAAAAGAACTAAACTTTAAAACTTATTTTTTAATAAAGTTAACATTTAAAAATAATATTACTTTTTAATAAAAGATTTGTCTAAAATAATATTGATTATAAAGATATTTTATACATTTGTCTATTAAAATCATTTTTAAATTGTGTCATATTTAAGATTATTTAGAATTTTTTATATATATCCTATTATTTTAAAATAAATCATTTATAACTTTATTTCTATTCAATTCTTCTATTTATTTATTACATTTTCAATTAATAAAACTACATATTACGAATTAAGATTGAAATAAAAGTAATTTTTTAATTTTATTTATCAATTAAAATTAGCATAGATATAAGCAGTGCTTTTTGATAATAAGCTTAATTTAAGTTTATAAAGAATTTAAATTATTTCCTATAATTATTAATTACTTACTATTTATTTTCTTTATTCTTATAAATTTATTATTTTATCTAAATATTATTAATTTCCAGCTAATTACACTAAAATTCTATGTCAAAATTATTTAAAAATATATAATTTTTCTTCATTAGAGTCAATAACATTTTTCTTTACTAGATTCGATTATTAAAGATAATGAAGAAAAAGGATAAATTGATCAAAAGTAAGAGTGCGACAAATATTTTATTTAAATAAAAGCTTATAGTAAAAGCAAAATATATTTATAACAGTTTTTGAATATTTTATTCATTTATCTGCTTTCTTTAGACATCTAGGAATAAATATAAACTTAAAGAAGTAGAGTTAAGCATTTTTTTAACAACTTATTAATATTTTTGAATATCAAGACTTAAGAGAATTCAATAATATTACTTTATTACAACTTTTTGAAAGAGAATATCTTTAGAAATAAATTTAATGTCATTTTACTTTTAAATCTATGGTATATGAACTAGTTGTAATAACCCTTAAAAATTTAAAACTTAAAAAATTATGTAAACTAAGTTTTTATTAGGTATTTTTAATTTTATGACGTGAATATAATAAAGAGAGGGATTATCCTCACTTTTAAAAAATAAAATAAGTTATTTTACTTTTACTATATTTATAAATTAAAAATATTAATGTAAAAATATTGTTGTATTAAATAATTAACTTTAATGATAGTTTAAAGTTATAAAAATATAAAAATAAAGAGTATTTTTAATTTCTAGTAATTTTAGTAAATATGATATATTTTAAAATAATTGAAAAGATGGTGGGAGTGAGAATGACCTTCGTGACAACACTTTCTGGTTTTATGGCTAGGAGCAAGTTCCTTTCCTGTCGCTGAGAAAGTCCCTGGTCAGAGTCATTTTCTGAAGGGAACACTTTCTTTGAAATTATCCGCTCTTGGTAGAGGCTTGAAGCCTGGCTGCTCATAGCGATGGAGCTCCCTAGCAGCTGTGCCTGGAGCACAACAGGATATCCCCATTATTCCATAAAAAGAGAGCGTCGGGTCGTACAATCGGAAAGGAGTTTCCGGTCCAAAAACTTTTATAGTTGAAATTAATTAATGATATATTTTAAAATAATCTTTTTAAATAAGAAATAAAAATATTTTTATTTTGGATTTAAAAATATAAAAATCATTACATCATCTTTATGTAATTTAATAGAGTTAGAGAAGTCAACTTTATAATAAAAAAAAAAATAATAAAACAACAGATATGCTTATTAATTATTAAAGTTAAAAAAAGCTTTGTTAAAGCCTTAGTAGTCAGTCATCTGACCTATTCTATCAGCTTGTCTCCATTAGTTTGTCTTGAATTTCTACTAGGCTTAGTTAGGCGGTGTAGCACTTCATTAGCGCACCAATATTCTGAATAATTTTGATCTTGCATGTAGCTTTCCTAATTATTTATCCAAGGATTAAGATTTGAATTAAATAATTTTTTTCTATAAATTTTTCCGCTTTATGTTGGATATATCCTAAATAGTTTTCTAAAAATATCTTATTTATTCTTTCTTTAAATTTCGCTTAGTTAGTAGCAGTATTTTCATTGGTGTTATTTATTGCACACGTAGCATTTTATTCTTCTTTTAAACTATTATTCCTGTAACACTTATTTAATTTAAATTTACTACTTATTTTAAATAAACGTTTACTGTTTATTTTAATTTGAGGCTTCATTTTCTATTTCCATAGGATCTGATTAATTCTGTTAAATCGAAAATGGTGTAACCTGAATTTATTATTAAATTTAAAGAATTCTTTGTTCCAGTTTGTCTTCTATTTCTTATGATGATTAATATTGTTTCTCAAGTAAAGACGTTATTAGTTTTTCTAAATTTTCTACTTTATCAGTGAGGTATCTATTTTTAAACATAAACTCTTTTAATGACTTAGATAATATTTCTATTTGAGTTTATGTCGGAAGTTTTTTTAATTCTGGATTTCCAAGTGGTTAATGTTCGTCATATCAATCATATTTCTTACTTTCACTCATTATAATTATTTCGTTTTTTTATTTTTTAGAGAATTTTCCTGTTTAAATGTTTTATTCAAAGTTCTGTTATTTCTTAGAAGCCATTTTATATATAATATTTAATAAATTCCAATAAAATTTGTTTTTCGGCTAGAAATTTTAAAAGTTTATAATATTTGTAAGTTTCTTCTTTTTCTTAGAATCTATTGGTCTCCGTCAGTAATTCTTATTTCCCGCATAAGATCTTCCAGTCACTTGATGGGAAGAAAGTCGTTGCCTTGATTCAAATCGAACTTCAGATCATTCTTCTTAATTACTATGTTTGCGGCCATTTCCGTCATAAGTACCATCAACTTTTGTAAATGTTGTATAATTTTCTAATTTTTTCTGTTTGCTCTTTTCTTTTCTCTATTTCCATTAATATACAATCCATTTATTATGATTCTTGTAGGAAATATTCCAGTTTTCTTTTAAATTTCTGAATTAAATTAATCTTGTCTCTTCCAATTTTTTCGTTTTACTCTTAAAAATTTCAAATGTAATTTTCCATTTTTCTCTTACCATTTTTTATCTTGTTATGTTTCGAAATTTTCCACCAAAATGAAGTTTTTCCTCTTCAATGTCGGTTGCAACTACTTCTTTTTTCGATGCTTTTGGTCTTTATCCAATACTATTACTCTTAATATCAATGCTTATATTAGGGTTAACATCTCAGTAAGTTCTATGCTTTGCAAAGTTTTTTTGTCCAAGTAGGTCCAACCTGTTCCAGCTAGAAAGTAGTTTATTCCAAGTTACTAATTTTATTTATTTTTATTTATTTTTTGCAGAATTTCAGCCTAGAGTTCTTTTCTCTTTTCAGATAGTAAGTTAGGAGTGTTATACCTATATAGGATTTGTAGCCTAGCCCCTTTACTTTAAGTTTTAATACCCTACCCAATCCCTTCCTCAAGAGAAATCTATCTTTAAAATCTTGCATTTTAATAATATAAAGTCTTAAAATAGCATTTTATTAAAATTCCTTTTATTTAAAATAAATATTTTCTATTAATTGTTTTAATTTAATTTGTATATTTTACTTATTAGTTTAAATTATTAATAACTTTTAATCATAATAAGTATAAATTAAAAATAAATTAAATTTAACTTAAAGAAAATTTTAATATACAAAGCTGGTAAATTAAATATTTATAAACTAAAAGTAATTAAAGTCTAATAAATAGTTTTTATTACATTTTTTGATTATTTAAAGATAAAAGTTTTTAATATAAAAAAAAGAATATCTATTGTAAATTCTTTACTAAATTAAATATATTTAGTTTACATTTACTTTATTAAATTAAATATTTAATATTAAAAAAGTGTTTATATTCATAAATTAAGATTTAATTATGTATTTCTATAAATAAATTGTAAATTATCTGTAATTCTCAGAATAAAAAAATTTAAACTGAAATAAAAAATCAAAAGTTACTTTAAACGATATTATTATTTTTTAAAACAGATTAAAATAAAATAAAATATTAAAGTTTAAATGTTTTTTTATTGATAAGAAAAATTTTAAACAATTTCTTAATTTAATTAAAGATGAATGTGACTCACAAATATTCAAAAGTTTAAAATCTTTATTTAAAATAAATTTTCTCAAAAGACCTTTCAGTAAATAATTATTAAAAAAATTAAGAAAATAAGGATAATTTACTAATAAATTAGCAATATAAAATTTTAAAATTCAAATTTTAAAAGTAAAAGTTGAATAAAAAACTATTAAATTTTAAATATAGCTTAAAGTAAAAAATTGCCAAAAAATAACTAAAGTTGATAAAATTTAGTTTAAGTCTACTTTTGAAAAAATTTATAAAATTTTAATTTTTTGTACTTTAAATGTATAATTATTAGAAGATAAAAGTTTTCAAGTTTCATGCATATATTCCTTTTATCCTAAGCCTTGGAAATTATTTCTTTAGCTCATCTAATTGATTTCTCATATTTTCAGAAAGTTGATTTCCATTAAAAGTGCAACATGATAGTTTAAATACCTATAATTTATTTCAGAATTCATAAAATTAGCCTTATTCATCCTTCAATATAAAATCTTTTTCAAGCTTCAAACATGATAATTCTAATTTTTCTAAACTTTTACTATTTTATAAAATATTTTAAATACTTAAGAAATTTATATTCTAGCCTCAAAAAAATGTAAGTGATTTTAAGTTTTAGAATCTTTAGATTATAACTTAAATTATTTCTAAATCTATTTAATTACAACTTAAAAACTTTAGCTTTTCTATATTAGATTCATTGTTCTAAAAGAAATAAAGGAGTGCTTATTTTTTAATTTAGCAATATTATAATTTTAAGCTTTTTAAATTTACTAGGTTTTATTCTATATATTTTAATCATTTCTAATGCTTTTATTCAGATCATTCAATTTTTATATCTTCTAAATTTTAACTATTTTAGAAAATTGCAATTAATTGATCTGAGTTTAAATTTCCTACTTTCAGATATAATTTTCTAAGATTTCCTCCCTTTAAACTCAAATAATCTATCAAAAATTAGCATCCTCTAATTTAGGAGCCTTAAAGTGAAATAGAATGAAGTTAGCAGTCTCTATTAAATTATAAATATTACCCATTTAATTTTTCATTATTATTATCTAAATAGAATATTTTTAAGTTCTATAGTTTGCTTATATTTGTAAGATTTTCTTCTTTAACATTACAACTTTCTATTTTCAAAATTTTTAAATTAGGGCATAGAAATAAAACTTAATTAATATATTTATTTCAATATCTTCCTTTAACGTAAATAGTTTGTATTTATTATCCATAATGTAGCACTTTTTATTATTATATATATTCTTACTTTATCTCTTTTTTCTTTCTTAATATTTCACTAAGATATTACATAGCTTCATCTAATTATGTCTACATTTATTAACCTTTACTTAATTATTAATCAAGAAAATTAATTTCTATAGGATGTAATACTAAAGAGATAGGATTATGCTTTTCTATTTTACTAAAATTTTATCTAAATATTTCTAAAAGTTAAATATCAGACTCTTTGGTTTTTTATTATTTTATTTCTTATCTTTTATGTAATTTTTATAAATTGTTTAAAAAATATTCAATATTAATTTAGCAAGTATCATATTTTACTTTTAATCACTTTTTTTACACTTATTCATTCCTAAAAATTTATTTGAAGTCTTAATAAGAAAAAATTAGTTCTAAGATGTAAAATGGTAAGGAATTTATATGAACTCTACATTTTTATTAGGGATTCTAGTCTTAATCTTGGTGAGTTTTAGTCTAATTTTATTCTTTTATTATATTAATTATTTTCTATTTTTTCAAGCATAAAACACTTTACTCCATCAGCATCTTTTATAAAATTCTGAAATAAAGAATTAAAATAAAGAAGTTAGGCGTTTTAAAACAGTCTTTTAGAAGTTGATATTGAAAATAATAAAAAGCTAATTAAATATGATTATATTATTTATAAGATAATTAGATATCTATATTTAAATAGTTTATAGCAAATTAAATTCTTTATTTTTTATAAACAAAATGTTTAAAAATGCTAAATTAAATTATCTTTTTAAATAAATATGTTAAATATGTTAAATATTTTAACTAATTATAATAAATTAGAAAAAGTTTAAATTTTTCTTTTGCTTTTAGTAAAATTATTAAATAATAGAAAATTTAAATTAACTTTTTTAATATTTATTCAATTATGAAATGTCAATCTTTTTTGTTAAAAGACCTTAATAAAAATATTTTAAGCAAGCAATATTCATAAAAATAATTAGTATAAATTTAAAGATTTTATTGATTTATATTAATTTTTTTCATATAAAAAAATAGAAAATGGCAGAAGGTCTCAGGAAGGGTTTTTTTCCAGCTCCATAGAAAAAGGAAAAAAAACCAGAGACTTCTAATTCTTCTCCTACCACGTCTTCTTTAATAATATAATAATTTTCTTAGGCTCTTTAACCCCCAAATTTAGAAAAATAAAGATAATCTTAAATTGAATAAGAAATTAAATCAACAGAAACTGACTAAAGCAAGCGAGACTTTTTACTCCCATAGCCACGATCAAGCAACTACATGAAAAGTGGTAACTAAAAAATAATGTAGAAATAGAAAAATGATGAATAGCTAATAATAGAATAACTTATGAAATCTATCCGTAACCTATAAGAAGAAGTTTAAATATTAAAGAAAGAAAACCAAAAATTACTATAGAAAAGTTAAAACAATGAAGAAAGATTAATGAAACAGGAAATCGAAGTGAAACTTTTGGGAGAAAAAAGAATTTAACCTTAAACTTTAGCTGAAAATAAAATGGAACTAGAATACTCAAAACCCTTAGAGATAACTCCTCCCAGAAGGATCGTCAAGCTGTGCTACCTGTGCAAATCAAAATTCCACACATACAAGAGATGCAAGATATATTTGGATAAAAAGAGAAGAAACAGTGAAGAGATTTGGAGAGAACTTTCAAGAATTTATGTAGACAAGGATGGAAGAATATTTAGAAGGAGGCTTTTTCAAGGAAGTGCCAGAACTCCAAAAAAACTGGGAGTCCCGAACTTTTATTTTAAACCTCAAGGAACGAACTCTGGAGGTATGTATTGAAAGGGTTTAAAATCCCCGGAGATACGAACACTTTAATTTAGTATATTATTATTATTATTTTTTTAATATCTAAAGTTGAGAATAATTGTGATGAACATTAATAAAAAAAATAGTTTTTAAAATTTAATATATTGTAAAATTTAATTATTTACTACTAATAATAATTCAATAATTAAATATAATTTTAAATTATTTATATAAATTATACATTCTAACTTTATGATTTAAATTTTTATAGCTCATTTTTAAATTTCAGAATTGCTTTTTTATTTCTAAATATTTTATTTTCTTTATAAAAATAATCATCATATTTCTATCTCTATGCTTGTATCCTTTATATTTACTCTCTATGTCATTTTCTCCACATTAAAATGCTAACTATATATTTAAACAGTGATAATTATCTTAAATTATATAGTTGCAGTATAATTAAGCTTATTTTTTATTAATTTATATATATTTAATAAAAGGAAAAAGATTTTTTTACTACTTAAAGTAAACAGCATAATAAGTAGCCACTTTTTCAAAATCATTTTATTATATAAAAAATGGAAATTTCTTGCAAAAAGTTTCTTCTAAACAGGATCCATCTCAATCAAATTAAGATTAGCAAAATATACTTTGAGAAATCAAAATTATGTAATAGGAGAATTTTAAACTTTTAAGAAACTCATAAGAGCTAGAAGGAAAAATCGCTATCCTGATGCCCTGCACATTAAAATCAAAAACTTAAAATAAGTACTCATCAAAGAGAAGAATCGAGTAATTAGAAACAAAATTAAACTATTTTGCAGAGCTGGCCGAAAGCATCTTCCTATTAAATATGTCGATAAATTACCCGATGTATGTAGAACCTAAAAATCATTCAGAAAAAAAATTATATAAGAAAAAAAGCAATGCTGATATTGGAGGAGATGTGGACGTACATTAAGATACTGTTGATATTTAAAACGAAAGTAGCAACAAAAAATTTAAAATTATGATAATCTTTTAGTAATTTATATTGCACTCCAAAAAAGTTATTATACAGAAAAAAATGTACAAAGGGAGTGAAATTTTGATGGACATTGCTCATGCTAAGCAAAGAAACAATTATAATATGATTGGAATTAAACTTGACTGAATTAGATATCTTTAATAAAAAGGGTTAATGTGTAAATCCAGATATATACTAAAAGAAAATTTTTTTGAAGAAAACTGGAAATGGAATATTTAAAAAAACTAATAAGCTTTAAAGTATTGAATCGGATTGAAATGTGTAGTGTTTATAATTCATTATTATCATTATTATTATTATAATCTTAAGAATGGTGGAAGCAAGATTTATAAATGTCTTATTATAAATCCGTATATAATTAAAAAGATGTGTAAGCTGAGGTTGATTCTCTGATCAAGCTTTCAATTTTTAATGATAAGGTAAAGCTCATATTCTATGGCTGAGAAAGTTCCTTGTTGGAGTTTATCTTAGTAAGGGAAATAAACTTTTCTGATAATCCACTCTTGCTAGCGGCTTGAAACCGGTCAGCCCATAGTTATGGAACTCCCTGACTGAAGCTTATTGAGTTATGAAACAGATATCCGCGTTATGTGTATCAAAAGATTGTCTATGGCGTTTAGCTGGAAAGGAGTTTTAGATCTCTTGAAAGTATCTTTTAAGCTTATAATCAATTAGTTAATTAAACCTCCAAACTTTAAAGATCTTTTTAAAAAATATTACAGTACATATCTGAATGATTATTCGAAATGTTTATTTGATACCTATGATTACGAAGCATATACTCATCATTTAATGTTGTCCCATTTTGCAGAAATTGATTAGTAGAATATTTTATTTGATTTTATTAGGAAATCGATCAGAGTAAATAGAGGAAAGTAAGAGCTTATCTATATCAAAATATATAAAATTTAAATGAATTATAACTTTACTGTTATTTTTATATTTTTCTTTTCATTTATTTAATATAAATTTAAATAAATAGCAATGACTTTAAATTAAAACTAAACAACTAAGATAGCAAAATTAATTTTTTATTAGTTTATTGAGATAAAACATACACAATAAAAATAAATATTTCTATAACTTACTTTATTATATTTAAAATTTTAAGTTTTATTGTAAAATAAAATAATACTACTATGTTAATTAAACAATCTTTATAATGTATATTTAAAAATAAGTTATTTTATTCTATTCATATTAATCTAATATCATCTTATAAAAAGTAATAAATTAATACTAATTAAAAAATTTTAAATTTTGATATGCATTTAATTATGTTTAAATGCTAAACTATTATATAATAATAAACTTTAAATAGAGAATTAAATATTAACTAAAACATGTAAATTAGCAAAAAATATAATCTAATTAATTGATTTCATTAAATATTTTCTTAACTAAGGTAAAAACATATTATATAAATTTAAGAAAATAGCTTCTTTTTAAACTGCTTGCTAAGGATTATTATTGCTATTAAGAACGTTTATTTTATATTTTTTATCTTAAACATAGAAATTTAAATAATTTAATTATCTAAAATGAAAAACTAAAATTTAAATAATTTAAAACAAATAATAGTATAAAGCATAAAATAAGGTATAAATCACCTTAATTTTTATTGGGGAAGAAAAATAAATAAATATAATTTCTCACAAACTAAATTTAACAATGAGAGCATAAAAGTTTAAAACTTTTTTGGATATAAAATATAATTATACTATTTAGAGATAATTTGAAATCTAAATTTCTTAATTATTAAGAAATCTGAATAAAATATAATAAAAATTAATTAAAATTATATAAAATATTTAAAAATTTAATTAAAAAATATAATTGTTTAAATAGTATGGGATCTTGTATACAAAACAAAGTTAATATAAAATTAAAAAATGTTAAATGACTTTAGGACAATTTTATTTTAACATGTCTTTTTATAAAAAGGTATATTAATCTTTAAATGTAACTATTTTAAAAAATAAGTTTGTAAGTTAAGTTTATGATATCTCATTTTATTTTAAGATTTGGAAATTACTTCTTTAACTCATTAAATTGATTTATCATATTTCCCGAAATCCCAGTTTTTCTTGTATATGTACAGCATGATAGGTTAAATGCTTATAATTTATATCAGAACTCATAAAATTAACCTTATTCATTCTTCAAGCTAAATTATTTTCCAAGCTCCAAAAAAGTTAGTTTTAATTTTTCTAAATGTTTGCTATCTTAGAAAATATATTCGATACTTTATGAATTAATGCTTCTGCATCATTGAAAACTAAGTGATTTTAAGTTTTAGAATCTTTAGATTATAATTTAAATTATTTCTAAATCTATTTAATTACATTATAAAAATTTAATTTTTTCTATATTTTATTTATTGTTCTAAAAAAACTAAATAAGTGCTTGCTTATCAATAGTACAATCATATAATTTTAAAATTTTTACTTTTTATAAGTTTTATTCTATATACTTTAATCATTTTTAATGCACATTATGCATATCTTCTATTTTTATATTTTCTATACTTTGATTGTTTTAGAAAATTGGAATTAGTTAATCTGAGTTTAAATTTTCTACTTTCAGATATAATTTTCTAAGTTTATCTCCTTTTAAAATCAAATAATCTATCAAAAATTAACTTTCTTTAATGAAAACTCCTTAAAGCGAAATAGTTTGAAGTAAGCAGTCTCTATTAAACTATAAATATTAGCCAGTTAATATTGCATTATTACAATCTAAATAGAATTCTTTTAAGTTTTATAGTTTATTTACAATTTTAAGATTTTCTTCTTTAATATCACAAGATTAAATTTTCAAAATCTACAAGTTAGAGAACAAAAATAAAACTTCATTAATGTAATTATTTCAAAATATTCCTTCAAAATAAATACTTCTTATTTGCTATCCATAATTGAGTATTATTTACTGCTAAATAATTTCTTGCTTTATCTCTCTACTCTTTCTTAATATTTTATTAAGATATTACATAGTTTCATCTAATTTAGTCTAAATTTATTAATCTTTACTTATTTATTACTTAAGACAATCTATTTCATGAATATTTAAAAATAAGTAGATAGAGTTATGTTTTTCTATTTTACTAAAATAAAATTTAATAATTTCTATAATTTCTAGAGTATATTTTAAATTTTATTCAAGCTAAATTTTCTTTATTTTGTCTTTTTTTATTATTTTTCTTAAAATTTTACTTGCATCAACTTATAAAGTATCACATTTAAAGTTTAATCACTTTTTTTACATTCTTTCATTCCTAAAAATTTATTTAAAGTTCAAATAAGGAAAATTAATTCTAAGATGTAAAGGGGTAAGGAATTAATATGAACTCTACAATCTTATTATTGTTTATAATCTCTAACTAATTGATTGCTTATCTGCCATTATTTTTCTTTTTCCAAATTTTCCTTTTAGCATTCCAAACATTAAAATCTTATCTTTTTAAAATTTATTATAAAATAATGAGGAAACTAGATTTAAATATAAAAGTTAAGCATTCTAAAATAATTTATTTTCAATTTATTTTGAAAATATTCTAACTAATAAATAAGTATCATAGTTTATAAGATAATAGATATCTAAATTTATTAAAGTAACCACTTTTAGCTTTTATTCAATCCAAATCTTCAACAGAAGTAACTAAATTCATTTATTTATATACATATGTTTACTATAAAAATTATCAATTTTTATTATTAAACAAAATCTGATTAATTATGTATTTACTTTCTATTTTTTTAGCAAAATATTAAATATAAGAAATGTAAATAATTTTTTATTAAATGTTAAAATATAAATAAATCTAAAATAAAAAAAGTAAATATTTTAAGCAAGCAATAATAAAAAAATTGGGCATAAATTTAAATAATTATTGAATAAATATCTTATTATTGAATTTCAAGCTAAAGTTAAATTATGAAGAATATTAAAAAATAATAATTTTTTTATTTTTATTTATAAATTAAAAATATATATAAAGCTTTATTACTTACTACAAATAATAATCTAATAAATCAATATTATTTAATATTATTTATATAAATATTACATTTTAACTTTTAAACCTAAAAATATTCTTGCCTATATAAATTTCAGAATTATTTCTTTCATGTTAAGACATTTTATTTTAATTATAATAAAAAATATCAAAACTTTTCTCCTTATCTGCAGTCTTAAATTATGAACTCTTTACCCTTTCTTCTTGATCAAGTTGCTAAAGATCTTAAAGAAAGTAGTCTTCTATTCAAAATATTAAGTTTTAGTCTATAGATTTTATCTACTATATATAAAATTTAAAAATATGCTCTTAATCTAAAATTGTTAAAAGCTTAATATCTAATTTTTCATCCTTTTACTGAAATTATTACCTCAAATTATTATATCCCTTACAATCCATTATATGGCTAAATATATCGTATTCCCCACATTTACTTAATAAGTTATAACGATTTTATAATTAATTTTAAAAGCTTATTGAATGAGTTCGTTATAATAATCAAATTTACATATGTTTGACTTATAAGTAAAGCATTATGTAGTTAATTAAATTATTTTCTCATTTTTATAAATATTTTAGCTTTTAAATAAATATTATATACTAATTATTATATAATTCAATTTAAAATGGATTCTGGCTTCTAGTTGACCAGGTAGTTAATCCGGTATAATCATATCTGCATTGCAAATACTCTTGCAATAGATGCCACCACAAGCAAGTCAGGACAGGCCCATTGTGTGATGAGTCTTACTTGTTTGAGAGTTCTCTCTATTGGTACGGGAGGTCGACTAGAGGGAACTGTAATCCTGATCTCAGAGTTATCCTGATTTTATATGTCGTTATTCTGATCAGGGAATAGAAAGAAAAAAGACATGACTGAGATAAAAACAATTATTACTTAGAAGAATTTAGCCTAATTGAGTCATTTGACACGAATATTGGAATGTTCTCTAACTCCAGCCTTTGGAAGAATTAAAAGAATTTAAAGAGTGAAGGCAATCAATTTTGATTATAAAAACGGAGAGAAGAAGATAAGAATCAAAAAGATTAGATGTAGCCAGAAACATTTCTAGCCTATTAATAATTAAATTTGTTTCTTTATTTTTTCTTGGTAAACAAAACAATGGAATACTACGTCAATTTAATTAATTTATTAATTTATAAATCATTTTTACATATACTTTACTTTCTGATTTTTTATTTAATATTAATAGAAAAAAATATTTATATTAATTATTATGATATTTCTGATTCATACATTTTTAAATAATCTTTTAAATTCAAAAAATAATTAATTTATAATTATATAAGTTTAGATAGTGCGAATTATCTCAATAGCCGCAGCTCTTTAATAAAGACTTTTAAAGTTAAAAAATATTATTTTCTGAAGTCTTCCACAGTGCTAGCATTACTTTATGAATCTTGTCTTCTATAGGGCCGTTATCAGAATATTACCTAAGAGACCTTAGTATCTGGCATCTTTCATTATTAGCATTACTTTATGTCCCTTCAGTCTTTTTTTATCTTGTCTCCTACCAAGATTTTAGTTCGGTTCTTCGCCCATTGATACCAGATCTTAAGTAAATTTCAGTTGGTGATCTGGCATTCCCTATTTAATTTATATACTATTATTAATTTATGATAATCGTTATAATCGTTTGTTGTAGATAAAAAATTCAAAAATTAATTTTTTTTATAAATATGAATAATATTAGAAAATATTGATTAAATTTAAAAATCGTTTCTACCGACTTCCTTTGTTTGAATTAAACTAAAATTTTAATTTTTTTATTCAGTATTTTCAAATATTAACCAATTTTCTTGAAAACTTCCTTTTATCAATTATTTTTCTTTTTACTATAAATTTTTTCTATATCAGAGTATAAAGATTTTTTTATTTCTTCTGATACCTTTTCAGAATCATCAATTTAATTTTTATTACTTTTAGGCCGTTTTTAAGAAATAATTTTTTAAAATTGAAGAATCTTTTGTAAAGATGCTTAGTCTTATTAAATTATTTTAATAGTTTCTTTTTGTTCTTCTAATTTATAAAATAAGCTTAATTTGTCTGTATTTAGTAAAAATTTTAACTCTGTCTTTCAAGTTATAGACTCTTTCTTTTATGTGGGCTTTACAAAAAATAAATTGATTTTTTACAATTTTAAGTTATTATCTTGATAAGAAATTAAGACTTATTACCATATAGAAGTATTATTTTAATTATTTAATCATTTATTTCAGTAAAGTTAACAAAATTTAGTAATTTATATATATGTTTTTAATGATGTAATAATAGGATTATTAGAATTAGAAAATCAATTTATTTTGAAATATTTTGTCTCTCTTTATTTTATGCCTATCCTGCTCCTAAATAGATATTAACTAATTTTTCTCTCAGTATTCAGGTGGATATATAGTGAAAATCGAGCTTCTTCTGTAGCATTATTAATTATTATAATTTAATTTTGCTAAAATTATTCATTACTCTTAATCTTATTTCTTCTTTCATTTACAGAATTTTTAATTAAAATAACGTTTGAGAAAACATGATGTATTTATTTTAATTAATTATAAAAAATTTAAAATTTATTTGTTTTCTTTTTATTAATTAATTTTAATATTTATTTTATTTCTAATTTTCTGCTTTTTTGTAAACCATTTTAACTATAATTTTTATTCTATTCCTACATTAAAAATTTATTTTTATTAACATTTTTTTAATTTAAATTTAGAGATTATGCCATTCTTTTACTAATTTCATTTTATTTTAGCAAAAAATGTAATTACTCATTTAAATTTGCAAATATCTTTCTTAGCTCACTAAATTATCTTCAAAATTTAGCAAGTCTCAAAAACCTTTGTCTATCTTGTTCTAATTAACAAAAATTTTTTTAAATCACATAAATTATAACTAATTTTACAATACTAATCAGTTCTTCTGTCTTCTATAATATTTACACTTCTGTTTTTAGAATTATTCTCTATCTTTAAATAAGTAGGTAATTTTAGCATTAATCTTTCTGTTAATTTCCTTAACTTCTTTTTAAATAAAAAGTTAGGTTTAATTTTAAATATTGTATTACTTATATAAATTTTAAATACATTTTAATAAAATAAGGAATTAATTTTTATTCCTTTAATCATTATACTTATCAAACTATTTCATGTCTAACATGAAATTATTAAAATTTAACTAAAATATAACAGAGAATTTCTTAATAGCCTTATTATTTTTTTATTTTTAAGTTAATTAAATTTAATTATAATAAATTTAAAAATTACATTAGTAGCTAAAATAAGCTTACTCTAATTTAATATATCATACTCTAGTAACTTATTAATTTTACATTCCATTTTTAAGATTATAATTAAAAAGCTTTATAATTTAATATGTTTTAAAATATTAAAATTAATCTGTTAATAAATAATAAATCAATATTATTATAGAATGCGTAGCCCCCCGTTTACATACAGCTTTTCAATATTAATATTTAATATTAAAAAAGTATTCTCATACTTCTTGTTAAAATTCTAGTCACTCAAAGGGTCTAGTCAGCTTCTCAAAATGGGAATTTGCTTAATAAAAATTATTCCTGAGTTTTGAAAAAAATGCTTCATTCTTCTTGAATAACATCCAAATAAGAATTAATAATTAAGTCATTAGAAGACCCGTCAATAAATGTGCATACTGCTAGCGAGAACCTTCGGGTAGGTACATTGTATTAATATCTAAAGATTATCTCTTTAAAAAAGTATTAATAACTTACTATTAATAAAATTTCATAAGTCTCGATATTCCAAAATGATTAATGAATTGTTAGAAATACTAAGTTCTACTTCTTTAAGTTTTTATTTATTCCTAGATTTCTAAAAAAGCAGATAAATTAATAAATATCCAAAAATTGATATAAATATCTTTAGTATCTATTATTAGTTTTATTTTACCATAATAAATGTCGCTTTCTTACTCTTGATAAACCTATTATTTTTCTTCACTATCTTTAATAATAGAATCTAATCAAAAAAATCCTCTTTGATTTTAATGAAGAATAATTATATCTATTTTTAAATCCTTTTGGCTTAGAATTTTAGTGTAAATAGCTGAAAATTTAAAATATTTTGATAAAAGTAAAAATAATAAAATTTTGGAAATTAAAGAAAATAAATAGCAATTAATTATAGAAAATAATTAATTGATTATAAAATTTAATTAAGCTTATAATCAAAAGCACTATCTATATCTATGCTAATTTTAAATTATAGAAAAAATTAAACAAATAACTTTTATTTCAATTTTAATTCGAAACAATTAGTTTAATTAGATTAAATTATTTTAAATAAATAAAAAATAAATTTAAGTTATTAATTATTTAATTTAAAATACCAAGAAATATATATAATTATAAATAATATTAAATATAGCACATATTTAATATTATGTATAATAATTAAATGTTAAGAGTATTTTTATGTTTGGTATTATTTTTGAATCAATTTTTTATATAAAGTTGCATTTATTTTTAAATATTAGCTATAATATAAAATTAAGTTTTCAATTTAAACGTGTATTTGCTCCTTTTATTCTAAGACTTGGGAAGTGTTTCTTTAACTCAGTTAATTGCCTTCTCATATTTTCAGAAATTTAATTTCCATTAAATGTGCAGCATGATAGATTAAATACTTATAATTTACTTCAGAACTCATAGAATTAATCTTATTCATTCTTTAATCTCAATTCTTTTTCGAACTTTAAAAAAATTAATTCTAATTTTTCTAAACTTTTACTATTTTAGAAAATATATTCAATACTTTACGAATCTATATTCTATAATTAGCTAAAGCTCAGTTATTTTAAGTTTTAGAATCTTTAAATTATAATTTGAATTATTTCTAAATCTATTTAATTACAACTATAAAATTCTAATTTTTCTATATTAGATTTATTGTTCTAAAAAAATTAAAAGAATGTTTATTTATCAATTTCACATTATTATAATTTTAAACTTTTTATGCTTAAACAATTTTATTCTATATATTATAATCATTTTTAATGTTTTTATTTACCTCATTGAATTTTTATGTGTTCTAAATTTAAGCAATTTTAGAAAATTGCAATTAATTGATCTGAGTTTAAATCCCCAATTTAAAGATATAATCTTCTTAGTTTTTCTCCTTTTAATCTCAAATAATCTATCAAAAATTAACATCCAAAAATTTAGGAGCCTTAAAACGAAATAGTTTAAAGTTAGCAGTCTCTATTAAATTATAAATATTATCCATTCAATTCTGCATTATTACGATCTAAATAGAATTCTTTTAAGTTCTATAGTTTGCTTATATTTGTAAGATTTTTTTCTTAAATATCACAACACTAAATTTTCAAAGTCTATAAATTAGAGCATTAAAATAAAACTTCACTAATGTAATTATTTCAGCATCTTCCATTAAAATAAAAAGATTTTATTTATTTTCCATAACTTAGTACTTTTTAGTTTTATATATGCTCTTACTTAATCTATTTTTACTTTCTTAATATTTCAATAAGATACTACATCATTTCATCTAATTTTCTCTCAAATTACTAATCTTTATTCTTATACTATTCAAGACATTCAATTTCATTTAGATCTAGGATTAAAGAGAATGAGTTATGCTTTTCTATTTTACTAAAACTTTATTTAATTATTTCCAAAAGTTATATAGCATCTTCTTAAGTTATTTATTTTTTATCTTTCTCATTTTCAAAAAGCGATTCTTACCAATTATTAGTCTTTTTTATTTTTCTCATTATATTATGCGTATTAACTTAAAAGGTATCATATTATACTTTTAATCACTTTTTTTATACTTATTTATTTCTGCAAACTTATCCGAATTTCAAATAAGAAAATATTAGTTCTAAGATGTAAATAGGTAAGGAGTTTATATGAACTCTACAATCTTATTATTTCTAATTTTTAACTAGTTTATTGCTTATCTATCCTTATTCTTCCTCTTTTCTATTTTCCTCTTATCTATTTTCCTCTTATCTATTTTCCTCTTATCTATTTTCCTCTTATCTATTTTCCTCTTATCTATTTTCCTCTTATCTATTTTCCTCTTATCTATTTTCCTCTTATCTATTTTCCTCTTATCTATTTTCCTCTTATCTATTTTCCTCTTATCTATTTTCCTCTTATCTATTTTCCTCTTATCTATTTTCCTCTTATCTATTTTCCTCTTATCTATGTTTCTTCTAAAATCCAAAGCGTTTATAAACTTGTCCCATGATTATTTGTATAAAAAATGAGTAAATTAGATTTAAATATAAAGTTAGAATAAATATGGAAATATATTTAGATGGATTAATGATAATGAAACTATTAAAATATATTAATTATGATATAATTAATATATAATCAAATTTCCTAAAATTATCAAAACAACTGTGAAAACAAAGCTTTTATATGCTTATTATATATATTAATCTAATAGTTGGATTCAAGTTCTTTAAGCGAACACATCTGGATGAATATACGACTTTGGTAAAAGCTTGAAGTCTATTACTATGAAATATACATTCTTTAAAGATGCCTATCTGTTTTAAAAAGGGATAAACTTAAATAATTAATTATATCTATTAAGAGATTGTTATGAATACTGCACTTTGAGAAATGAAGTGTCCTGATGCATTCTAAGTTAATAATAATGATAATTAATACTAGCTATTACAAATAAATAATATAATATTTTGATTAATAAACATAACTTAAGTTAAATAAATATTCTATTTCCTTTAAATAAATCTTTAGCTAAATTAAGATTTATATTAAATACATATTATAGTCATTAGTTTTATTATGCACCTTACTTTTTATTGTTACCAAGCAATAAAAGAAACCTATTTTTAATTAATTTTTAAGTTTTTTTATGATTTATAATTAAAAAAATGTAACTAAATAATTAAAGGAAAAAGGATAAGACTATAATATTGAGATTGATGATATAATTATTTTAAATTTAAAGAACTTTAATAAATTAAATTACATAAAAAAGATGATTAAACATTATAATAATTACAGAGATTATTTATAGAATTATCTATTTTTTAATTAATTTATAAGAAATTATATATAAACATAATTTATTTATTCATTTTAAATATTATAGCAAATCTTATTTAGAAGATATTCTATCAATTATTTATTTTAAACATCTTTATAAAACTAGTAATTATACCTTTACAATCCTAAGAAATTGCTAAAATTACCACAAAAACACTTAATTCAGACTCAAATCTCTGAGATAAGAAAATAAGCCAACTTAATATTTAATTAAGAACATTTTTTAATTTAGTATAAAAATGAAAAATAAATTGCTGTTGATGATTATTTTATTTTAAATAAAGTAAAATATTTAAAATAATAAAATTTAAATATTTTAAAAGTTTTAAATTTACAAAATTGCTAAAAAGATATTTATTAGTATTAAAAATATTAAGATTAATTATTTTTATAAGATAAAAACTTAAAACAAGTTTATAATCTAAAAAGTTTATCTTTAAATCCAGTAAACTTGAAAATGTCTCCTCTTGAAGGATGGCTTAGGACTTCATTGTCCTCCATCCTTGCTTATAATTTGCATCTTAAAGTTGAGACTATTTCATCTAAAAATTATTTTTTAATTGCTAAATTTACTATTATAAAAAAAATTTTCTATATATTAAGCCTGATTAATTTTATTATATTTAAAATAGGCTTTAATATATTTCTTTTATGATATAAAAAATGGCAGAAGGTCTCAGGAAGGGTTTTTTTCCAGCTCCATAGAAAAAGGAAAAAAAGCCAGAGACTTCTAATTCTTCTCCTACCATGTCTTCTTTAATAATATAATAATTTTCTTAGGCTCTTTAACCCCCAAATTTAGAAAAATAAAGATAATCTTAAATTGAATAAGAAATTAAATCAACAGAAACTGACTAAAGCAAGCGAGACTTTTTACTCCCATAGCCACGATCAAGCAACTACATGAAAAGTGGTAACTAAAAAATAATGTAGAAATAGAAAAATGATGAATAGCTAATAATAGAATAACTTATGAAATCTATCCGTAACCTATAAGAAGAAGTTTAAATATTAAAGAAAGAAAACCAAAAATTACTATAGAAAAGTTAAAACAATGAAGAAAGATTAATGAAACAGGAAATCGAAGTGAAACTTTTGGGAGAAAAAAGAATTTAACCTTAAACTTTAGCTGAAAATAAAATGGAACTAGAATACACAAAACCCTTAGAGATAACTCCTCCCAGAAGGACCGTCAAGCTGTGCTACCTGTGCAAATCAAAATTCCACACATACAAGAGATGCAAGATATATTTGGATAAACAGAGAAGAAACAGTGAGGAGATTTGGAGAGAACTGTCAAGAATTTATGTAGACAAGGATGGAAGAATATTTAGAAGGAGGCTTTTTCAAGGGAGTGCCAGAACTCCAAAAAAACTGGGAGTCCCGAACTTTTATTTTAAACCTCAAGGAACGAACTCTGGAGGTATGTATTGAAGGGGTTTAAAATCCCCGGAGATACTAACACTTTAATTTAGTATATTAAATAAATATATTTCTTTTATTCCTTTTATATTTTTCGCTTTTTCATCAACATATTTTATAATGATGCTACCTTTGTCATATTTAACAGAGTATTTTCTACTTATATTCTATTATTATTCATTTTATTCTAATCCGTAGATATATTTCCTTGTTATCTGCTGGTTCTTAATTAATTTCTTATAAAAAAGTTAAAAGTTAAAAAGCTTTGTTAAAGCCTTAGTAGTCAGCCATCTGACCTATTCCATCAGCTTGTCTCCATTAGTTTGTCTTGAATTTCTACTAGGCTTAGTTAGGCGGTGTAGCACTTCATTAGCGCACCAATATTCTGAATAATTTTGATCTTGCATGTAGCGTTCCTAATTATTTATCCAAGGATTAAGACTTAAATTAAAGAATTTTTTTATATAAATTTTTCCGCTTTATGTTGGATATATCCTAAATAGTTTTCTAAAAATATCTTATTTATTCTTTCTTTAAATTTCGCTTAGTTAGTAGCAGTATTTTCATTGGTGTTATTTATTGCACACGCAGCATTTTATTCTTCTTTTAACCTATTATTCCTGTAACACTTATTTAATTTAAATTTACTACTTATTTTAAATAAACGTTTACTGTTTATTTTAATTTGAGGCTTCATTTTCTATTTCCATAGGGTCTGATTAATTCTGTTAAATCGAAAATGACGTAACCTGAATTTATTATTAAATTTAAAGAATTCTTTGTTCCAGTTTGTTTTCTATTTCTTATGATTATTAATATTGCTTCTCAAGTAAAGACGTTATTAGTTTTTCTAATTTTTCTACTTTATCAGTGAGGTATCTATTTTTAAACATAAACTCTTTTAATTACTTAGATAATATTTCTATTTGAGTTTGTGTCGGAAGTTTTTTTAATTCTGGATTTTCAAGTGGTTAATGTTCATCATATCAATCATATTTCTCACTTTCACTCATTATAATTATTTCGCTTTTTTATTTTTTAGAGAATTTTCCTGTTAAAGTTTTTTGTTCAAAGTTCTGTTATTTCTTAGAAGCCATTTTATATATATATCTATGATAATTTTTAATTTTCTTAGAATTTTTTTATTTGAAAATAAAACTGACAAAATTAAAATTAAATATTTGAGAAATTTAAGCAAAACATTTATCAATTGAAACAGTTCATGTTTAATTTACGATTTATACTGCTTATTTTATTTTTCTATAGTCAAAAATAAATATTTAGTTATACACTTATTTTTTCTAGTTTATATTCTAATTTTTTTAATTTTAATAATTGTATTTTTATTCTTATTGTAGATTAAATGTTCTTTAATGCTTTCATTATGCAAAAGATTCCTAAGATTATTTTCCTTTATCTTAATAAGATAATTAATTCTAAAGTTAGATTATGTTCTTATTTTTTTATTTAATAATTGAGAGAGGTCTGTTATTTCTTAGGTACCATTTTATTTTATTTTATCTTATAAATTAATTAATTAAATTAACGTGAAAATTATTAATTAGATCACTACGACTGAAAGAAGAAACCGTATTTAACTTTCAGTAAATTCTAAAAATATTTTTAATTACTTAGTATCTCTGATGTTCTTCTGCTGCTTTTAATTCCTCTTCTGTTATATCTAATAATTATTAATCTTATAAATTTGGCGGAAAAAGAGATTTTTGTTTTTTTATCTATCTTTCTTTTTACTTGCTTTAAAAAAATCTTTAATGCTATCACCCATTAAGGTTTTTTAATTCACTTTTAATGATTGATCTCAGTTTAAAAAAATAATG
Organism: Loxodes magnus; assembly: GCA_946699065.1. Lineage (NCBI taxonomy): Eukaryota > Ciliophora > Karyorelictea > Loxodida > Loxodidae > Loxodes > Loxodes magnus. The sequence goes on along the minus strand of CAMPDV010000517.1, from coordinate 164,935 downwards.
ATTCCCTCTTTTATTTGGTTAAATTTATTTTATTAATTATTATATTTACTCTATTATTATTGAGTTTCGTTTCATTTAATTTTCAAATTAATATATCTCATTTCTCGCTGGTTTCATCCAAAAGCCTCATTTATTTGGAAATCGTCCGTCTATACAATTTTTACATAAACTGCACATATTTTTTCTAATAGTGTTACTTTTAGTGTCTCTGCAACACCACTATATTTAGTTCTTAGTTTAAGCAAATAGCAAATTTCCTTTTTTCTGAATTTTTTGCTTCTCAGGTAGTTAAGTAGATCCGTAGCAAAATGGTGTAGCCATTGACTTCTATTTTTGGAGCAAGTTATCACATCCTACATACGGGCTATTGCTTCTATGCTTAAAAATTTTATAACTTAATTTATTATTGTTTTGATTTTTTAATATTCCTTTCTTTCTATTCTAAAATCAGTTATTGAATTACCATTTATCTAATACATTCTTTTAATAAGCTTGAAATAAAATTGAATTTTTGCTATCTAAAATAATAAATTACTAAATATTTTTAACTTTAAGAGTTTATGGACATCTTTTATATAAAAATGCTTTTTCAATCGAAAACATTTTAAAACTTTTATAAAAATCTGCATTCTCTCTTTTTCAGTTTATTTTTACTTGAATCCTACTCTTTCTTTCTCATATAATACATCCAAGAGATAAACTAAGAAAGATAGCATTATTCTATAATAAATTTTAGCCTAAAGATATGAAATGTCTCAGGCATATTTTAGGGAATTATTTTAAATATATCTAAGCAAAAAATATAAATCTTTTTAAATAATTATTTCCAACCTGATATTAAAATTATTCCTTTAAGTTTTTATAATGCATATATATAATAATAAGTTCATACATGCTGTATTATCCGCATTTACATTTAGGATTGCTAAAAGATAAATGACAATCTCATAATTCCTTCCGAAAATTGCAAAATTGAGTTCTCATTTTATTAATTAATTTTAACTAAAAAAGTTTTTGGACCGGAAACTCCTTTCCAATTGCAAGACCCGACGCTCTCTTTTTATGGAATAACGGGGATATCCTGTTGTGCTCCAGACACAGCTGCCAGGGAGCTCCATCGCTATGAACAGCCAGGCTTCAAGCCCCTACCAAGAGCGGATAATCTCAAAGACAGTGTTCCCTTCAGAAAATGACTCTGACCAGGGACTTTCTCAGCGACAGGAAAGGAACTTGTTCCTAGCCATAAAACCAGAAAGTTTTGTCACGAAGGTCATTCTCAGCTCCCACCATCTTTTCAATTATTGAGTTCTCATTTTATTTAAACTATTAATTTCTTTTACTTAATGCTTTATTAAGTTTTGAATAAGTTATTTCTGGAAACTAAGATGAATTTTAAAATTGTTTAGCATAAATGTTAAATGTGGTCATTTTGTTAATTCTTAAGACTAAATCTCTATAAAATATAGGTTTTATTTAGTTATTATCATGTTTACCAAATATATTAAAATGTGCTGGTAATTTTTTCGTCACTTAAATCAATATTATAAAACTGATCCATCTTCATCTCATAATTATAATAATTAATTAACATGACTGTCTACTTTATTAGGTTAACACAAAATGAAAGTTTAACGTTAAATAAAAATATTAAGTTAAAATATTTTAGGTTTTCTCTATCATAAATCTTGATTATTTTTGATTAATTTTCAATTTTTTTATAAATAAAGTACCAATCTTATTTTATTAAAGTAATTAGATGTTTTTAAATGAGGGACCTTCTTTGTTGGCTTTAAAATTTATTCCTATATAAATTACCTTCGAGCATAAAATAAATTTTGGTTAAACTTTTTCAAAATTTTATACTTTCGCTTTTTAATTATTTTTATATTTCCTGTAGGATTTTTTGTATGCTGTAACCTTCTATACACTCATCACATAATTGGTCTTCTTTTTAATTCTTGATTAATTATCAAGTTTACTATGTTTGATAAATATTTTAATTAAATATCCATTGAATTATGCATTTTTTTATTCTTATATTTTAATGGTTTATTATATTTAGATTTATAGATAGTTATATATTTATATTCTGTTTCTTTGAATTTCTTAATTAAATTAATGTGTAGAAGCTTTTAGGCTCAATACTGTGTTAGGAACTTTATTATTACTTTAAAGTTAGCTAACTTTTAATCTAGACTCCTTAATTGCTATATTAATTGATATACTACATCTTATAATTTTTTGTTCTCAGCCTATAAAGAGAAAATTTAAATAAAAGTATATTATTGTTAATTAAGATTCAGATTATAAGTGAATTATTTCTTAAGTAGATTAAATTATATAAATAACAGTTAGTAAGGACAATATAATTAAAAGGATATATCTTAAGACTAATTAAATTAGTTTAATTTTAGATTTATTTAAAGCTATTTCAATAAATAATTAGATAATACATTCTAGTATTTCCTTTATTAATTATTAACTCTCTATTTAGAATTTTCATTTTAGTAGAATATTAATAGTAACAAGAAAATGCCTCATTTACTTTTTTAACTTTTTATTTCTCTATTTTAAAATAAATATTTTATAAAATGGTTGATCATCTTCACAAAGCTTTTGGGAAAAGGAGGAGAAAAAAGTAAAAAAAGAATTGGGGCAACTCATGAAATTACTCCTCTCACAAGCTACAAAAGCACGAAAATGAATCTGAGCAATCTTAATCAATGGCACTTAAAAAAAAGACTCATAAAGCCTAATCTCCTTCAAAAGTTAGACATTTAAAGGTACATGAAGCAGAATATTACCAAGAAGACTTTTAAGAATTAGATTTGCAGGAATACGTTGAAGAACTACAGAAGCCCGCAGAAGCACTAAGATATGAAAATACCTTAATTCGGGAAAGGTTAGAGCAAATATCAAAGGATCTGGTGGATTTCTAAGATATGCAGTCATAAATATACTATTTAAGAGAAAAATTATCGAAAAAGGATCCAAGATAGAATTTCCTGGAGTTGCAGCTAAATTTAAATTTTCAATACCTGTGTGGAAATGATTCTGGAGCCTACAGTGCAAACAACTTTTTCTTACTGCAAAAGAAGCGGAAAGAATATAAACCAAGACTAAGACTCAAGTTAAAAAATGTTACTATTACAAATCAACTTGACTCCTTTAGCGGCAATGCAAGGAATATAAAAAATTTGTACAAAGAAAGTCAGATTAATTAAGGGGGAAACAAAACGAAAAGAAGAAGAACTTCTAAGAAAAGCGACAAGATTATTCTATTAAGGAGGAAATTTCTATAGAAAAAACTAAAAAGAATACCGGCATATCCAAGAGGAGCCAAGCCTTAAACAATTTTTTAGACAGATACTTCTCAGCTCATTAGCACAAAATGAGAGGTAATTTATTTTTTAATATTTCTCTAATTTCTCTATTTTCTTAAAAAGCAACTAAATATTACTTTAGGATTATCAAAATTTTAATAGACAATAAATATGTTATTTTAGAATATAAAATTAACTGTATAGTAGTAATTTTAAATTGTAATATAATAAGATATAAATAATTTAAACTAGTAATCAATTAATATAATTATTTTATTTATTTTGCAAAAAAGATACAAAATTTTATTTTGGTAAATAAACTTAAGAAATATAATTTTTATCTTTCCAATTTTGCCTAAATAAAAACTAATAGTTACTGGATTTGGCTATTTATATATATTCAAATTTTATTTTATTATCTCAGTTATTTAAAAATAAATTATATTAAAAAATTGTAGAGAAGTAATTAATATTTAACGATGCTTAAGATTACTATTATCTAGGGGAATTTAGGGATAGTTAAACTCCTATCATGCTGTTCCCTCTGAAGTCTTCTCAAAAGAAATAGTGAGAGTATACTACTTCTTTTTTCCTGCAAACAGAGGATACCATGTATAATGAATGCATACTTAATAATCGTAAACTTCAAGCTTCTAACAAGGCCAAATAACCGTCCAGATATGATTTCTTTAATATCTTGAAACAAAAAAGAATTTCTCTAAAGTTAAAAGATAAAATGAGACAACTCAAAATCTTTCTCCCCATTACCTTGACCATACTACAATGACATTAATTAAAGGTTTGCTTTCTTTCTATTTATTAAGAAGCAAATAAATAAAACAGTAACCTTAAGAATTTTGCTGAACATATCAAATAAAGAAAAGAGCAAAAAATTAAAGAAAGTAACTGAAAGATTCTAAAGAATAGCAATTGCTTAAAGTATATCTAATAACTTAAAAATAATAATAATTTACGTTAGTAACATATTAATAGTTTAATAAATATACTTAATAGAATTTTTTATTTTATATTAAATAAGAAATTTATTTTTAACTTTCAAAAGTATTTATAAGTTCGCTATTACCTAGTTAACATACTATTTTTAATTGTGATGATAACAGTATATTAATTATAAAATGGAATTTATTTTTAAACTAATTAAGGAAATTAAATCTGCAAAAATTGGGAATTTAGATATTTAGCTATTTTTACTTTACTATTAAATTAGTATTAAATAGTTTTCCAGAAAGTACAGAAATTATTTGAATCTTCAAATAAAGATTTTTAATTAAATGCTACTTTCTTTTAGAATACTCTGTCAAAAGATTTTGTTTAAAAGCTCATATATCAAGGCTACAGACAAGAGAGGAGAATATAATAAATTATTTTATAAGACAATAAAATTTATTAATTAAAAGAAGCAATTTTGTAGCATAAGATGTCTATAAATATTCTAAATTTAGTAATATACAAAATTATTTAATAAATTTAAATATTTAATTGGCTTATTATTTGTGTAAATAATAAAGCTTTTAATTATTTTAAGATTATAAATATATTTATAAAAATATACTATTTTTATAATTCATCGTAACTATTTATCAGCTATAAAGAAAACTATTATTCTTTTATTGTTAATTATAAACTTTTTCTGCTTAATTATATTATGACATTTTAATATTTAAGCTAGTAAAATTATGAAAACATTTTATTTTTTAATTATTGCTTATTATAATTTTTTCTTCTTTTTTTAATTCTAAAGATAGGAAAATAACATATCAACATCAATATTATCTAAAAAAGAAATTCTAAATTCTTTTTTAGCAATTTTGTTAAAATGAAAAAAAATAAAGTTAAATGTAAAATAAATTTAATTTTTAGTATTATTATAATTTTTTAATTTTAATTAGTTAAATATTTTATTAAAGTATTAAAAATAAATGTATTAATATGTTTTATTTTATAACTAGATGTATAAAATATAATTAATTTAAGTAGCTTTTATATATTTAAGTATTCAATTACTTATAAATTATCCTATTATTAATAATTATATAGATCATTTATGATAATGCTTTATTCCAATTATTTTAAAACTATTAATTTTCATATTTAAATTAATTATCTTCAGTTTTTATAAAATTTTAATGGAACTAAGTTTTTAGTCTTAGGAACTATAAAATTAATATATCTATGGAGAAGGATTAAATTAGAAAATAAATAGCCTAATATAAGATTAGAATAGTTAATAAGATAATAGGATTCATATCAATTAACTTCCACTTTACATCTTAGAGTTTATTTTTTCTTATTTAGACTTCAAACAAATTAGCAGGAATGAATAAGTGCAAAAGAAGTGATAGAACGTAAAATACGATATTTGTTAAGTTAATACAAATAATCTTTTAAAAAAACCAAAAAAAGCACAAAATAATAAAGAATTATCCTTTTAAAATAAAGAAAGATAAGAATAAATAACCTTAGAATATGCTCTATAACTTTTGGATATAGTTAAATAGAATTTTAGTAAAATTGAAAAGCATAGCTCTATCTCTTTATTTTTAAATCTTTATGAAATTGAGCAACTTGAATAGTATAACCGTAAAAATTAGTAATTAGAAAGAAAAATAGATGAAATAATGTAATATTTTATTGAAATTCTAAGAAAATAAAAAGAAATAATTAAAGAAAATGCATAATAATAAGCAATACAACATTATGGATAAAAAATAAAAACTATTTATTTGGAAGGAAAATATTGAAATTATTATATTAATGAAGTTATATTTCTATGCCCTAATATACAGATTTTGAAAACAAAAAATTGTAATATTAAATAAGAAAATCTTGCAAATATAAATAAACTATAATATTTAAAAGAATTCCATTTAGATTATAACCTTGAATAATTGACTGGATAATATTTATAATTTAATAGTGACTGCTAACTTTAAACTATTTCATTTTAAGGCTCTAACATTTTAAGATGGTAATTTTTGATAGATTATTTGAGTTTAAAAGGAGAAAATCTTAGAAAGTTGAATCTTTAAATTGGAAATTTAGACTCAGATCAATTAATTACAATATTCTAAATCAGTTAAAATTTAGAAGATATAAAGATAGAATGTTCTGAAAATAAGCATTAAAAATGATTAAAATATATGGAATAAAACTAACTAAAAATAAAAAGCCTAAAATTATATTATTGCTAAGTTGATAATGAAACCCTTATTGAGTTTTTTTAGAACAGTAAATTAAGTTTATAAAAAATAAAATTTTATAGTTGTTATTAAATAGATTTAGAAATAGTTTAAATCATAATCTAAAGATACTAAAACTTAAAATCACTTAGTTTTAATTTTACCTAAAGTATTGATAAATAAAGTATTTAGTATATTTTCTAAAATAGCAAAAGTTTAAAAAAATTAAGATAAATTTTTTGGAATTAGACGAAGAGTTGAGCTTGAAGACTGAATAGGGTTAATTCTATGAATTTTGAAGTAAATTAAAATTATTGGGAATAGAAGAATGCACTTTTAATGGGGAAAAGATCTCTGAAAATATGATAAACCAGATAATTGAGTTATAGAAGCAATATCCAAACCTTAGAATAAAAGGACTAGATATCAATAAGATTTAAAACTTTTTCTAATATACTTAAAATAATAAATAAATTCAATTTTTTTAACTTGTTTAAATAATTTTAGTCACAAAGTTCTTTTCAACGTTTTCTAATCTTATATATTTTTATTTTTTTATATAAATCTTTATATATTTTGAAACAATTCTATTATTCAAAGCTAGCATTTTAAATATTATCTTTTTATAATTATAAAAAAAATATGGTAGAAGGTTTCAAAAAGGGCTTCTATACCACCTCTTTCTAAGCTAAAAAGGAAGAGAGGAAGCAGGAAACCTAAATTTCTAAACACCACACGTCATCTTCCAAAGCCAAACCTTCTTCTTAAACCATATAGGAGCAACTCTAAACAACATCCCCCAGACAACCCTAGAAACACTAACATGCAACAATATCGACTGAGGACCTTCCCAAGAAGCAAAAGATTAGTAACTTTCAGGCCTAGATTAGGACATTCAACCCCTACATGGACCTCGGAGATCTCAATAAAGAACAAATCTTAGGAATGACGAAGGAGGAAATGGCTAAGCTTATCTTAGCATTAATAGGAAAAAATAAAGATCTGGAAAAACAGATTGAAGAACTAGCTTAAGAACAGCAAGAGCATTTAGAAGATGAGGAAACCCATGCTCCTAGAAACTTAAACCAGGCTGCAATGAATATCAGAATTGACGAATTCGATAGGCAGCTGGAACAATTATACGAATCGAATGAAAATATTCATATCAAATTGGAAAAATTAGAGACAAGTGTAAAATAATAGGCTATGTAATCTATCCCAATGGAGATCGAATAAGAGAATAATAAGCCAATTGAGCAAACTAAAGAGAAATATTTTAGGAAAAAATGTTACATCTGCAGGAGAACAGACCACCTATGGAGACGATGCTGGAAGAGAAAGGAGATTTAATAGAAAATATGGAATGACCTAAACTAATTTTACCCAACCAGGAATGGAGAAATTTATAAGAAGAAAGCAAGCTATATGAAGAGACAACCATTCCGAAAACTTGACAGTGAAGGGAGGAGAAGACCACCTAGAGATCAAGTTCCTATTGGTTGGATAGGGAAGTAGGAAGCTTTTAAGTAGACGATCCTTCTTTAACACTTTAATTTAATTTAATCTTTTTATAATTAATATAATAAATTTTAATATGTTTTTACCATATTTCATATAAGTAATTAACAATTTTTACACTTTTCATTCCAAACATTTTAATTAAATCTCCTTAAATTATCTTTTATTCACCTGCTATCAAACTAAATCGCTCCAATAATTCCTCCATTTGTTTCTCATTTCGCTCTAAAAATTAAATTCTTCTTCAAAATAACTATGAATGAAAGCATTTAATTCTAATTTATTAAAGTTGTCTTCGTCTAGGGAAGTTTTTAATAAAATAATTTTTGGTTATAAGTTAAAAGTTTGAGTAATTATGATTCCTGATATCTTTATATTCTTTAACTAAATCTTACAGAGCTTCACATTAAGAAATATGCTAATAATGTCTTATTCCCCAAATTTAAATCTCAGAGTGTTTTATTTAATAGTGCTTTTAATTTAAATCATACTAAAATTGTAACTAAGGTATTTAATTTGTAAACTGACAATTATTTTCGAATAATTATCTTATTTAATTCTGTGCGTGTATAGATTGGAAATTTCTTTTCATCAATCTTATTAACTAAATCTTCAAAATAAATACGTGCGTTAGGCAAAGTTTATCCTTCCTTTTGCATCCTAATAAAATTTCTATTCTATTTTATTTTAAATTTTACTTAAATATTGATTGCTGTTACTAGCGCCTTAGATCTATTTGAAAATGTTAAATTTTTATTTTAAAATTCTTAAAATATTTAAGGTTACTGTTCTTCGTTTTGTTAAAAATAAATGTTACATCAGAGCTGTGATCAGTTTAAGGCTCAGTAATATTTTATGTAAAATTTGAAATACCTCATTGTTATAAAATATTAAAAGGATAATTAATTCAAGTCTATATATAAAGATTCATTCTTAGTAGAGCATGGACTTTGTAAAGCATATCTTTCTACTTTTCTTTAGCCTGTGATTATATCATACTTTATTTTTTATACTTAGAAAAATAATCTAAGAAAATATTTCTAACCTACTCTGTTTTATATCGTATAAATAGTGCTAAAAATCTATTAAATTTTTAAGTAATAATAATTTTATATTTAGATAACTTTTAGATAGATCCATTCACGCATTTTTGTATTTCATAGAAGTTTTTTAAAATTTATTTTAAAATTTCCCAAAAACATTTTTAATATTCAAATAATTATTTCTAATATTTTATAATTAAGTTTTACATTTATTGGTAAAAGAAATCGTATCTATTTCAGATAAGCTAAATCTGCTTTTACTCAAATTTCCGGATTTCGTATTATAAATGCTCTAAAATATTGAAATCCCTTATACTTTCCAACTCTATATAGCTTAACTATTGTATTTATTACAAAATAAAGATAAGTACTCTTTATAATTAATTTAATGCAATGAAAGTACTTGACGCAACCACATTCCATCATTTTAGGAACTCTCCTATTATATTCTAAAATTTTTTAGCAACTTTAAGATATATTAATGTTAATTTATTATTGAAATAATATATTTAAGCATATCATAGTTTTATGAGCAAATAAAAATTTATCATATAAGTATTATAATTAAACACTTAAATTATAATGCATTTTTTAATTTACAATATTTATTACTATAATATCATTAAATTTAATTATTTTAAAACTTCACTTTTATTAATATATTTAAAATCTACAATTTTTATTATAAGCTATAAATTTAGAAATAATTATGATATTACTTTTTTATAATTAAATTAAATTAAATAATGTTCATTTATAATTAAATTAAATTTTTTTTATATAAACTAAACAGAAATTAAATTGAAAATATAATATTTTTACTGATATTGCTTTATAAAAATACAAAAATTATAGCCAAATTGTTTATTTAAAATTATTGGTTTTGGTAAAACATAACAATATAGTAAATTTCTATTAAAAAAAAATATATATATTAAAACATATTGCTAGTTGCTAAACAAAAAATAAATAATTTATTTTTTAACTTTATTCTAATTTACAAAATTTTTTTAATGGTAAAGAATTAAATAATTTATAGAAATTACAAAATTTTTTACCTAAATAAGCAAAAAAATTTATAAAATTAGACTTCTAAAAGATAAAGAATTTAGTCTAAAATTATATAAAATAGAAAATTAATATATTTTAAATTTACATAATATTATTTAAAAGTTAATAAAAATAATTTAGTATTTAATTTATCATTCTACGAAAATATACTAATTTTTATAATCAAATTTATAAAATAAATAAATAGTAAAAATTATTTTAATTATTTTTTATTTAAGCTTTATAATATAAATTTAAGTAACAAATAATATTCAAATTTATAAAAGAAATGTTATAATATTTTTTATTTATAATCATATGTTAAATGTTTATTATAAAAAAATTAGAAAAAATTACTTAAAATATTAATTTATATAATTAAACCAAAATTTATATAGATAAAATAAATTAGATTTAACTAATATTACTGATACAAAATTTATATTTAGATAATTTTCTTAAAATTTTCTATCTAATAATATCTATAAAAATTGATTAAAAAATTAAATTAAAAATAATATATCTCTACTTTTTTATAAAAGATTTTATAGAGCTATTTGATTTACTGATAAAATAAATTGAACAAGAAAATATCCAAAATAAAGTTTATAAAAAAGGTAAAATCGCTTTAAAGCTTCAAATATAATTTAATTTTTTAATTTAAGATTAAAAAATTAAGAAAAAGTTTTATTAATATGTTGAAAATATTAAGGTATTTAGAAAAATATGAAAAACTAGGGCATAAAATTCAAAAAATTTATCATGCTAAGCTTGCTCGAGCAGATGATTTAATACTAATATCAAATAATCAAAAAAATATGTAAATCTTACTAAACGAAACTGAAAACATTTTTAAATTAATAAGACTTAATATTAACACGGAGAAATGCGAATTTATATAAATACTCAAGAATAGAAACACAACGAACAAAGAGATTGAACTTTTTCTATTAGGAAAAAAAATTTAATAGAAATAACAAATTTAATACCTAGGATATCAAATAAACTAACTTAATGAAGAAAGGTTCAGATTGAGAACCTCTTCAAGAAATTTTAATAATCGATATTTATATTCTAATCCTAATTCTTTAAAAACTATAACAAAACATAGCCAATTAACTTTAAGAACTTATTCAGATTATTTATAATGCCAAAATTAGAATACTACTCGGAATTAATCCCATATAGTATTCAATTAGGAATAACAAAATGAAAAAATAAAATCTAAATAGCACAAAGATAAATCCTAAGAAAATACTTGAAAATTCCACAAGCATCATTTAAAGAAATATAGTATATAGATTTCAACTGATGTAAATTTGAAGATTCAACAGCATAAAGATTTTTAAAATTCTACAAAAATTTATAAGATTAATTCAGAAATAATCAAGAAAAAGAAAAAAGTAGATAAGATACAAAATTCTAATAACTTTTCAAATAGAGTTAAAAATAGAACTCAAAATATAAAAAAACATTAAAAAAATTGAAAAATACTATGAAATAAACAATGAATAAATAAAAGATCATAACATAAACAATTATACTAAAGAAATCTAAAAAAAATACTAAAAAAAATTTTTCAAGGAAACAATATAGAGAATATAAGATATGAAAACAGCCGAAATAATTTATAGACGATATAAAAATGAGATTAAATTTTAAAAAACTACTTATATAACAACAAACAAAGAATTAATAAAAGAATAAAAATTAATTTATAGACTAAGAACGCAATTAATATTTTTTAGAGCTGATCTTCAGAAAGACATATTGATTAAGAGTAGATACTATGCATTTGTTAGCAATAAGAAAAATTTGAACACGTCTTTGATTGCTATTATTACAGATAAATTATAAAAGAAAACAGTCTTCAGTTACAAGAAACATTATAAAATTTACACATAAACATAAATCTGAAAAGAAGGAAATAATAAATATACAATAAACAATGAAACTAATAAAAAATAGAGAAAAATTTAAAAGAAATGCTAGAATATAATCAAATATTAATAAATTAAGAAACAAAAAAGAATAAATAAATCCTAGAAGATATTGATCTTAAGATTAAAAAAATATTATCTAGCATAAAACAAAAACATTAACAAATAACTTGATTTTAAGAATGATTGAGGGAAAAATAAATCCATTAGTAATATTTGAATAAAGAAGACTTAAAATAATTATTTTTAGAATGAACAAAGATACAAGAAGAAGAGAAACTAAACTAAAAAAAATCAAATCAAAACAATAATGAAGACCTAAGTGTTTCAGAATGAGAGTGATATCATACAAATTATTTTATTAAGCTGAAAGGCGAACATTATTTAACTTAATTTAATTAATAAAAAATAATATTAACTTTAATTAAGAAATAAAACAATAATTCATTAATGGGAGAATTTTGCTTTTAACTACCTTTAATCTAACTCAATAATAGATCTTTCTTAGTTATTCAAAATAGATTTAATATTCAATAGTATTTAACAAATTCAACTCTCATATCACCATTTTATCCATACAACAAATTTAACTTATTATCTAAGAAATTCCCAATGGAAAACCAGACGGAATAAAATGCGAACTTCTGAAATATGGCAGATAATATCTGGTAATAATTATTCACTCTTTTCTGAATAATATGTAAAGTTTGGAAGATTTCCTTAAGAATTAAATACTTCAGTAATAATTCTAATATTTAAAAAAAGGAAATTAAGATTAAAGGAAAAACTGACTACCTATTTCAATACTATTCTAAAGCTATATGATAAAGCTTTAACAAAAAGACTTTATAATCTGATTTATTAGAGAAAATTGATTCACCCTTCTCAAATGGGATTCATGAAAAATAGATGAACTATTTAATAATCTTGGATTATAAAATATATAATTGATAACTATGAGAAATAAACAAAAGGGAAAACTAAATTATCGCAACATTGATAGATGTTGAAAAAATGTTTACTCAATAGAAAGAAGACTTTTATTTTATTAACTTAAGAGAGCCAAACAACCACTCAGACTAATAAAAGTCTTAGAATCACTTTATTAAAACCTAAATTCTTCATTTATTATAGATGGAACAACCACTAGAATATTATAATATAACAATGGATCTAGGAAAGGAAGCTCACATGGATCCGTTTTAGCATTGTTGTATTATGATATAGTAATTAGATATTATGAAAGTAAAATTATCTAAATGGGATTCAAATACCAGAGTTTGAGTGTTAGCTTCGCTTGAAGAGGATGGGCAGATTATTTGATTCTTCTTTCCAAATCTGCAAAGTATATGTAGAATTTAATAAATGAAACAATTTTTTGCATAAACTCATTTAAAGACCAGTGTTACCAAATCTGAATGCATATAATTTCTAGAGAAGAATCAGAAATAATAAATCTAAAATTTATGATTAGAAAATTATCCAATTGCTTAAAAAGAACAAGTCACATATTTAGGATTTTTCTACATCAGAGGAATAATTTTAATCCCCGTTGCAAAGAAGTCACATTCAAATATATAGCTGCAATGAAGAAAGCTTTTTTTAACTGATGAGATATAAGAATGTAACTCCTTGATATTAAAAAACTTTATGCAGACTTTTTACATTACCTAAAGCGAATTTGGAGGAGACTTAATACAATGAAGTATTTGAAAAGGAGTAACTGTAGTTCTACAGAATTGAATCAAGCATGAGATTGATTTCAAGAAAAGCTTTTTAAGTAGCAATTTCACCATTTAATGAGTCATGCTATATAGACCTGAATTGCGTATTTTTTTAGCAAATAATGGCTATAAAATCCTTCAGATTCTACTATAAAATAAGAACACATTGATTTTCCAAGATCAACAATAGGCTCTCTTTTTATTAACATCTAGAAAAAAGGATTTTAATATTATGATTAAATATAGAAATTATCAGAACTTTACAATATCAATCTGCATAATTAATAGAATAATACCAGTCGGAAAACTTTTACTAACCATATAAGAGAGAAAATAAAGCAATATTTCTATAATAAAGCTACTAAAAAATTTATGAGAATTAAAACAACTAAAATATATGCTGAGCAGTTTGATAATCTTTAACAATTTTCACAAATTACTTATACTAAGTAAAATAAATTGTATAGACAAGAAATTATCAGCATATATAAACTTAGAACCTAATCTTACAATTATCGTAAGAATTTTAAGAACGTCATTATCCTATTGATAATTCTTATTGTATGTGAGGAGAATATGAGACTTTTGAACATATCTTTAAATTTATTATAATATAAGGATTTATTATACAAAAGATCTAAAATTATGTCTTAAAGTTTTCATACTATACGATCAAAAATATATAAACTCATTTTCAAGGTTTAAATTGGGGTATTTAGATTTATAAATCAAAATATTTCACAAAAGATAATAGCAAGATGACTTGAAATTCTAGAAATGGAGAAAGCAAAAAAGATAGATTCGAAAGATGAGTAGAAAGAAAGACTAATTAAAGAAAAATGATGAGATCAAGACAAGGTTAAAAAAATATTTAAGAACATTTACTAAAGTTTACATTTGAAGGAAGCAGTTCTTGCAATTAAAGACGTCAAAAACTCTTTTAGTTTAAATTTAATTAAATTAAATTAAATTAAATTAAATTAAATTAAATTAAATTAAATTAAATTAAATTAAAAAAATAATAACTTTGTAATTTTTAAAATGAAATAATCTAATTTGAATCAATTAAACATACATAACTTTTATTAAACTTTTTTTATAAAATAATCTAAATATGTTTAAATTCAATTTCTATCATATTGATAATTTTAAAAAATTATCTTTATTTTTATTCTTTTTAAAGTAGATTTTATTAATCTTATTTTTATTCTTTTTAAAGTAGATTTTATTAATCTTACTATTTATTTCATTACATCAAATTCTCGAAGATTAATAATCAAATTCCAAATTTTATTCTTGTTTGTTAAAAATTTTTATTTTTTTAATTTATTTGGTGGAGTTTCAATTTCTCCCGCTTAGTGTTCTTTTCTCTCTTTGCATAATGGACTAATAGAGAGTTACGCCAATGGAGGATTTTGTAGCATAGTCTCTTTACTTTGGGTATAAACCTTCCCGAGGTCCTCCTTTCCAAGAGAAGTCCACCTCCATGAATTTTAATTTTATAATATTATATTTGAAAATTATAAAACAAAAAAAGCTAAAAAATTAATATAAAATTTCCTTTTGTTTATTGATTACTTAAAAACTATATAAAGTAAGGTGCATAATAAAAATAATATTTATAATATGAATATAATATAAATCTTAATTTAATTAAAGATTTATATAAAACAAATTGTTTATTTTTTAACTTAAGTTATGTTTATTAATATAGCTATTATATATTTTATATTTATATAACCTATTTTAATAACTATTATTATTAACTTAGAATGCATCAGCACAATAAAGTTTCTCAATATTCAGTATAGTTTTAACAATCTCTTAATAGATATAATGGATTGCTTATGTTGATCCTTTTGAAAACAGATATGTATGCTTAAAGAATGTATATTTCATATTAATAGCCTTCAAGTTTTTACCAAAGCCGTATATTTAACCAGAAGCGTTCACTTAAAGATCTTGAATCCAACTAGTAATTTGTCTCAGATTATAAGAGATAAATAAATAAATTGGATTATAAGCGCGTAGTACTCTCATTGGTGCGCAGCTCTTTAAATTAATTTTATTTCATGTCGAAAAATAAAATTTATGGGTCTTTTTATCCTTGTTTTCTCTTCCTGCAGTACGTCCCTGTAATTTTTCCTTCCAAAGCATAGGATGCAATATGCGATTACGGGGACATCTATCCCGACCTATGATGAAGAAAGTTTCCTCCTGGCATTCAGAGTTCTCCAACTTGCTAAGTCTTGCTTCTCTTTTTATTGATTTCTCTTCCTCTGATTTATTCTCTGTCAGCGCTAATTTTTTAGTTGCCTTGTTGGGCCTCCAAGCAGCATCCGAAGGAAAGGGATTCCACCCTGTTAAAAATATATATAATAAGCATACAAAAACTTTGCTTTAACATTTGTTTTGATAATTTGAGTAAAGCAGTTTGATTATATATTAATTATATCATAATTAATATATTTTAATAGTTTCATTATAATTAATACATCTTTAGAATATATTTCTCATATTATTTTAAAATAAAAATAATAATGGAACTCATTTTTAAACGCTTTGGATTTTAGAAGGAAAATTAACAAGAGGAAGAATAATGATAGATAAACAATCAAAAAGATAAAAATAAGAAATAATAATAAAAGTATACAGTTCATATAAATTCCTTACCTCTTTACATCTTAGAACTCATTTTTTCTTATTTAGACTTTAAATAAATTTGTAGGAATGAATAAGTGTAAAAAAAGTGACTAAAAGTATAATATGAAACCTTTTAAGTTAATGCTAATAATATTTTAAGAAACTTAAAAAAGACTAATAATTGGTAAGAAATGCTTTTTGAAAATGAGAAAGATAAAAAATAAATAACTTAAGAAGATGCTATATAACTTTTGGAAATAATTAAATAAAGTTTTAGTAAAATAGAAAAGCATAACTCTATCTCTTTATTTTTAGATCTAAATGAAATTCAATGTCTTGAATAGTATAAGAATAAAGATTAGTAATTTGAGAGAAAATTAGATGAAATGATGTAATATCTTATTGAAATACTAAGAAAGTAAAAAGAGATAAAGTAAGAGCATATATAAAAATAAATAGTACTTACATGTGGATAAAAAATAAAATATTTTTATTTTAATGAAAGATGCTGAAACAATTACATTAGTGAAGTTTTATTTTAATGCTCTAATTTATTGACTTTGAAAATTTAGTGTTGTGATATTTAAGAAAAAAATCTTACAAATATAAGCAAACTATAGAACTTAAAAGAATTCTATTTAGATGATAATAATAAAAAATTGAATGGATAATATTTATAATTTAATAGTGATTGTTAACTTTAAACTATTTCGTTTTAAGGCTCAAGAGTTTGGGGATGCTAATTTTTGGTAGATTTTTTGAGATTAAAAGGAGAAAAACTAAGAAGATTATATCTTGAAATTGGGGATTTAAACTCAGATAAATTAATTGCAATTTTCTAAAATAGTTAAAATTTAGAAGATATAAAAATTGAATGAGCTAAATAAAAGCATTAAAAATGATTAAAATATACAGAATAAAACTTACTAAATATAAAAAGTTTAAAATTATGATATTGTGAAATTGATAAATAAACATTCTTTTAGTTTTTTTAGAACAATAAATCTAATATAGAAAAATTAGAATTTTATAGTTGCAATTAAATAGATTTAGAAATAATTAAAATTATAATTTAAAGATTCTAAAACTTAAAATAACTGAGCTTTAGTTAATTATAGAATATAGATTCGTAAAGTATTGAATATATTTTCTAAAATAGTAAAAGTTTAGAAAAATTAGAATTAAAATTTTTAAAGTTCGAAAATGAATTTAGATTAAAGAATGAATAAGATTAATTCTATGAGTTCTGAAGTAAATTATAAGTATTTAATCTATCATGCTGCACATTTATTAGAAGTTAAATTTCTGAAAGTATGAGAAAGGAAATAATTGAGTTAATGAAGCATTTTCCAAATCTTAGAATAATAGGAGTATAAAAGAGCTAAACTTTAAAACATATTTTTAATAAAGTTAACATTTAAAAATAATATAACTTTTTAATAAAAGATTTGTCTAAAATAATATTGATTATAAAGATATTTTATACATTTGTCTATTAAAATCATTTTTAAATTGTGTCATATTTAAGATTACTTAGAATTTTTTATATATATCCTATTAGTTTAAAATAAATCATTTATAACTTATATTAGCTTTTATTTCTATTCAATTCTTCTATTTATTTATTACATTTTCAATTAATAAAACTACATATTACGAATTAAGATTGAAATAAAAGTAATTTTTTAATTTTATTTATCAATTAAAATTAGCATAGATATAAGCAGTGCTTTTTGATAATAAGCTTAATTTAAGTTTATAAAGAATTTAAATTATTTCCTATAATTATTAATTACTTACTATTTATTTTCTTTATTCTTATAAATTTATTATTTTATCTAAATATTATTAATTTCCAGCTAATTACACTAAAATTCTATGTCAAAATTATTTAAAAATATATAATTTTTCTTCATTAAAGTCAATAAAATTTTTCTTTACTAGATTCGATTATTAAAGATAATGAAGAAAAAGGATAAATTGATCAAAAGTAAGAGTGCAACAAATATTTTATTTAAATAAAAGCTTATAGTAAAAGCAAAATATATTTATAACAGTTTTTGAATATTTTATTCATTTATCTGCTTTCTTTAGACATCTAGGAATAAATATAAACTTAAAGAAGTAGAGCTAAGCATTTTTTTAACAACTTATTAATATTTTTGAATATCAAGACTTAAGAGACTTCAATAATATTACGTTATTACAACTTTTTGAAAGAGAATATCTTTAGAAATAAATTTAATGTCATCTTAGTTTTAAATTTATGGTATATGAACTAGTTGTAATAACCCTTAAAAATTTAAAACTTAAAAAATTATGTAAACTAAGTTTTTATTAGCTATTTTTAATTTTATGACGTAAATATAATAAAGAGAGTGATTATCCCCACTTTTAAAAAATAAAATAAGTTATTTTACTTTTACTATGTTTATAAATTAAAGAAATGTATATAAAAATATTTTTGTATTAAATAATTAACTTTAGTGATAGTTTAAAGTTATAAACTTATAAAAATGAAGAGTATTTTTAATTTCTAGTAATTTTAGTAAATATGATATATTTGAAAATAATCTTTTTAAATAAGAAATAAAAATATTTTTATTTCGGATTTAAAAATATAAAAAAACACTACATCATCTTTATGTAATTTAATAGAGTTAGAGAAGTCAATTTTATAATTAAAAAGAAATTAATAAAAAAACAGATATACTTATTAATTATTAATAAATTCCAATAAAATTTGTTTTTCGGCTAGAAATTTTAGAAGTTTATAATATTTGTAAGTTTCTTCTTTTTCTTAGAATCTATTGGTCTCCGTCAGTAATTCTTATTTCCTGCATAAGATCTTCCAGTCGCTTGATGGGAAGAAAGTTATTGCCTTGAGTCAAATCGAACTTCAGATCATTCTTCTTAATTACTATGTTTGCGGCCATTTCCGTCATAGGTACCATCAACTTTTGTAAATGTTGTATAATTTTCTAATTTTTTCTGTTTGCTCTTTTCTTTTCTCTATTTCCATTAATATACAATCCATTTATTATGATTCTTGTAGGAAATATTCCAGTTTTCTTTTAATTTCTGAATTAAATTAATCTTGTCTCTTCCAATTTTTTCGTTTTACTCTTAAAAATTTCAAATGTAATTTTCCATTTTTCTCTTACCATTTTTTATCTTGTTATGTTTCAAAATTTTCCACCAAAATGAAGTTTTTCCTCTTCAATGTCGGTTGCAACTACTTCTTTTTTCGATGCCTTTGGTCTTCATCCAATACTATTACTCTTAATATCAATGCTTATATTAGGGTTAACATCTCAGTAAGTTCTATGCTTTGCAAAGTTTTCTTGACCAAGTAGGCCCATTCCGTTCCGGCTAGAAAGTAGTTTATTCCAAGTTACTAATTTTATTTATTTTTATTTGTTTTTTGCAGAATTTCAGCCTAGAGTTCTTTTCTCTTTTCAGATAGTAAGTTAGGAGTGTTATACCTATATAGGTTTTGTAGCCTAGCCCCTTTACTTTAAGTTTTAATATCCCTACTCAATCCCTTCCTCAAGAGAAATCTACCTTTAAAATCTTGCATCTTAACAATATAAAGTCTTAAAATAGCATTTTATTAAAATTCCTTTTATTTAAAATAAATATTTTCTATTAATTGTTTTAATTTAATTTGTATATTTTACTTATTAGTTTAAATTATTAATAACTTTTAATCATAATAAGTATAAATTAAAAATAAATTAAATTTAACTTAAAGAAAATTTTAATATACAAAGCTGGTAAATTAAATATTTATAAACTAAAAGTAATTAAATTCTAATAAATAGTTTTTATTACATTTTTTTATTATTTAAAGATAAAAGTTTTTAATATAAAAAAGAAAAAAGATTTATTGTAAATTCTTTACTAAATTTAATATATTTAGTTTACGTTTACTTTATTAAATTAAATATTTAATATTAAAAAAGTGTTTATATTCATAAAATAAGATTTAATTATGTATTTCTATAAATAAATTGTAAAGTATCTGTAATTTTCAGAAGATAAAATTTCAACTTGAAGATAAAAAATCAAAAGTTACTTTAAACTATATTATTATTTTTTAAAACAGATTAACATAAAATAAAATATTAAGGTTCAAATGTTTTTTTAAAAAAATTTTAAACAATTTCTTAATTTAATTAAAGATGAATGTGACTCACAAATATTCAAAAGTTTAAAATCTTTATTTAAAATAAATTTTCTCAAAAGAACTTTCAGTAAATAATTATTTAAAAATTAAGAAAATAAGGATAATTTGCTAATAAATTAGCAATATAAAATTTTAAAATTCAAATTTTAAAAGTAGAAGTTGAATAAAAAACTATTAAATTTTAAATATAGCTTAAAGTAAAAAATTGCAAAAAAAATAACTAAAGTTGATAAAATTTAGTATTAAGTCTACTTTTGAAAAAATTTATAAAATTTTAATTTTTTGTACTTTAAATGAGTATTTATTAGAAGATAAAAGTTTTAAAGTTTCATGCATATATATTCCTTTTATCCTAAGGCTTGGAAATTATTTCTTTAGCTCATCTAATTGATTTCTCATATTTTCAGAAAGTTGATTTCCATTAAAAGTGCAACATGATAGTTTAAATACCTATAATTTATTTCAGAACTCATAAAATTAGCCTTATTCATCCTTCAATATCAAATCTTTTTCAAGCTTCAAACATGATAATTCTAATTTTTCTAAACTTTTACTATTTTATAAAATATTTTAAATACTTAAGAAATTTATATTCTAGCCTCAAAAAAATCTAAGTGATTTTAAGTTTTAGAATCTTTAGATTATAACTTAAATTATTTCTAAATCTATTTAATTACAACTTAAAAACTTTAGCTTTTCTATATTAGATTCATTGTTCTAAAAGAAATAAAGGAGTGCTTATTTTTTAATTTAGCAATATTATAATTTTAAGCTTTTTAAATTTACTAGGTTTTATTCTATATATTTTAATCATTTCTAATGCTTTTATTCAGATCATTCAATTTTTATATCTTCTAAATTTTAACTATTTTAGAAAATTGCAATTAATTGATCTGAGTTTAAATTTCCTACTTTCAGATATAATTTTCTAAGATTTCCTCCCTTTAAACTCAAATAATCTATCAAAAATTAGCATCCTCTAATTTAGGAGCCTTAAAGTGAAATAGAATGAAGTTAGCAGTCTCTATTAAATTATAAATATTACCCATTTAATTTTTCATTATTATTATCTAAATAGAATATTTTTAAGTTCTATAGTTTGCTTATATTTGTAAGATTTTCTTCTTTAACATTACAACTTTCTATTTTCAAAATTTTTAAATTAGGGCATAGAAATAAAACTTAATTAATATATTTATTTCAATATCTTCCTTTAACGTAAATAGTTTGTATTTATTATCCATAATGTAGCACTTTTTATTATTATATATATTCTTACTTTATCTCTTTTTTCTTTCTTAATATTTCACTAAGATATTACATAGCTTCATCTAATTATGTCTACATTTATTAACCTTTACTTAATTATTAATCAAGAAAATTAATTTCTATAGGATGTAATACTAAAGAGATAGGATTATGCTTTTCTATTTTACTAAAATTTTATCTAAATATTTCTAAAAGTTAAATATCAGACTCTTTGGTTTTTTATTGCTTTATTTCTTATCTTTTATGTAATTTTTATAAATTGTTTAAAAAATATTAAATATTAATTTAGCAAGTATCATATTTTACCTTTAATCATTTTTTTTACACTTATTCATTCCTAAAAATTTATTTGAAGTCTTAATAAGAAAAAATTAGTTCTAAGATGTAAAATGGTAAGGAATTTATATGAACTCTACATTTTTATTAGGGATTCTAGTCTTAATCTTGGTGAGTTTTAGTCTAATTTTATTCTTTTATTATATTAATTATTTTCTATTTTTTCAAGCATAAAACACTTTACTCCATCAGCATCTTTTATAAAATTCTGAAATAAAGAATTAAAATAAAGAAGTTAGGCGTTTTAAAACAGTCTTTTAGAAGTTTATATTGAAAATAATAAAAAGCTAATTAAATATGATTATATTATTTATAAGATAATTAGATATCTATATTTAAATAGTTTATAGCAAATTAAATTCTTTATTTTTTATAAACAAAATGTTTAAAAATGCTAAATTAAATTATCTTTTTATAATAAATATGTTAAATACTAAATATTTTAACTAATTATAATAAATTAGAAAAAGTTTAAATTTTTCTTTTGTTTTTTTTGCTTTTAGTAAATTATTAAATAATAGAAAATTTAAATTAACTTTTTTATTATTTATTCAATTATGAAATGTCAATCTTTTCTTGTAAAAGACCTTAATAAAAATATTTTAAGCAAACAATATTCATAAAAATAATTAGTATAAATTTAAAGATTTTATTGATTTATATTACTTTTTTAATATCTAAAGTTGAGAATAATTATGATGAAAATTAATAAAAAAGTAGTTTTAAAATTTAAATTAAAAATTTAATATATTGTAAAATAAATTATTTACTACTAATAATAATTCAATAATTAAATATAATTTTAAATTATTTGTATAAATTATACATTCTAACTTTATGATTTAAATTTTTATAACTCATTTTTTTGTATAAAAAATGGAAAATTTGCAAAAAGTTTCTTCTAAACAGGATCCATTTCAATCAAATTAAGATTAGCAAAATATACTTTGAGAACTCAAAATTATGCAATAGGAGAATTTTAAATTATTAAGAAACGCATAAGAACTTGAAGGAAAAATCGCTATCCTGATGCCCTGCTCATTAAAATAAAAAACTTAAAATAAGTACTCATCAAAGAGAAGAATCGAGTAATTAGAAACAAAATTAAACTATTTTGCAGAGCTGGCCGAAAGCATCTTCCTATTAAATATGTCGATAAATTACCTGATGTATGTAGAACCTAAAAATCATTCAGAAAAAAAATTATATAAGAAAAAAAGCAATGCTGATATTGGAGGAGATGTGGACGTACACTAAGATACTGTTGATATTTAAAGCGAAAGTAGCAACAAAAAATTTAAAATTATGATAATCTTTTAGTAATTTATATTGCACTCCAAAAGAGTTATTATACAGAAAAAAATGTACAAAGGGAGTGAAATCTTGATGGACATTGCTCATGCTAAGCAAAGAAACAATTATAATATGATTGGAATTAAAATTGACTGAATTAAGATATCTTTAATAAAAAGGATTAATGTGTAAATCCAGATATATACTAAAATAAAATTTTCTTGAAGAAGACTGTAAATTGAATATTTAAAAAACTAATAAATTTTAAAGTATTGAATCGGATTGAAATGTGTAGTGTTTATAATTCATTATTATCATTATTATTATTATAATCTTAAGAATGGTGGAAGCAAGATTTATAATTGTCTTATTATAAATCCATATATAATTAAAAAGATGTGTAAGCTGAGGTTGATTCTCTGATCAAGCTTTCAATTTTTAATGATAAAGTAAAGTTCATATTCTATGGCTGAGAAGATTCCTTGTTGGAGTTTATCTTAGTAAGGGAAATAAACTTTTCTGGTAATCCACTCTTGCTAGCGGCTTGAAACCGGTCAGCCCATAGTTATGGAACTCCCTGACTGAAGCTTATTGAGTTATGAAACAGGATATCCGTATTATATGTATCAAAAGATTGTCTATGGCGTTTAGCTGGAAGGGAGTTTTAGATCTCTTGAAAGTATCTTTTAAGCTTATAATCAATTAGTTAATTAAACCTCCAAACTTTAAAGATCTTTTTAAAAAATCTTACACTAAACATCTTTACAATTATTCGGAATGTTGATTTAATACCTATGATTATGAAACATATACTCATCATTTAATGTTGTCCCATTTTGCAGAAATTGATTAGTAGAATATTTTATTTAATTTTATTAGGAAATCGATCAGAGTAAATAGAGGAAAGCGAGAGCTTATCTGTATCAAAATATATAAAATTTACATTAATCATAACTTTACTACTATTTTTATATTTTTATTTCTATTTATTTAATATAAATTTAAATAAATAGAAATGATTTTAAATTAAAACTAAACAACTAAAATAACAAAATTAAGTTTTTATTAGTTTATTGAGATAAAACATACACAATAAAAATAAATATTTCTATAACTTACTTTACTATATTTAAAATTTTAAGTTTTATTGTAAAATAAAATAATACTACTATGTTAATTAAACAATCTTTATAATGTATATTTAAAAATAAGTTATTTTATTCTATTCATATTAATCTAATATCATATTATAAAAAGTAATAAATTAATACTACTTAAAAAATTATAAATTTTGATATGTATTTAATTATGTTTAAATGCTAAACTATTATATAATAATAAGCTTTAAATAGAGAATTAAATATTAACTAAAACATGTAAATTAGCAAAAAATTATTATCTAATTAATTGATTTCATTAAATATTTTCTTAACTAAGGTAAAAACATATTACATAAATTTAAGAAAATAGTTTCTTTTTAAACTACTTGCTAAGGATTATTATTGCTATTAAGAACAGTTATTTTATATTTTTTATCTTAAACATAGAAATTTAAATAATTTTATTATCTAAGATTAAAAACTAAAATTTAAATAATTTAAAACAAATAATAGTATAAAACATAAAAATAAGGTATAAATCACCTTAATTTTTATTGAGGAAGAAAAATAAATAAATATAATTTCTCACAAACTAAATTTAACAATGAGAGTACAAAAGTTTAAAACTTTTTTGGATATAAAATATAATTATACTATTTAGAGATAATTTGAAATCTAAATTTCTTAATTATTAAGAAATCTGAATAAAATATAATTAAAATTAATTAAAATTATATAAAATATTTAAAACTTTAATTAAAAAATATAATTGTTTAGATAGTATGGGATCTTGTATATAAAACAAAGTTAATATAAAATTAACAATGTTAAATGACTTTAGGACAATTTTATTTTGACATATCTTTTTATAAAAAGGTATATTAATCTTTAAATGTAACTATTTTAAAAAATAAGTTTTTAAGTTAATTTTATGATATCTCATTTTATTTTAAGATTTGGAAATTACTTCTTTAACTCATTAAATTGATTTATCATATTTCCCGAAATCCCAGCTTTTCTTGTATAAGTACAGCATGATAGGTTAAATACCTATAATTTATTTCAGAACTCATAAAATTAACCTTATTCATTCTTCAAGCTAAATTATTTTCCAAGCTCCAAAAAAGTTAGTTTTAATTTTTCTAAATGTTTGCAATTTTAGAAAATATATTCGATACTTTATGAATTAATGCTTCTGCATCATTGAAAACTAAGTGATTTTAAGTTTTAGAATCTTTAGATTATTTTTTAAATTATTTCTAAATCTATTTAATTACATTATAAAAATTTAATTTTTTCTATATTTTATTTATTGTTCTAAAAAAACTAAATAAATGCTTGCTTATCAATAGTACAATCATATAATTTTAAAATTTTTACTTTTTATAAGTTTTATTCTATATACTTTAATCATTTTTAATGCACATTATGCATATCTTCTATTTTTATATTTTCTAAACTTTGACTGTTTTAGAAAATTGGAATTAGTTAATCTGAGTTTAAATTTTCTACTTTCAGATATAATTTTCTAAGTTTATCTCCTTTTAAAATCAAATAATCTATCAAAAATTAACTTTCTTTAATGAAAGCTCCTTAAAGCGAAATAGTTTGAAGTAAGCAGTCTCTATTAAACTATAAATATTAGCCAGTTAATATTGCATTATTACTATCTAAATAGAATTCTTTTAAGTTTTATAGTTTATTTACATTTGAAAGATTTTCTTTTTTAATATCGCAAGATTAAATTTTCAAAATCTACAAGTTAGAGCACAAAAATAAAACTTCATTAATGTAATTATTTCAAAATATTTCTTCAAAGTAAATACTTCTTACTTGATATCCATAATTGAGTATTACTTACTGCTAAATAATATCTTGCTTTATCTCTTTACTCTTTCTTAATATTTCATTAAGATATTACATAGTTTCATCTAATTTAGTCTAAATTTATTAATCTTTACTTATTTATTACTTAAGACAATCTATTTCATGAAGATTTAAAAATAAGTAGATAGAGTTATGTTTTTCTATTTTACTGAAATAAAATTTAATAATTTCTATAATTTCTATAATTTCTAGAGTATATTTTAAATTTTATTCAAGCTAAATTTTCTTTATTTTGTCTTTTTTTATTATTTTTCTTAAAATTTTACTTGCATCAACTTATAAAGTATCACATCTAAAGTTTAATCCCTTTTTTTACACTCTCTCATTCCTAAAAATTTATTTAAAGTTCAAATAAGAAAAAATGAGCTATAAAATGTAAAGGGGTAAGGAATTAATATGAACTCTACAATCTTATTATTGCTTCTAATCTCTGACTGATTGATTGCATATCTATCATTATTTTTCTTCTTCCAAATTTTCCTTTTAGCATTCCAAACATTAAAATCTTGTCTCATTAAAATTTATTATAAAATAATGAGGAAAATAGATTTAAATATAAACGTTAAGCATTCTAAAATAATTTATTTTCAATTTATTTTGAAAATATTCTAACTAATAAATAAGTATCATAGTTTATAATATAATTAGATATCTAAATTTATTAAAGTAACCATTTTTAGTTTTTATTCAATCCAAATCTTCAACAGAAGTAACTAAATTCATTTATTTATATACATCTCTTTACTATAAAAATTATCAATTTTTATTATTAAACAAAATCTGATTAATTATGTATTTACTTTCTATTTTTTTAGCAAAATATTAAATATAAGAATTTTAAATAATTTTTTATTAAATGTTAAAATATAAATAATTTTAGTAAATATCTAAAAGAAAAAAAAGTAAATATTTTAAGCAAGCAATAATAAAAAAATTGGGCATAAATTTAAAGAATTATTGAATAAACATCTTATTATTGACATTTCAAGCTAAAGTTAAATTATGAAGAATATTAAAAAATTATAATTTGTTTATTTTTATTTATAAACTAAAAATATATATAAAGCTTTATTATTTACTACAAATAATAATCTAATAAATCAATATTATTTATATAAATATTACATTTTAACTTTTAAACCTAAAAATATTCTTGCCTATATCAATTTCAGAATTATTTCTTTCATATTTAGAAATTTTATTTTAGTTATAATAAAAAATATCAAAACTTTTCTCCTTATCTGCAATCTTAAATTATGAACTCTTTACCCTTTCTTTTTGATCAAGTTGCTAAAGATCTTAAAGAAAGTGGTCTTCTATTCAAAATATTAAATTTCAGTCTATAAATTTTATCTACTATATATAAAATTTAAAAATATGCTCTTAATCTAAAATTGTTAAAAGCTTAATTTCTAATTTTTCATCCTTTTACTGAAATTATTACCTCAAATTATTATATCCCTTACAATCCATTATATGGCTAAATATATCATACTCCCCACATTTACTTAATAAGTTATAACGATTTTATAATTAATTTTAAAAGCTTATTGAATGAGTTCGTTATAATAATCAAATTTACATATGTTTGACTTATAAGTAAAGCATTATGTAGTTAATTAAATTATTTTATCATTTTTATAAATATTTTAGCTTTTAAATAAATATTATATACTAATTATTATATAATTCAATTTAAAATGGATTCTGGTTTCTAGTTGACCAAGTAGTTAATCCGGTATAATCATGTCTGCATTGCAAGTACTCTTGTAATAGATGCCACCACAAGCAAATCAGGACAGGCCCATTGTGTGATGAGTCTTACTTGTTTGAGGGTTCTCTCTATTGGTGCGAGAGGTCGACTAGAGGGAACTGTAATCCTGATCTCAGAGTTATCCTGATTTTATATGTCGTTATTCTGATCAGGGAATAGAAAGAAAAAAGACATGACTGAGATAAAAACAATTATTACTTAGAAGAATTTAGCCTAATTGAGTCATTTGACACGAATATTGGAATGTTCTCTAACTCCTTCTAATTCCAGCCTTTGGAAGAATTAAAAGAATTTAAAGAGTGAAGGCAATCAATTTTAATTATAAAAACGGAGAGAAGAAGATAAGAATCAAAAAGATTAGATGTAGCCAGAAACATTTCTAGCCTATTACTAATTAAATTTGTTTCTTTATTTTTTCTTGGTAAACCAAGCAATGGAGTACTACGCTAATTTAATTAATTAATTAATTTATAAATCATTTTTACATATACTTTACTTTCTGATTTTTTATTTAAGTTATTAATAGAAAAAAATAGTTATATTAATTGTTGTGATATTTCCGATTCATACATTTTTAAATAATCTTTCAAATTCAAAAATTCAAAAAGAATTAATTTATAAATATAATAAATTTAGATAGTGCGAATTATCTCAATAGCGCGCAGATCTTTAATAAAGACTTTTAAAGTTAAAAAATATTATTTTCTGAAATCTTCCACAGTGCTAGCATTCCTTTATGAATCTTGTCTTCTATAGGGCCGTTATCAGAATATTACCTAAGAGACCTTAATATCTAGCATCTTTCATTATTAACATTATTTTATGTCCCTTCAGTCTTTTTTTATCTTGTCTCCTACCAAGATTTTAGTTCGGTTCTTCGCCCATTGATACCAGATCTTAAGTAAATTTCAGTTGGTGATCTGGCATTCCCTATTTAATTTATATACTATTATTAATTTATGATAATCGTTTGTTTTAGATAGAAAATCCAAAAAATATTTTTTTTTATAATTATGAATAATATTAGAAAATATTGATTAAATTTAAAAATCGTTTCTACCGACTTCCTTTGTTGGAATTAAACAAAAAATTCTAATTTTTTTATTCAGTATTTTCAAATATTAACCAATTTTCTTGAAAACTTCCTTTTATCAATTATTTTTCTTTTTACTATAAATTTTTTCTATATTAGAGTATAAAGATTTTTTTTATTTCTTCTGATACCTTTTCAGAATCATCTTTTTAATTTTTATTACTTTTAGGCCGTTTTTAAGAAATAATTTTTTAAAATTGAAGAATCTTTTGTAAAGATGCTTAGTCGTATTAAATTATTTTAATAGTTTCTTTTTGTTCTTCTAATTTATAAAATAAGCTTAATTTGTCTGTATTTATAAAAATTTTAACTCTGTCTTCCAAGTTGTAGACTCTTTCTTTTATGTGGACTTTACAAAAAATAAATTGATTTTTTACAATTTTAAGTTATTATCTTGATAAGCAATTAAGATTTATTACCATATAGAAGTATTATTTTAATTATTTAATCATTTATTTCCGTAAAGTTAACAAAATTTAGTAATTTATATATATGTTTTTAATGATGTAATAATAGGATTATTAGAATTAGAAAATCAATTTATTTTGAAATATTTTGTCTCTCTTTATTTTATGCCTATCCTGCTCCTAAATAGATTTTAACTAATTTTTCTCTCAGTATTCAGGTGGATATATAGTGAAAATCGAGCTTCTTCTGTAGCATTATTAATTATTATAATTTAATTTTGCTAAAATTATTCATTACTCTTAATCTATTTCTTCTTTCATTTACAGAATTTTTAATTAAAATAACGTTTGAGAAAACATGATGTATTTATTTTAATTAATTATAAAAATTTTAAATTTATTTGTTTTCTTTTTATTAATTAATTTTAATATTTATTTTATTTCTAATTTTCTGCTTTTTTGTAAACCATTTTAACTATAATTTTTATTTCATTCCTACATTAAAAATTGATTTTTATTAACATTTTTTTAATTTAAATTTAGAGATTATGCCATTCTTTTACTAATTTCATTTTATTTTAGCAAAAAATGTAATTACTCATTTAAATTTGCAAATATCTTTCTTAGCTCACTAAATTATCTTCAAAACTTAGCAAGTCTCAAAAACCTTTGTCTATCTTGTTCTAATTAACAAAAATTTTTTAAATCACATAAATTATAACTAATTTTACAATACTAATCAGTTCTTCTGTCTTCTATAATATTTACACTTCTGTTTTTATAATTATTCTCTATCTTTAAAGAAGTAGGTAATTTTAGCATTAATCTTTCTGTTAATTTCCTTAACTTCTTTTTAAATCAAAAGTTAGGTTTAATTTTAAATATTGTATTACTTATATAAATTTTAAATACATTTTAATAAAATAAGGAATTAATTTTTATTCCTTAAATCATTATACTTATCAAACTAATATATGTCTAACATAAAAGTATTAAAATTTAACTAAAATATAACAGAGAATTTCTTTATAGCCTTATTATTTTTTTATTTTTAAGTTAATTAAATTTAATTATAATAAATTTAAAAATTACATTAGTAGCTAAAATAAGCTTACTCTAATTTAATATATCATACTCTAGTAACTTATTAATTTTACATTCCATTTTTAAGATTATAATTAAAAAGCTTAATAATTAAGTCATTAGAAGACCCGTCAATAAATGTGCATACTGCTAGCGAGAACCTTCGGGTAGGTACATTGTATTAATATCTAAAGATTATCTCTTTATAAAAGTAGTAATAACTTACTATTAATGAAATTTCATAAGTCTCGATATTCCAAAATGATTAATGAATTGTTATAAATACTAAGTTCTACTTCTTTACGTTTTTATTTATTCCTAGATTTCTAAAAAAGCAGATAAATTAATAAATATCCAAAAATTGATATAAATATCTTTAGTATCTATTATTAGTTTTATTTTACATAATAAATGTCGCTTTCTTACTCTTGATAAACCTATTATTTTTCTTCACTATCTTTAATAATCGAATCTAATCAAAAAAATCCTCTTTGACTTTAATGAAGAACAATTATATCTATTTTTAAATCCTTTTGGCTTAGAATTTTAGTGCAAATAGCAGAAAATTTAAAATATTTTGATAAAAGTAAAAATAATAAAATTTTGGAAATTAAAGAAAATAAATAGCAATTAATTATAGAAAATAATTAATTGATTATAAAATTTAATTAAGCTTATAATCAAAAGCACTATCTATATCTATGCTAATTTTAAATTATAGAAAAAATTAAACAAATAACTTTTATTTCAATTTTAATTCGAAGCAATTAGTTTAATTAGATTAAATTATTTTAAATAAATAAAAAATAAATTTAAGTTATTAATTATTTAATTTAAAATACCAAGAAATATATATAATTCTAAATAATCTTAAATATAGCACATATTTAATATTATGTATAATAATTAAATGTTAAGAGTATCTTTATGATTTGTATTATTTTTGAATCAATTTTTTATATAAAGTTGCATTTATTTTTAAATATTAGCTATAATATAAAATTAAGTTTTCAATTTAAACGTGTATTTCCTCATTTTATTCTAAGACTTGGGAAGTGTTTCTTTAACTCAGTTAATTGCCTTCTCATATTTTCAGAAATTTAATTTCCATTAAATGTGCAGCCTTATAGTTCAAAAAATTGTAATTTACTTCAGAACTCATAGAATTAATCTTATTTATTCTTTAATCTAAATTCATTTTCAAACTCTAAAAAAATTAATTCTAATTTTTCTAAACTTTTACTATTTTAGAAAATATATTCAATACTTTATGAATCTATATTCTATAATTAACTAAAGCTCAGATATTTTAAGTTTTAGAATCTTTAAATTATAATTTGAATTATTTCTAAATCTATTTAATTACAATAATAAAATTCTAATTTTTCTATATTAGATTTATTGTTCTAAAAAAATTAAAAGAGTGATTATTTATCAATTTCACAATATTATAATTTTAAGCTTTTTATGCTTAAACAATTTTATTCTATATATTTTAATCATTTCTAATGCTTTTATTCAGATCATTCAATTTATATATCTTCTAAATTTTAACTATTTTAGAAAATTGCAATTAATTGATCTGAGTCTAAATATCCAATTTAAAGATATAATCTTCTTAGTTTTTCTCCTTTTAATCTCAAATAACCTATCAAAAATTAACTTTTATGAATGTAAGAACTTTAAAATGAAATAGTTTAAAGTTAGCAGTCACTATTAAATTATAAATATTATCCAATCAACTTTTCATGATTACTATCTAAATAGAATTCTTTTAAATTTTTTAATTTGCTTATATTTGCAAGATTTTCTTCTTTAATATCGCAATTCTTAATTTTTAAAATCTATAAATTAGAACATAAAAATAAAACTTTACTAATGTAATTGTTTCAGCATCTTCCATTAAAATAAAAATATTTTATTTTTTATCCACATGTAAGTACTGTTTATTTTTATATATGCTCCTATTTTATCTATTTTTACTTTCTTAATATTTCAATAAGATACTACATCATTTCATCTAATTTTCTCTCAAATTACTAATCTTTATTCTTATACTATTCAAGACATTCAATTTCATCTAGATCTAAAAATAAAGAGATAGAGTTATGCTTTTCTATTTTACTAAAACTTTATTTAATTATTTCTAAAAGCTATAGAGCATATTCTAAGGTTACTTATTCTAATTCTTCCTCATTTTAAAAACATATTTCTTAACTATTATTTGTCTTTTTTATTTTTCTTAAAATATTATGAGCATTAACTTAAAAGGTTTCATATTATACTTTTAGTCACTTTTTTTATACTTATTCATTCCTGCAAATTTATTCAAAGTCTTAATAAGAAAAAATGAGTTCTAAGATGTAAATAGGTAAGGAATTTATATGAACTGTATACTTTTATTATTTCTAATTTTTAACTAGTTTATTGCTTATCTATCCTTATTCTTCCTCTTTTCTATTTTCCTCTTATCTATTTTCCTCTTATCTATTTTCCTTCTAAAATCCAAAGCGTTTATAAACTTGTCCCATGATTATTTGTATAAAAAATGAGTAAATTAGATTTAAATATAAAGTTAGAATAAATATGGAAATATATTTAGATGGATTAATGATAATGAAACTATTAAAATATATTAATTATGATATAATTAATATATAATCAAATTTCCTAAAATTATCAAAACAACTGTGAAAACAAAGCTTTTATATGCTTATTATATATATTAATCTAATAGTTGGATTCAAGTTCTTTAAGCGAACACATCTGGATGAATATACGACTTTGGTAAAAGCTTGAAGTCTATTACTATGAAATATACATTCTTTAAAGATGCCTATCTGTTTTAAAAAGGGATAAACTTAAATAATTAATTATATCTATTAATCATATGTTAAATGTTTATTAGAAAAAAATTAGAAAAAATTACTTAAAATATTAATTTATATAATTAAACCAAAATTTATATAGATAAAATAAAATTAGATTTAATTAATATTACTGATACAAAATTTATATTTAGATAATTTTCTTAAAATTTTCTATCTAATAATATCTATAAAAATTGATTAAAAAATTAAATTAAAAATAATATATCTCTACTTTTTATAAAAGATTTTATAAAACTATTTGATTTACTGATAAAATAAATTGAACAAGAAAATATCCAAAATTAACTTTATAAAAAGGTAAAATCGTTTTAAAGCTTCAAATATAATTTAATTTTTTAATTTAAGATTAAAAATTGAGAAAAATTTTTATTAATATGCTGAAAAAAAATAAGCTTAAAGCTATATAAAAATTTTGTATAATTGATAATAAAATCATAATTAATTAATTTTTATTAAAAAATTTAATTATAAATTTTAAAATAATTTAATGACATAAATTGATAAGATTTTAATCCAACCATGTTTGGTATAATAATTGTAATTTTTATTTAAAAAGAGTTAGTTTCCATTATGTCTATTTTATGATACTCAAATTATTCTAAAAATCCATCAAAAAAATTAGACTAAAAACACTGTCAAAATACTGATATATGTGTTTTGAAGAAAATTATGTATTTATGATAATTGATTTTAATATTTATATATTATATTTTTTATTTTATTGCAATAAAATACATCAAATTAACATCTTTTTAAATCTGAATCTGACTCTAATTATATCTAAGCTCGTCTTTTTTAACTTAAAAAAATTATTTCAGAAACTTAAAAATTAAAAAATTACGATAATCTTTTTGTAAAATAGTTAGTTCATAAAAACGATTTTCTCTTCAAAATAAAAAAAAAACTAAATCAAAATTTGTATCAATTAAGAAAAAGTTGAGTAAATTAGTAGAAAGATAAAAACATAAGAAAAAGGTAATTTGCTTCTTTAAAGATAAAGAGAATTTAAAAGGAAAAAAATTGTTAGGACAGTTTTGTGTTGGAAGAATAGTTCTATCTTATGCGACATTAAGAGAGAATTTTTGAATAACTAAGATAGATAAAGGCGTAAAAAGATAGATTTAATTTATCTATCTTTTGTTTTATTTAAAGAGCAACACACCAACGAGGTGTTACGTGCTCTATAATCAAATTTATTTATTTAAAAAAATTAAAAATATCAGAGAAATTGAGAATAACGAAGCATAATTTAGGAAAGAAATTTTTGAAGATAAACCAGAGTAGAAGAAAAAAACATATATCACCGGAAACTTTGTTATCATATCAAGGAAAATTATAATAAAGGAAACTAAGAAATCAATTCAATAATCGAATAGGAAAATAAATACGTATCAGAATAATAGGACAAAATAAAGAAAATTCTCATTGAGCAGGAGGAGATAATCTATATTCTTTTAGAGAGAACAAGAGAATTAATGACGCATATTAAAATCACTTTTAGAAACTAAAAGGATTGTAAACAGTATCCAAATTGTTAAAAATCTTATGATCAAGAAAATCTTTTAACTAAATATATTCCTTGTGGATGTATTTAGGGTTACAAGTGTATAAAGGCAGTATATCTATTTGTTTAAGTTAGTTTTTGAAAATCACAAGGAAGCATATGAAATAGACGAAAATAACTTGTTAAAAATAAAGTCTCAACAGAAGAATATCTTTTTCGATACAATAATTCATTATTTCAATAAAAGCTTTTAAATTTTTTTAATATCATTGAGATAATTAAAATAATTCAGATGCTCTTAAATTAATTATAATTTTTTTATTACGTTTTTTAAGCAGCTTCTTTATAAAAATTATTTAGTTAATCTAGTATATAAATCCTTTAAGTACTCGATTCTTATCTGCTACTCTCAATTAAGAATATTTATTTCAATTTCTATAAAAAAACTATAAAATATATGCTTATTTTTAGTTAAAATCTGAAAAATAACTAAAGTCTTTCAATTTCAAATATTTTTAAACTTTTTTCATATATTATTCGCAAATATTCGCCAAAATTTAGAAAGGCCGTTTGTAAATCTGTTATCTATTTAATAGAAAGTATAGGACTGCTAAGTTTATAAATAAAGATAGGATAACTATACAAATATAAAATCTTGCATTATTTTCAAGAATATACAGAAATTTCTTTAGCAAATTAATTATTAAAATCAAAATTATATCAAAATATTTGAAGAGATTAAGTAAAAACTATTTAAATGCTTTAAAAATTAATGAGTTTATCTTTTCTTTCTTGCTTATTTAAATTGTTATCAATCTAGTTTTAAAATGTATCATAATATTTAAATTTAAGTCTTTCAATTTAAATATGCTTGATAATTTGGTCAAATTGAATGAAATGGCCATCTTTTTATGTTCTAATTATTTATTAATTTAATAAATTTAGTATCTCTAGAGATTAAATTATAGCGAAATAATAGTAAAAACCTTGTTTTATTTCTATAAAACTGGAAGGTTATTATCATTACTCTATGTTTATTAAGTCAGAAAATTAAATTATTGTAAATTCTTAACTTTGATTATTTATTAGTTTGGATTTTAGAGATTTAAAAGATTATTGATGAAATCTTAGTACAGCTAGTATGAATGTGTTTAGTAAGTCATTTGTAATTCAAGTTTTTCCAAAATTTAAAAAGAACTACAATATGCTTTTAACACTAAATCCTTTATGTTATATAATATGACACCTAAGAAATAACAAATTTCACCAACAATACCTAATAACATTTAGCAGGATGTAGCCAATGATCTCTAACTTCTTTAGATAGAGAATTAAGAATTAGCAAAAGCTGATAAATATCTTTATCAACGAACTAATTTAATTTTAAACTTTATGGAAATTCTAAAATCGGAAAATTCAACACTAGAATAGGAATTAGCTCAAACCCGCACTTACAACAAATTTAAGGTATAATTTTACAGAAAGAACAAATAGTAAGAGAAATTTAAAATTCGGAAATATGTAGACCTGAGCAAATTTTAATACAAAATGCCCAATGGAAATAGAATAAAAATATGTAACAAAACATATTCACTATCAAAAATACTGATATACTGTTATTGCAAGCGTTTAGGAAATAAAGTAAGAAATTACTTCCAATTAAATAAAAATAAAAGAGAAAAATGAAAAATAGATATATTTAGAATATGCGACACAAGCGATGATTTACTTTATCGGAAAAAATATTCCAACTAAACAAAGTAGTTTCCTATATCTAAAAGACAGTAAATTATTTCAATAATAAATTATTTGGATTCACTTATCGGAAAAAGTAAAGAAAAATAATCTTAGAATCATCAAGAAACATAATAGTGAAGATCCTAGCAAATTTGAAGTGGAAATTTATTTTTAAACAATAAATTAACAAACTAGCAAACTAATATGTTACAAACCAAATAAAGGTGAAGCCATTTTAATTTATTATTATTATTTGATTGATTCATAACGTTAAACTAATTAAAATAAGAAGATGTAAATTTCTTATTTATATGTTCTCATTTTTGTAAAAAGTTTAAAATAATAACTTTTTTTAAAGAAGTAAATGTCTATCATATATTTTAGTAATTCATTAGTAATATCATAATCTAATTTTTAAGTTAGCATCATTTAGATTATATCTAATTTTGCAATTTTCTTCAAAATTAAACTTTATTTAGTAAAATTTATTTTATAACATTAATTATAGTTAATTATTATAAATTTTAATCTAGTTTAATAAAAAAGAATTAAAATTATAAAAGATTAAATTAAATTAAATTTAAGTTATTCAGAGAAGGGATTGTTTTCTTAATAGTTTCCTACTCCCTATCCAACTGATAGGTACTTGAACTCTTGGTGGTCTGTTCCTCCAGTCACTTTCAAGTCTTCGCAGTGGATTACTCCGAATATTGCTTTTCTTCCTATAAATATTCCCACTGCTAGTTGGGTAGAATTAGGTTAGTTCGTTTCAAATTTTCTTTTGAATCTCTTTTCTTTATCTGCATTTCCTTCAGATATGGTTTATTCTTCCACAGATAAAGCATTTTTTCTTAAAGTATCTTTCTTTAGTTAATTCGATTTGCTTATTCTAGACCTCTTCCAACTCCATTGGAATGGAGTATGCTGTCTAGATCTTGATATCATTCTTGATATTCTCCATTTTAAGGTTAATATTGTTTTCAATTTTCTCTAACTTGATGTGCATGTTCTCGTTCATATCATATAGCTATTCCAACTGCCTGTCGAATTCGTCAATTCGAATATTCATGACAGCTTAGTTTTTGTTTCTAGGAGCATGCATCTCCTCGTCGTCCAGGTGTCATTGTTGTTCTTGGGCAAGCTCCATAACCTATTTCTCTAGGTCTTAGTTATGGCTAATTAACGCTATAATTAATTTAGCCATTTCCTCTTTAGCCATTCCGAGTATTTGTTCCTTGTTTATCTCACCGAGGTCCATATATGGTGAGAAGTTCCGAATTTGCGTCTGAAAGTCGCTTATCTTCTGCTTCTTTGGAAGATTTTCCGTTGAGGTAGTAGCATGGCTATGTTTCTGAGGTTGTCTGGGAGGAGTTGTTTAGAGTTATTTTTAGGTCTTCTGGGGAGAATGTTATTATTAGAGGGTCTAGGTCTAGGTTTGGGTTTTAGTCTTTAGAACTTCCTGCTTCCTCTCCTCCTTTTAGACTTTGGAGGAGGTGATGTAGAAGCCTTTCTTAAGACCTTCCATATTTTTTTTAAAATTATAAAAGATAAATATTTAAATGTAAATTTAAAATAAAAATACATATAAAATCTAAAATCTCTTATAAACAGTACAAAGAATTAGCAAAGCATAATAATAATAAATGTAAAAAATAATTTTATGATTATAATACTTTTGAACAAAATTAAGTTAAAAGTTATATTTATTTTATAAATGTAATATATTAGTATAATAATTTTTAGAGTTTAATTTAGATCTAATCATTTTATTAGAAGTCTTGGGAACTACTTCTTTAATTTGATTAATTGATTTGTCATATTCTCAGAGATTTCTTTTCTTTTAAAAATACATTCTTCTAGTCCGAATAACTTTAATTTGCTTCAAAGCTCATAGTATTAGCCCTATTCATTCTTCAAGCTCAACTCTTTTTCGAATTCCAAAAATATTAATTTTAATTTTTCTAAACTTTTGCTATTTTAGAAAATATACTCAACACTTTATTTATTAATACTAAAACACTAACGAATCGTAAGTGACTTTAAGTTATAAAATCTTTAAATTATAATTTGAATTATTTCTAAATCTATTTGATCACAACTTTAAAACTTTATTTTTTCTATATTAGATTTATTGTTCTAAAAAAACTAAATAATTGATTATTTATCAACTTTACATTAATATAATTTTAGACTTTTTATTTTTAATAGCTTTTATTCTATATATTTTAATCATTTTTAATGCCTATTATCAGATCATTCTAGTTTTATATCTTCTATATTTTATAAATTTTAGAAAATTTTAATAAGTTGTCCTGAGTTTAAAAACATTATTTGAAGATATAGATTTTTTAGTTTTTCTCCTTTCAAACTCAAATAGTCTATCAAAAATTAACATTAGTACATTTTAGAACCTTAAAAGGAAATAGTTTGAAGTTAGCAGTCACTACTAAATTATAAATATTACCCAGTTATTACTGCATTATTATGATCTAAATAGAATTCTTTTAAGTATTATAGTTTATTTACATTTGTAAGATTTTCTTCTTTAATATCACAAGATTAAATTTTCAAAATCTACAAGTTAGAGCATAAAAATAAAACTTCATTAATATAATTATTTCATCATCATCCTTCAAAATAAATACTTCTTATTTGCTATCCATAACTGATTATTATTTACTGCTAAATATTTTCTTACCTTATCTCTCTATTTTTTCTTAATATTTCATTAAGATATTACATTGCTTCATCTATTTTTCTTTCTATCAATAAATATTACTGTTCTTAATTCACAAAATTTTGAATTTTCTAAAGATTTAAAATTAAAGAGATAGAGTTATGCTTTTCAATTTTACTAAAATTTTATTTGATTATTTACTGAAATTGTATAGCAAATATTAAAATTTATTCTTCTTTTTCTTTAAATTCAATCTTATTTTCTTATTCATTATCCCTATTTTTTAAATTTCTTAAAAGATTTCTTGCATTTACTTATAAAGTATCATATCTAACGTTTAACCACTTCTTTTGCACTCTCTCATTCCTACAAATTTATTAGAAATTTAAATAAGAAAAAATTAGTTCTAAGATGTAAAGGGGTAAGGAATTAATATGCCTTCTATTACCTTACTAGTATCTCCAATCTTAAGCTAGTCAATTATCATAGCATTATTCTTTAAATTATAATTCTTCGTTTAAGCTTTCTAATGAAATACCACATTAACCCATAATTTTTTATTTAATTTAAATAAATTTATCTTAACAACAAAGCTTAGCTTTTTATAATAATTTGCATATATTGTATTATAAATGGATAAAAATGATAAATATAGTATTGTAATTTTATTTACAAGACAATTAGATATTTAATATAAAAATAAAATATAATACATTTAATTTTCTCATACTTGGTCGATATAAAGCAAAGATATTATATTAAAACTGATATGTTTAATTTTTAATATATCTATTTAAATATAAAAATAAGCTTATAATAATTAAAAATATTACTAATATTTTAAATTTCTAGTTTTATTTTTAGCTAATTTATTTAATAAAAGTCATTTTAGATATAATTTTTAAGTTTAATAATATTGCTTATTTACTTTTTTATCTAAAGAATAGAAATAAAATAAATTAGAATTAGTTTTAAAACTTCTTAATGTGTTTAATTATTTTTTAAATATCTTAAGTTGATGGATTGTAATTATGAGCAATGATAAAATAATCAAATTTTTTAATTTAAAAAAAAGGATAAAAAGCTTTATTATTTACTATAAACTAAAATAAAAAAAGAGATTTAATTAAAAATTACAATAGAAATATTTATTTAAATAAATTAGTTATTTATATTATTTAATAGTTATGTATAACCTATTTTAGTAAGTATAAGTCTTTAATAAAAAGTAGGTATTAAATATATAGAAACTAATTAAATATGGAATCAATTTTAATTATATTAACTCTAAAATTACCTACTTTTATTTTAAATTTTCATTTATATTTTAAAATTATTTAATATTAGTACGCTAATTAAATATTTAATAGTGCTGCACACTATTGAGGTGCTAAGCGCACTTTAATCAAAGTTTTTTTTAAATTTAAATATGCTAATAAAATAAACTTTTTATGCAAACTACAGAAAATTTAATACCAGCTTATTGAATTAGATTTTTAGCATTTGTTAGAAATATAAATGGTATTTACTTAATTTTAAAAAATAAGAGAAAGAATAAAATTAAAAAATTATATATAATTTAAAATTATGAGGTTCCAAAATTTTAGCTTGCTCAACTTGCTTTAATAGGTAGAACCTCCAAAGTTCCAAAGCCATCAATTGAGAGACAAAGTAAAGAATGGCTTAATCAGAGGCTAAGGAATCATGTACTCTTAATAGGATATGTTATCCACTGCTTTAGTTTATTCTCGAAAATGGAATGAAAGATTATCGGTTGTGGCAAATTTTTATTCTGGTCTTAAATGGGATGCGTGAGTACTACTTTAGTCAAGAGACACGACTCCATTTTAAGAATTAAGTTATTTACGAGTTATGAACATTTTAACTTGTAGCTAACCTGAAAAATAGTGAAGCCATTTTAATGTTTTATTATTTCTTATTATTATACTATGAATTTAAATTAATTTTAATATTATTCTTTTATTTAAAAAAAGCTCAAATTTGAGAATTAAGCTATCAAGTATTATAAATTATTATCTTAAATGATTAAGAAACTTATATTCACATAAAAATAAAATAAGATTTATGAAATTTAAGAATTTCGTAAAGCTTTAAGTTATATTATTCTTGCTAATGCTTAGTCAAATTAATTACAATTAAAACAAATATTTTCCATCTATAAGAATAAAAAAAGTTAATTAGTAAGTATTTAAAAATAATATTTTTAGTATAAGAATGGAAAATAATTTATAATTAAAACAGAATACAATTAATGTTTTAAAGGAAATAAATGTAAAATAAAATTAATAAAATTATAATAAATAGAAATATCATATTAATTATCTAACTTTACGAATAAATAAAATGGTTGAAAGTTTCAAGAAAGGCTTCTATGCCACCTCTTCCTAAGCTAAAAAGGAAGGGAGGAAGCAGGAAACCATTTCTTGGATGTCGTCTTCTTCACAACTTTAACCTTTTTCTTAATATTAACAATCTTAACAATCTGGAATTTAACAA
Source organism: Loxodes magnus (assembly GCA_946699065.1). Lineage (NCBI taxonomy): Eukaryota > Ciliophora > Karyorelictea > Loxodida > Loxodidae > Loxodes > Loxodes magnus. The sequence continues at coordinate 122,737 of CAMPDV010000517.1, read as the reverse complement.
GAAGAACAGAAGAAGGCTCAGAAAAGCAAGCATACTGAAACACCGACTTCACTAGAGAAGCCTAGAAAGCAGGCAAAGTCTGCTACACCAGGAGGTGTGGGATTTAATTCTTCTGGCCAGATGAGCATGGAACAGCTCATCCAAGTTGTACTAAACCTCCAGGAAGAGGTTAAGAGACTAAAGAAGGACAACGACAGGCTAATGGAGAATCTGAACAAGCAAGAGGTAATCGAGTCAAGACTTATGTCCTAAGAAAGGGAATTAAGTGCATTTTGGAACATATCACAGAGTCAGAACTGCTAATCCTAAAATTAGCAATAGAAATAGACGGAGCTGGGCAACAAACTTGGAGAAATAGAAGAGAAGCTGCAACAGCAAATGAAACTTAATGAGCAAAGAGACGATCCAATGCTGATAGAGGTAATTGACAAGAAGAAGAAGGCTAAGCCAATCAAAATAATTAAAAAGTGCTACTACTGTAATTCAGAGAAACACCTATGAAGAAGATGTGAATAATTCCTAAACTTTAAGAACCAGTATTGGAGAAAATAGAGAAAGCAGCAAGCGTAGCAAAAGAAAATGAGACAACTTTAACAAAGGAAAATTAGAGAGAGACTATTCACGAACTAGCTTGAAAATAATTATAGAAAGAAACCTTTGCTGAACTGAAGACATAGTTAGAGACAACAAGAACAAATGGATGGGAGAGGAGTAGAGATTTGTAAACCTTTTTTTAATCCCGGAGCAATCCGGGATCGGCATGAAGAGGTGAAAATTCTCGAAAATTGCCAAACTTAATTATTTTAATATTAATATTAATTATCTAACTAGTTTTTTTAATCTAGATAGCTTTAAAATTTTTATTTATTTTAAATTTATTTAATTTTTATTTTTTCTATGACTAAAATATGAAAATTAAAGAATATAAATAATTAGAAAGAATAGTTAATTATAACTTAAAACGTTTGAAATTTATAGAAATTGGAAACTGTATTATATTATTTAAAGTTAATAATTAAAATTATACTAACTGCAATCTAAAATATTTAAAATATTCATTTAAATATGTAAATTTAATATAAAATAATTTAAAGTTAGTGTCAAAAATAAAAATCTAAATTCTAACTATTTAAAAGCAAATTAATTTGTTACTTAAAAAAGTTTAATTATAGAAAAGATTTAAGTTTTTAAACTCTGATTATCGTTAAGAATATATTATTAAAAATTATTATTTTTATAAGACTATTTTAAATATAGTTTTCTATTATATAAATAGAGATTAAATAATTAAGCTTTAGTTTAATTAATTAATGCTTATAAAAAATACTTAATAATAAATTAATTAGGATTATTTGTTTTATTTAGTTTTCGTATTTAAAGAAAATTTTATTTAAGTTTTTTTAATTAATTAAATAAATCTTCCAAAATTGAAATTAAAGAGGGTGGAAATGGGACCTGAGATGCACAAGGGACCTTCAGCAGGTTTAAAGGGACTTGCGGTGAAGATGTAATCCCCCGTGCTGAGAAATAAGCCACAGAAAGGCTTAAATACCTTCCCTCAACAACTTGTGCACTTTGTGGTGCATTCATCCTTGGACTTCCCAACTCAGGGACTCAATTACACCTCCTACTAACTCAGACCGAGGTGCCGCCTTGGAGTGATCTCTCCACCTCTTAGAAGCTACCTAGGCAGATCGGCGGTTTCTGCCAGTTGAAGACGGACTGGATGGCGATATTCGCCTATAAAGCCGAGAAATGGGTCCAGGCGAGACGATAGGAAAGCCCAAAAAGACATAAATAAGAAGAAAAGATTAGTGATGATGCGCACTTAACACTCATCAGGTAGGCATATATTAAGATAACAGTCCCTTCCTTAACACTTAATTTAATTTAATTTAATTTAAACAAATCTTCCAAACTGCAAAATTTGTATGAAAAATTTTAATTAAAAAGCTTTGTTAAAACCTTAATAGTCAGCCATCTGACCTATTCTATCAGGTTGTCTGCATTAGTTTGTCATAAAATCCTATTAGTTTAGTTAGGCGGTATAGCACTTCATTAGTGCACCAATATTCTGAATAATTTTGATCTTTCATGTAGCGTTCCTAATTATTTCTCTAAGGATTAAGATTTGAATTAAAGAATTTTTTTCTTTTTAATTTTTCCACTTTATGTTGGATATATCCTAAATAGCTTTCTAAAAATATCTTATTAATTCTTTCTTATAATTTCGCTTAGTTAGTAACAGTATTTTCATTGGTGTTATTTATTGCACACGTAACATTTTATTCTTCTTTTAGACTATTATTTCCTGTAGCCCTTATTTAATTTAAATTTACTAGTTCTTTTAAATTAATGTTTACTGTTTATTTTAATTTAAGGCTTCATTTTCTACTTCCATAGGATTTGATTGATTATGTTAAAGCGAAAATGGCGTTACCTGAATTTATTATTAAATTTAAAAAATTTTTTGTTCCAGTTTTTTTCTATTTCATATGATGATTAATATTGTTGCTCAAGCAAAGACGTTATTAATTTTTCTAATTTTCCTACTTTATCAGAGAGGTATTTTCAAACATAAAATCTTTTAATGACTTAGAAATATTTCTATTTAAGTTTGTGTCAGAAGTTTTTTTAATTCTGGATTTTCAAGTAGTTAATGTTCGTCATATCAATCATATTTCTCACTTTCACTCATTTTAATTATTTCGCTTTTTAATTTTTTAATTTTCATGTTTAAGTGTTTTGTTCAAAATTCTGTTATTTCTTAGAAGCCATTTTATATATGTAATAATAACTGATTATTTTACACCTTAAAAATTTTATACAAAAATTAAAAGATTTTAATTTAATTTTTTACAGTAAAACCTTAACATACTTAAAAAATTCTTAAAAAGTTTTTTTGTTTAAAAATAATCTAATTCATAAAGATTTATTTTTTAATTAAATTAAATTAAATTAAATTAAATTTAAGTTATTCAGAGAAGGGATTGTTTTCTTAATAGTTTCCTACTCCCTATCCAACTGATAGGTACTTGAACTCTTGGTGGTCTGTTCCTCCAGTCACTTTCAAGTCTTCACAGTGGATTACTCCGAATATTGCTTTTCTTCCTATAAATATTCCCACTGCTAGTTGGGTAGAATTAGGTTAGTTCGTTTCAAATTTTCTTTATCTGCATTTCCTTCAGAGATGGTTTATTCTTCCACAGATAAATCATTTTTTCTTAAAGTATCTTTCTTTAGTTAATTCGATTTGTTTATTCTAGACCTCTTCCAACTCCATTGGAATGGAGTGTGCTGTCTAGATCTTGATGTCATTCTTGATATTTTCCATTTTAAGGTTAATATTGTTTTCAATTTTCTCTAACTTGATGTGCATGCTCTCGTTCATATCATATAGCTATTCCAACTGCCTGTCGAATTCGTCAATTCGAATATTCATGACAGCTTAGTTTTTGTTTCTAGGAGCATGCATCTCCTCGTCGTCCAGGTGTCATTGTTGTTCTTGGGCAAGCTCCATAACCTATTTCTCTAGGTCTTAGTTATGGCTAATTAACGCTATAATTAATTTAGCCATTTCCTCTTTAGCCATTCCGAGTATTTGTTCCTTGTTTATCTCACCGAGGTCCATATATGGTGAGAAGTTCCGAATTTGCGTCTGAAAGTCGCTTATCTTCTGCTTCTTTGGAAGAACTTCCGTTGAGGTAGTAGCATGGCTATGTTTCTGAGGTTGTCTGGGAGGAGTTGTTTAGAGTTATTTTTAGGTCTTCTGGGGAGAATGTTATTATTAGAGGATCTAGGTTTTGGTTTTAGTCTTTAGAACTTCCTGCTTCCTCTCCTCCTTTTAGACTTTGGAGGAGGTGGTGTAGAAACCTTTCTTAAGACTTTAATATTTTTTATTTTTTTATTTTTTAATTAATAAAAAAAACTATTACGTAAAATAAATTATAAAATCTAATAAAAAAATAATAATAAAATAATCTTGATGCTCTAGGATTTTTTAAATCCTTTTTCCACTATACTACGTTGAATATAGATTAAATTAAAAATTTTAAATTCTTTTGGCTATTATTTTCTAATCTTGTTAAGCTTTTTTGATTTCTATCTTTTCTTTTCTTTCCGAGATTGTTTTTCTCTTTCCTATAAACTTCTCAGATAATCATATAGATTGTTTTTCCTGATTTTTCTCTGCTATTATATTTTAAATTTTATTAGTTTATAATCCTTTTTTCAGTGTTAAATTAGAAAGTTAAAAACTACTAATTAAAATGACTAGAATTTTTTTCGAAAAATAACAAAAATGTTCTAAAAGGTAAGTCAAAAAAGCATAAATTATCAGAGTCATTATATTTGGATAAAAACAGATATTTGAAGGAAAAATTTGCAAATAGCAGCAAATAAAGACTCCGAATAAAGCATATAAAAAAATTTAGATTATAGAGCACGTAGCACATCACTGACGCGAAGCTCTTATAATAAACATAATAAAATAAAAGATTAAAAGTAAGAAAAATTTAATTTCTCCAAGTTTATAAGAGATTCGATAACTTATATTAAAACTAGATTAAAGTTATTTTTTGTAATAATCAATAATTTAAATTAATTCTTATGAAAAATAATTTTAAGGTTAAAATTAATTCAGCTTAGTCTATGAAATTTAAGTTAATAATTAAATGAATATTGAATCTTAAAAGACCAACCAATAATAAAATAGTAACCATTAATTAAGAATCAATAAAATTAAAAAAATTATAAAAAATCAAGAATAATAATTTCAAAAGTCAAATAAATGAAAGTTCTATAATAAAACATAGCATATATTTTAATAATGCAATAATTTTACTTAAATAAATAATAAAATTTCGAGTTTGAAAAAAGTTTAAAAATATCCAAAGTCAAGAAAATCTGAAAGCATTAATCTCAAAACTCTAAGCTAAATGACAAGAGTATAATAATGATAAGAAAAGTAATTATAATAATAGGATAAATTAATTTTAGCAATTATTGAGGATTTTCACCTCTTCATGCTGGACACCAGATTGCTCCGGCGTTAAAAATCAAGTTTTAAAGGTCTCTTTTCCTCTCTCCTCCCACTGCTCATGTCATTTCCAATTCTATCTTCATTTCTAATTAAATTTTCTCTTGTAAATCTATCCTTATTCATTTAAGTATAATCTTTCTCTTATTTGTCTCTACTAAATTTGTTTTTTCTTCCTCTACTGTGCTTGTATGGTTCTTTATTTATTCCAGTACTACGTCTTGAAATTTTGGAATTCCTTGCAGCGTCTTCATAAGTGTTCTATCGAATTGCAGTAGTAACATTTCTTCACTACTTTTTGGAGTTTAACCTTAGTCTTCCTATTAGTCTCTTCAATCATCATTGTATCTCCCCTTTGTTCATCAAATTTCTTTTCTAGTATTTCCAGTCTAATACTCATATCAGATTGTTTCTGAAGCTAATTTTAGGATTAGCTACTCTGGTCTTAAGATATGTTTCAGAAAGCGCTTAGTTCTATTTCTTAGGACATAAGTCTGGATTCTATTCCTTCCGCTAGGTTTAGTTTTTCCATCAGTTTCTCATTGTCATTTCTCAGTTTCCTAACCTCTTCCTGGAGGTTTAGTACCACTTTGATGAGCTGTTCCATGCTCATCTGGCCAGAAGGATTGAACTTTGAGATCTCCTGGTGCAGAGAGACTTCATCTGCTTTCTGAGCTTCTCTTCTGAGGTTGGAGTTATCTCATGTGTTGTCTTCTGATCTTGTTTCTGTTCCTCTTCAGGTTGTTAGAATTAAGAAAAAGGTTAGGGTTAAGGGTAAGAAGACTATCCAATATTGGATTCAGGTTTCCTCTCCAACTTTTTGGAGGTGGTGTAGAAACCTCTTTTGAATCCTTCCATTTTTTATTTATTTCCTAGAAAAGTAATTATTAAATTAAAGTGTTAAAGAAGGATCGTCTACTTAAGAGCTTCCTACTTCCCTTGATCTCTAGGTGGTCTTCTTCTCCCTTCACTGTCAAGCTTTCAGAATGGTTGTCTCTTCATATAGCTTGCTATCTTCTTATAAATTTCTCCATTTCTGGTTGGGTAAAATTAGGTTAGGTCATTCCATATTTTCTATTGAATCTCCTTTCTCTTCCAGCATCGTCTCCATAGGTGGTCTGTTCTCCTGCAGATGTAACATTTCTTCCTAAAATATTTCTCTTTAGCTTGCTCAATTGGCTTATTATTCTCTTATTCGATCTCCATTGGGATAGATTGCATAGCCTATTATTTTATTTTAAACATTTTTTAATTCTATTTTCCGAGGCGGTGAGTTCTATTACTTAATCTGCCTTTATAACAAGCTTCAGTGGATAAAAAATAACTAAGGAAAGAAAAATATAACATATGAGTAAAATGAACATTATAAATTTTATCTGCATAAAATACTAAAATTATTTTTGCTTATTTCTGCTTTTTTAAATTTATTAATTTAAAATAAGATTTTTATAAGAGAATCTTAAAATTGATTATTGAAACTAATTAATTGACAAGTAATCTAAATAATTATTTAAAAGCTAAAAATAAAATATCTTAATTTCTTTTGAGATAATATTAAGATTTGAAAATTTTAAGATATTTATGCTGAAATTTTAATATTTAGTTAATTAAATAAAGTCTTATTTACTAGCATGAGATTTTAAGAAATAGATTTAAAACTCTTTTTAAATAAAAATAATTTTTTATAACAAAGTCTAATTAAAAAATGCTTCACTGTCTTTTTACTTATTAGCACAACTCTCGAAATTAATAATTTATTATGCATGTATAAATTTGAACTTATTCATCTTCCTAATTTAAGCAGTTATAAATTTGAATTAGCTTTTGTATTTATTACATTTATTTCTAATTATTTTTATTCTTTTATCATGTATTATAAGTTTATTCTTTTCGAATAAACTGATGCAAGTGTCAAAATTTATCAAATTTAAGCAACTTTTTTTAAAAATCTTCCTTCTTAATTCGAATTTGTTTATTTATTATAAAAGTTACACTTACTTAAATTATGTTTAAGATACTTGGTAAATTTTCTCTTTTAATGATTCTAAAATAAAAATCAGAAAAGGAATTATTAGAATGTCGGAACGCAGAAGCTTTCTATTTTTAATTATATGAAATTATCAGGAAACTAAATAAACTTATACTGTTTAAAATCTGTCTTTTTAAATAATATTTCTAAGAGATATAACGAACGATGATGTTTTTGTTTATTATAACTAAAATTAAACAAGTAGATTAAATTTATTTTTAAGATATGATATCTAAGAGTCTACAAAACCTTTCTTGCTTGAATAAACTAAAGTTAAATAGAGATTTCATCGTATAACTTAGAGCCTTTTATTAATAAAAACATTTTTTAAATAAAAACATTTGAATAAAAGTAATTAAGGGTAATTTCTTAAATGTTTATTTTGTAAAATTAAACATTTTAAATTGTTAAAACAGGATAAAATAATTTAATCATCAAAGCAAATTTAACAAATAAATTTATAGCTACAATTTGACAAAAATATTCGAAAAAACAATCTTTTTAACATATCAAAATACGTATGAAATTATTTAAAGAGGTAGCTTTATTTAAATATATATTTGTTCATTTTATTAGGATATTTCTAAACTTTTAATAAATTTTGATAAACTTAATTTTTTTGATTTAGATTTTCATCCTTAATTATTATTCATTAAAAATAAAGCCTCTCTTTATTTTTATTTGCCTAATACTTAGCCTTATTCAGCTGATAATAAATACTTGAATAAAAAACTTAAAAATTAGTTTCAATTCAGTGGTATTTAACTAAACGATAAAAAGTATCATATATATTTTAAGTCCATATATTTATATTTCTTATACTATTTACTTTTTATTAATTCATATATCTTTAAGGATTTAAGTTATATTAAATCTACATTTAAATATAAATATATTGATATTATTAACTTTTACATTGCCACAATTGAAAGAGAAGTGCAAAAATAAAATAATATAAATTTTTTTTAGCTAAGCTTTGATAATTATTTCAATTGTTATAATTTTCTATAAAGTTAATAAAATATTAAAACTAAAGCTTCTAAAATGGTATCTAAATATCTAGGTGTATTTTTTATAAAATATTACTTACTATATAATAAAATAAAATTTGATTCCATTTCATCTAAGATTTTTATTTAGGTAAGAAACTAAAATAGCAAACCAAAAAAATTTAATAACCAAATAGAAAAAATAACAAAATAAACCTGCACAACATAGTTTTATATAAAGCCTAAATTAAGCATAATCATTATCATTATCTTATATTTATCTTAAATAAAATTTAATAAATAATAACTCTCAAAAACATTTTGCTTGAAATTATTAAATTTCAGGTATATAAATTAGAGATGTGAAGCAATTGTAAATTTGTCATTTCTAAATTTAAATTTTAATATGACTTTAATGATTAGATGTGTAGTTATAAAGAAGCAGATATTATTAAAAAGAAATAATGAAAATAAATATAATGCAAAGTATGATGCTAATTGTATTTTAAAATATTACATATGTATCTAATAATTAACCTGCTTATTTAAATTCAAAAGACCTTCGCTATATCATATATATTTATTATTTTATTATACTTAGTTAAAACACTTATGTATTCTTAGAAGGATGTTTAGATACTAACTAATTTTTATTTAGCAAAAGAATGAAGTAAATGTAAAAAAGAAAAAAGTATTGTAAGTCAAAATTATATAACTTTTAATATTTAACTTTATATAATAAGCTTAAAAAAGTATAATACATCTATAAGTTAAAGTAAGCTAAAAAAGCTTTTATTTTAAAATTTTCTTTCACTTGTATTTTTTATGAAATAACTATTAAATGAAGCTTAAACTATTTCCAAATAAATAAAAGCATAATCTAAATTTCACTTTAGAATAGATAAAATATTTTTAATTAATTTTCTTATTAATTAGGCTAAGAAGCATAGATTCTAAACTTTAAGAGGAAATTATTCAATTAAAAACCAAATTTTAGTCCTACTATTTACAAATAATTATTAGTTATTAGGTAAACTAGCTCAAATGATAGTCATGATAATTTTAAAATAAATAAGTTAAAACATACCTAAAAATATGTGTATAATTATAATTAAATATCTACAGCTTAAAAAACTTAAGTTACAATAATTTAAAGATATAAAAGGTTATAAAGCATCTATATTTATTAAGAATATATAATAATATACAGGAGTTTTACAAGGCTTATTTAAAAATAAATTTATGAAATTTACTAAATTAAATATTTTTGCTTAGATGCATAAGTTTAGATTGTAGTTGCTTTATTCGAATGTATTTTATAAAAAATTTATTTAATAAATTTATTTCAGAATTTTCTTCGTCTAATTGATTTATTAAAGCTTAGATAAACTAAAAATTACTAAGGTAATATAATTCAATAATAATATGCTTAATTCATTTCATTTTATTTGTCGACCTAAGAGCAAAATAAAATTCGCAAGCATTAATGTAATTCAAATACAGCTAAGAAATATCTTTAATATGATTATTTAAATCCCTTATATCCTAAACCTTTAAAATTGATGACTATTAACTTTTATTTATCTCAAATTCTTAAATTTAAAAATAAAAATAATACATTTTCAGAAATTTTAGTTCTTGTTTTTAAGACTTACTACAAAGAATCCATGCAATCATTTATTTTGCTTGCATTATTAAAATGTCTTAGTATTTTAATTATTTCCTGTCTTTATTTGCTCAAATTCTATCTTATAGTCTTTCTTTTACAAATCAAAATAAAGTTATTTATTTTACGTATTGTTTGTCTAATAATATCATTATTTTTATAAAAAAAGTGTAAATATCTTATGTTTTAAAGCTTATAAAAAAGAGAATAATAACCATGATATATTCATTTATATTTAATAAAAACTAAAAAGGTTCTAATAAATTATTTAATTTTACAAGCTTAAACTATACCAGTGATAGGATCATTTTAGATTATATTAAAAGACTTTAAAATAAAAAGTTATTGAAAGCATCATAAATATCCAATTTATTAAAGCTTAATATAATAAACCCATATAATCTTTATTTGAACCATTTTAATTATAAATTCATTGTGCTTCATAAAAGAAATATCTGTAATAGTAAACCTATAAATATGTTTCATAATGCTTGCACAAAACATCTAGTGTCTTTATGTAATATTAAACTAGATAAAATATTGGTAAATAAAATTAATGTATATAAAGAGATAAATAACTCTAATAAGTATAATCAATGAAAAATATAAACCTAAAATCACTATTAAATTTCTAGATAGTAGATAACCCTAGCTTAAAATCCTATGCTTATAAGTTTTTAAATATGTCTTACATTAAAATAATTAAAAGCACAAAAGACTTAATATATGTGACATAGTGTATATGGATATCTATAATTAAATAGAATCAAGCATATGAATTTAAAATTTGTTTCATTAGTTATATTTAAGCCCTGCTTTCTTTAAAAAATTATAAAATAAATATGGGAAGCATTTCGAACAAAATCTAAAATATGGGTCTTATTTGTACAACATGTTCTTAAGGAGAAGAACGTGAAATTGATAGGATTGATGCTATTATGAGAAAGTAGGAATCAGAAAAAACTCAGGAGATCAATCAACCTTAAATTACTATCCAAGCATAACATTCTGATATGCTTTATAATGAAGATGAAAATTAGCTAAATCAATGGTAAAAAGAAAATGAAAGCAAATACAATTATGAATAAAAAACATGTGCGATTTCGTTTGAAAACTTATAATGATCACCTTTAAACAAAATTTAAGAAGGTTGGTCTACGTCTGAAAAGATCGCACAACTTAACATAAGCCCATCTATGTTTATAAGACGAAATTTTTGTGATGTAAAGTAAAATTATAATATGATAAAAAAACTTGGATAAGGTTCTTATGGATACGTTTGACTAGCTGAAAATGTGTAAACTCATGATTAAAGAGCAATAAAATCAATCGATAAAACTAAAAATTGCTATTAATAATTCCTCGAGTAAAAAATTCTTGCAGGCCTAGTAAGTTAATAATATATAGGATCATCCTAATGTGTTAAAGTTGTATGAAATATTTGAAGATGATAAAAAAATCCATTTAGTAACAGAGTATCTTACAGGCGGAGATTTATTTGATCGCACTATTAAAAAGAAATCAATTTCAGAGCTGGAAGCAAGAGATATAATGAAATAAATTCTTTCAGCAGTAACTTACTGTCATTCCAAAGGAATAGTTCACCGAGACTTGAAACCAGAAAATATTATGTTTGAAAGTCCTCCTCCATGTAATAACCTTAAGATAATAGATTTCGGAACATCTGCCATAAGACAAAAAAATAAAAGAATGCAAACTTTATAAGGAACAATAATATACATAGCTCCTGAAGTTTTAAGTGGAAATTACAACTAAAAATGTGACATATGAAGCTGTGGTGTGATACTATATTTCTTGCTGTGTAGAGAATTTCCTTTCGAGAAATAAGATGTATAAAATAGATTCAAAAAGAAAAATAATTTTTCAATGCACTAAGACGTTTGATTATAAATCTCTAACGAGTGTAAAGACTTACTTCAAAGTATGATAACCATGGACATAAATATGAGAATAACTGCAAAAGAATGCTTAAAACATAAATGATTCAGAAATAAGAGTTAAAAAAATATTGAGCTTAGTTCGTTTGAAAATTTAAGATAATTTTAATTGAGCAAAAAGATACAAATATTAGTTATGAAATATTTTGCATTTTATAAAGAGCCATAAGAAGAAATAGAGGTATTGAAGAAATAGTTTCTGCAAATAGATTAAAATGGAGATGGAAGACTTTCTAGAAAGGAATTTATAAACGCATACTAAAAATTCAATATTTCTATAGAAATAATTGAAGAGATATTTAACAAGATTGACACGGATAAATCAGGCTATATTGAATGAAACGAGTTTATAACAGCGAGCATGAATAAATGAAAAGTGCTTACAAGAGAAAATTTAGAAATATTATTTCAGCAACTAGATGTTGATAAAACTGGGAAAATAAATCGAGAAAATATAAGTAGCTTTTTCGATGGATAAGTAGATATAAACACAATAGAAGAGATTTTAGATGAAGTAGACGAGGACAAAGACGGTTTTATCGATATAAATGACTTATAGAATGCGATCCACTATAATATTGATGTATAATGAGAATAGTTTAGTAAAAAAGTTTTTAAGTTAATTATATTTTGTTCTTTATCAACTTAATTATCATTTTTATAAATTAAAATTTCTTATATTCTTTATAAAACTTTTCGATTTTTTCTAGTTTTTATACCACTTATTATCTTAACTAATAACTTTAAAATAGAGTACAAAAATGTTTATTATATTTTATATCTAAATCTAAATTTATTATTTTTAATGAAAAGCAAACAAGGTATGATAACATTTTTTGGGAAAAGCAAAAGTAAAGGTTTATTAATATTTTTTGTTTAAGCTATGGGATCAACACATTAATGCTTGCTCTTATTATACTAAAATGAAAAATTAAAATATCTTATTAATAAAAGCTTAATGAAATACTAAGCTAAATCAGCAGCTTAGAATTTATTAATATTAATTGTTGTGCGAAATAAATTATTAGATGTATATTAAATTATTATTCAGTTGCCTAAAATAATCTATTAACATAAAAATAAGTCTATTGAAGGATATTTCTCAAATTTCAAATTCTTTTTTAACATATATAATGCTTCATATAATCACTGCTTTAAAAGATTCAATTACTCATTAAGTTATGCTTGATCAAAATTTTATATTTAAAATTATTTCTTAAAAATACATTTATTTATTCGGCTAAATTTTACTCTGAATGATTTCTCGTATAACGAAAAATAATTCTATTTGAATAAGAAAATTGAGTAATAATTTCCTAAGTATTAAAAATTCTATTTGATTTATTCATTTTAATTTTAATAAATCTTATTAAGAATTTAAATAATAAAAGAAGCTTTAATAAATATATGAATTTACTCATTTTTATAGGTTTTTATGTTCTAAAAATAAAATATAATAAGCTTTTCTATTTGTGTTAAATATTTTCTATATTAATAATATTATATTAAAAAGAAAAATAATAAGCCTTTTATAGAATACGAACTTAGATATTATTTTTTAGAGCCGATTTAAAAATTGATAAATAATCTTAAATAATTTAATGTTTTTGCTATAAGAAAATTATCTTATAAAAAATAATTGAAAAATTATAAAAATATTCGTGAATATTATTAAAGAACTTCATTAAGGACTCTTTAAGGATTGCAAAGAACAATAATTTTTTAGTTTTTAAATATTTATAAAATCTGATATTTATCACTAAGCTTAATATTTTTAAAATAATTATTTTAAATATATTTAGGTTAAATTAATTTAAAATTTTTTGGTTTCTTAGAATATTTTTATCATAATATACAACTTTTATATGTTTAGATTTTTAATTTTTTTGCTTTTCTCTTTTCTACATTTTCTATATAAATATTTTAAGTTAGAGACTTATAGTCTATTTTTAAATTCAACGAAAAGTAACTAAAATGGCTAAAAAAAATTTAGGATAAAACTTTTTAAATTTGAAGATCGATTTTTATTTTTCATATATATATTTTAATATATTTTTGGTTTAAAAATTCGATTATAAAATTTTATTTCATCTATATTCAACTTCTAGTGCTTTGCTATTTCAAAAATTTAACTATTTAAGTTATAAATTTAAAACTATTATTTTAATAATTTGATAATTATAACTACTTGAAGATATTAAAAGGCTTTCTAAATTTAAATCCTAGTATAATAATTGTAATGATTTATAAATACAAATATTGCTTGCTACTTTTAAAGTTAAAAATAGCCTTTAAATTTTTAAACTTGCTATATCTGTTTGTAATCAAGTAGAAAAATAAAAAAAATATTAATTTTCTAAATTTAATTTTAGTAAAATATAATTGATTATTTTAGTAATTGGAAAATAGTTAGAGCTTTGCTTATGATTAATTACATTTTAAGTTTGATTCTATCTGATCTCTTTTATGAATTTTCTACTTATTTTTATATTCCTTTAAATCTTGCTGTTAATTTTTTTGGTTTTTATATCAAGTTTCATAAAATAAAAGAATTACATTTTCTGAATTTTTTAACTTCCAAAAAGTTATTTTTATAAAATTAATACTTAATCAAATTTATAAATCACTAGTATATTTCTAAAAAGTTTAAACAAAATTAAGAGAAATATAGATATATGCAAATGTAAAATAAAAGAATAAACTTAAATAAATCTCATTATTTAAAATTTTGCTGTTCTGTTTTATAAATTTTAGTTAATAATTTTTCTAAGATATTTTTTTATTTTTTACAACTATTATGTTTGATTTTTGTTTAGAGATATGATTCTCCAAAAAGCAAATATTTATTCTATATGAATATTAGTATTCATAAAATTACCTTTAGTCTACTATATAAATACATAATTTTAGTTTAAATGTTTGCGAAAATAAATATAAATATGCACATAATAAACCTCTCATTTATACATAATAATAATCATTTTAAATATGATATAGCTAATATGATTTTTATCCTTAAAATACTTAATAGCCTAAGCAAATATTTATAAATTATAGTAATTTTTTGTTTGAATATAATTTAAAAAGATACCTTTATGAAGATGCTTTTTATTAATTTGAATATAAATTTAATTCAATTTAACTTTAAATTTAAGTAAATTAATATTTTAATGTGTTTTTTGGTTCCTCTTTATAGATAGTAAAGTTATTATAAAATATAAAGTTAGATTGATATGAAATTACTATTAAATCCAAAATAACTTAACTTAAAAATTAAAAAAAAATGAATATACTTAAAAAAGAAGCAATCAAATCTATGATGATTAATTGAAATACCTTTGTTTATAGCTAAATATATATTACTAAAGTAAAAAATAATTACCAAAGATATTTAAATTTTATAAATATATTAATTATAATTTGTCTGATATTTTAACTGTGGGATAAGATGCTTAAAAAATTTTAATTAAATAGAAAAACTTTTAAATAGAGATTTAAGTTCTTGCTTATAAAAGTAGCATGTATATTTAAATTTAAATTAAGTCTAAATATTGATAATGATATTGCATTAATTAGTTTGCTTTTAATATTTTCGTATTTTGCATTTAAAATTTTGACTGAAAATTATTTAAGAGCAGATGTAGATTAAATTCTTCTTTAATAAATATTGATGATTTAATTTGAGAGTCAAAACCAAAAACAATTTTAATTAAATGTAAATAGATTTAGAAACACTGAAAAAGGTATTCAAATTTTAAATAAAAAAAGCAATATATCTTATAGAGAAATTCTTTTTAGGTGCTTTAATTTAAGTATATAAAATAGAAGACACAAAAAAGGCAAAATTTAAGATAGTTTAAAGTTATTTATCTTTGTAAAAGTAAAACTTATATAAAAATTTTCTTCTTTTAATAAAAAAAACTTGGAAAAATTTTAAGCATTTTTACATAGAAAAATAGAGAACTCTGGTATAAATCTCAATAAATCTAGCCCATTAAGCGAATATCTATCTTTTGTACAACTCCATAAAAGAATACTTAGCAATTTAATTTAAGTTTTAAAAACTTAATTTTTAAAGTTATATCAAGGCATTTATTTTTTCTCTATTTAAGCAAGAAAATTATTTTTAATATATGAGTTACATAGAGAAATTAGTTAAATATAGTCTGTTTAAGAATCCTTTAAACCAAAAATTTGAAATAGAAAATATGAACTAGAGAGTTAAATCGATTATAAAGGATTATGAATAACAAAAAATATTTTTGTTTGAAGAAGCAAATCAAACCAATACAAAGGATTATTTACTTTTTAGTTGAAGTAAGCATAAGAAAACGTCTTTAATTATAAAATAAAAGCAAGTTCCAAAATTTTGTGTCTTTCTAATTTATTATTTAAAGTTTATGTTGTATATTTTTAGCATACTTGTTCTTATAATCTTAAAAAGTTGCTTTACTTTAATTAAAAGTTAATTAAAGCAAAAATTTAATTTATAAAATTATTTTATTTGAAATTATGGAAAATCTTAAAGATCAAAATCAAAGCAAGGAGAATAATTTCTTCTTAATTAATTTAAAAAATAATTTTTTCTCATTAAATGTTTATTTGATTTAAAAATAAAAATTATAAAAAAATGCATGCAATATATCAAAAGGCTTTGATTATAGCTTTAAACATAAAATACATAAACTTTTTATCTAATCTTAATTTTATTCTTTTGTTTTTATATTTTTTAATGCTTTAAATAGATTTTAGAATGTAAGAATTTAAATCTTAAAATATCTAAATGTTCAATTCTAAATTTATTTAATAAACTTATTATAAAAAACTGATTACCTATTGAAATATAAATGAGGAAATTTCTAAAATTATTTAATTATTTTAAGCTTTCTACTTTAAATTTTTATAAATAAATTGGATTATAGAGTGTGTAGCACTCTCTTTGGTACGCAGCTCTTACAATTAATTTTATTTAATGTCGAAAAAAAATTTATGGGTCTCTCTATCCTTGTTTTCTCTTCCTGAATACGTCCCTGTAATTTTTACTTCAAAAGCATAGGATGCAATATGCGATTACGGGTAAATCTTTCCCCGACCTATGATGAAGAAGGTTTTCTCCTGGTATTCAGAGTTCTCCAGCTTGTCAAATCTTCCTTCTCTTGTTATCGGCTTCTCTTTCTCCGATTTATCCTCAGTCCGCGCTCATTTTTTAGTTGCCTTGCTGGGCTTCCAAGCAGTATCCGAAGGAAAGGGCTTTCCACCTTATTTAAAAAATGATACATAATAAAACATAAATTGTAAAATGACATTTAATAATTATTCTATTTTATATATTTTTCAATTTAATTTTTAATGTTTGTAAATTAAAAATTTAATAAAGCAAAGAAAATAATTTAACAATCTATATAAATATATCTTTTGGTTTAATTTTATTCGATTTTAATTATTAATATATTTAAGTCGAATGGAGCTGCGAGTGGGAGGAAAATATAGACTTGGTAAAAAAATAGGGACTGGATCTTTTGGTGAGATTTATTTAGGTACAAATGTTCAGTCAAATGAATAAGTTGCTATTAAGCTTGAATCTGTTAAAAGTAAACATCCTCAATTGTTATTTGAGTCAAAAATATATAGAATTTTATAAGGTGGAACAGGAATTTCAAATATTTTTTGATATGGAGTAGAAGGGGAATACAATGCTATGGTAATGGAACTACTTGGGCCAACATTAGAAGATTTGTTCAATTTAAAAAATCGAAAATTAACTCTGAAAACTGTAATTATGATAGCTGAACAGATTATTTAAAGATTGAAGTTCCTTCATACCAAACATTTCATTCATAGAGATATTAAACCCGAAAATTTCTTAATAGGCTTAAAAAAAAATTCAAACTTAATATATTTGATTGATTTTGGTACTGTTAAGAAATACAGAGATCCTAAAACTTAAAAGCATATTCCATATTAAGAAAATAAAAATTTAACAGGAAATGCTCGCTACTGTAGCATCAATACTCATTTAGGAATCGAACAATCGAGACGAGATGATCTTGAAGCTTTAGGTCATATATTAATTTATTTTTTAAGAGGTTCTCTTCCTTGGTAAGGATTAAGAGCAATTACAAAGAAAGAAAAATATGAAAAAATAATGGAAAATAAAATGTCAACTCCAATAGAAATATTATGCTAAAATATGCCTCCAGAATTAAGTATTTATATGAATTATTGTAGAAGTCTACGATTTGAAGATAGGCCAGACTATGGACATTTATAAAATATATTAAGAGATTTATTTTATTAAGAAAATTATTAGTTTGACTCTGTTTTTGACTGGGATATTTTAAAAAATGTAAGATATTTTTCTATAAAATTAGATTAAAAAAAATAAGAAAGAAAAATAGAAAAATTAAGAAGAGATAAAAGAAGAAGAAGAAGAAAATAATCAGAGTAAAAAATCCATAAATTAAAATAAATGATTCAAAATTATTTAATTGTCTTTTATTTAAAGAATTAAATCAAAGATTTACAACTTATAAAAATAAAGAAGTTAATATTATTTAAATTTTTTTTAATTATCATAAAAAATATTAAAATGTGATCCCATGCTTCCTCTGAAATAAAAAAAAGTTTTTCGAAACACTTAAAATCTAAAATATAATTTATAGCAATAAAAATATTTTTAAAATTATTCAATAATAAGATAATTAAAAAATTCTAAACATTTAGTGAAATTAAAAAATTTTATTTAATTTAAAGTCAGCAGGGATTATTTTATAGTTGTTTTATTTATCTACAAAATAATTTTAAATTTAAAAATTAATAATTAAAAATTAAACAAATTAATTAATTATGTTATTTTACTTTTTAATTTCATTTTTTTATTTGATAATTAATTTTTTTATTTTTATTATATTAAACTTTTTTAAATTAAAAAAAGTGAGTCCTCATCTTTACCCATAGTTTTTTTCTTTTTATTATTCTCTTAAAGAATTATTTTAAAAATTTTAAGAATTTAAAATAATAACCCGCAACTACCTATAATTAATTTATTACTTTATAAGCAACAAATTTCCGAAATAAATATATTTCAATTATTTAAAAAAATAAATAAATTTAAATAATTTTATTATTTTTTAAGATTTTTTATATAAAATATTAATAAAACATATAATAGATATATTATTCTCTATCTTTTACAAAACTTTAAGAAACAAATTTTAATTATATTTAATTAATTAATCAAAAATTTCTTTATATATTTTATATAAAGTTTAAAAACTCAGAACATTGTTTAAAAATTACCTGTTTTTAGAATGAGTACAAAAATTTAATATTTAGCATTTATAATTTTTTTAATATTATTATAATAAAAAATTTCGTTAAATTTTTAAGGAAAATTATGTTTTTTCAGCTAAATACATTATTAATATGAGATATCTAAATTTAACTGTTATTATATTCCGTCTTTATTCTTGATTTAGTTATAAAAATTTAAAATTAAATTTAATCTTTTTAATTTTTATATTTAATTTACTGTTTTTTTATAATTTTTTTTAATGCCTTTAATAAATTAAATCTAAAGGCATTTTAAATGGATTAATACTAGAAAATTGATTTTTTTATTATTTATTGCATTATAGATAAAAATTCTAAATTAATGACTGATTTCAAATAAAATTTAAATATATTTTAAATAATGTTTATAAGCTTTATTTTTAAAAATCTATAACAAATTAAAACCTTATTTCTTTTTATATTTTTTATATTTTTTAATTTAACTTAAAATGCTTAAATTTAAGTTAATTAAGTTAAATTTTATAATAGCTTAAATTAATTTTTTAGATAAAATGAATATAAATTTTTTTATCTTTTCTTGATATTTAAATAGATTAAAGATATATTTATTTATGATATTCTCACAATTCTTAGTTTATAAATTTTAATTTAGATTTATTTTTTTGACTGATATATTCTATATTTTATATTAAAAAAGTAGAAAACATAATTAGTCTTTAGATTAATGAAAATGTAATCAATAGTATTTTATTATTTTATAATTAAATTAGATTTAAGAAATTTTTTTATTTTATTTAAAATTTTTATCTTTTTAAAATAAAAATTTTGTAACATAATTTATTAGCAAAATTTATTAACGTAATTTCACTTTTATTTATTTTGCCACTAATCAAAAACTTTAAAGTTTAAAATCATCTTAATTTTTATTCCATTTCTAGTCTTCTTCTAAATCTTTTCTTAGAATAAATATCTTGCAGTACTCCATTCACCCTTTTAAATGCAAATTATCTTGCTTCAATTGAGTTCGATTCCAAACATATTCAAATTCCTTCCTTTTTGAGTAAATGAGATTTTCTTAAAGAGTTCATTTCCTATGTAAATCTTTTTCTGTATAATAAACCTTCTGGAGTGCAGTATAGATTACTTATGGATTTTCATAACTTAAAACTTTCAAGTTTTTATTTTTATCAGAATTTTCAGAAATATTTAAAATGTGATCATATTTCCTGAAATATCAACATTACTTTCTATTCTTTACTATCGGAATTATTTCTGGCTGAGAATTCGGTTCTGCATCTATGGGTCATTTGCTATTGTATTTTTTAGAATAAGCCTTCAGTAAATTCCGCTTATCGATTAAATTTGAATTCTATTTGCTCAATTTTCAGATTGATTAGTTGGAAATTTTCATTTTTTAGTTTTTATGTGCTAGACACTAAATATGCAATTTTTTCTTCAAGCTCTTATACGTTTCTTAAAAGTTTTAAATTCTCCTATTACATAACTTTGAATTCTAAGAGTACATTTTGCTAATCGTAATTTGATTGGGATGAATTCTGCTTAAAAGAGACTTTTCGCAAGAAATTTTCCATTTTTTATATAATATTAAAATTTTATTTTATTTTAAGATTTTTATTAAAAAATTGTAGGATATAAGTTTTTATAGCATAATTATTAATTTTTTATTTTTTTAATTTTAATCTTCTGTATCAATTTATTTTTAAAGATAATTTAAAAACTAATTTTTTTATCTATTTTCATTAATTTATTATAAAATAAACTGTTTATTTTATAATAAATTTTAAGTTAAGGTATGTTTATATTTTGCAAGTTTTATTATATGTTTTTATTATTATTATTAAAATTCTTGTAGCATCCGCCAGATTATCACTTATTAAATGTTTTAAAGTTTAGATTACTAGATTTTTACAACTCTAGCACTCGTATATCTAGCTCCTCATCTACCATAATAAATTGTTTCAGATATAATCCCAAGTTATTCTGATTTAAGTTTTTTTTCAATCTGAAGATTTCTCCATTCTTTCTACACCAAATTTAGTTTTTGTTCTTTCTTATTTGGTATTTTACTTACCTATTCCATTATTATTCATTCAATTTTTTTAATTCGATATAATTTTCTACAGGAATAGTTAACTCTTGTGATAGTAACATGGATTCTTTACAATAGATCTTTTTTCTGTTTTCTTTGTTATTAATGTAGTCTTTTCTTTCTCCATCTTATTGGAGATTGCATTCTAGTATGATGGGATCAGGTAATTTGGAGGCTTTTCAATTTTTAGCATATGCTTTCAATCTACTAGTTTTAATCTTAAATTCCCTGCATCTAGGAATTCGTCTGGCTGAACTGTTCTTGCTAATATTTCCGTAGAGCATCTTTTTCCTCTCTTAAGTTGTCATCTGAAATCTAAAGATCTTGTAACATTTGCTAATTCTACTCAATTAGCTTCAATTTTCCTTTCTGAGCTTCTTGACCTTTTCCAAGAGATTTAGCATTTCTTAATGAGTTATTTCATGCTCATCTAGCCAGAGGGATCAAATTCTGAGACCTTCTGATGTTAGGCGGACTTACCTACTTCCTCGATTTCTCCTCCGATGTTGGTGTTAGTGCGTGAGTCACTTTCGGAAGCTTCTTTTATTCCTCTTAGTGTTGCTAAATTATTGAATCCTGTTTATTTGAAGCAAGATTGAAACTTTACTGAAGTCTGTAATTTTTAAGCTAATTTTTTCTGAGTGATTTTTAAAGTTTTTAAGATTTTGCATAAAATAAATTTTAAATTTAAAAGAAATAATTATTTTATATTTCTTTGAAAAATTTGATATTAAATAGTTAAAAATATTGAAGCTTTAATTCAAAATAACTTTGATGATTAAATATCACTTATGATTCTTATTAAAGATAGAACCTTTCACACATTCATAAAATATGAAAGTTCTCATATGTGCTAAATATAATTAGAATTAAGAAATAAATATCTTTTAAATTCACTTAAAATAGACAAATTTAAAATTTTATTCTAAATTTTCCCTAAAGAATTTTTATTATATTCATAAAATGATTAAAACTTAAGATAAATTTATAAGTATATAATATATAAACAAAAATAATTAAAATATGAAATATTTGTATTATATAGATAGATTTTATTTTTATGATTACTTAAACAAAAAATTGTCTTTCAATTCATATAAAGTTTACACATTTACTATCATAGCTAATTGTAACAAAAAAATGTAAATAAATATTTATAATCTGTATGAAATTGATTAAATAATTTCTGTTATAAATTGAAAGATTTTAAAATATTTATTTATTTATTTTATCACTTCTTTTTCTATAATCTTCTTTAATCTTTATAAATGTTTAATAAAAGTAATTTTTCATTTAAAAACATCAAAAAGATATACTATTATCATTAATAAAGTTGATGCTCTAAATCTTTTGATAGTTTTTTTTATTTTTTTTATTTAAGTTCAAATATTTAAATTTTTAGCATAAAATGTTGATATTGAAAATATTAAGATTCTAAAATTTATAGTTATTTCATAAAAATAATTAGAAAATATTAATATATTAAAGATTTAAAGTCTTTATTATAAAT
Organism: Loxodes magnus; assembly: GCA_946699065.1. NCBI lineage: Eukaryota > Ciliophora > Karyorelictea > Loxodida > Loxodidae > Loxodes > Loxodes magnus. Next base: position 100,144 of record CAMPDV010000517.1, on the reverse strand, counting down.
AATTTAATTTATAATTTTAAGATTTAAAATAAGTTAGAAGCAAATGCTAAATATCTTTCTTATTATAAATAATTTTTTTGTTTAAAAATGTTGCTGAAATAACTCTAGCATGAAATTGAAAATCATGCTAAGAATTAAAAATAAATACATCCTACTTTGACTCTAAAGAAAATTAAAAAGCAAAGATAAGAAAAATAGATAGAGATTTATAATTAATGACTTAATAAAGTAAATAGAAACTACTAGATGATTCTAAAAAGAGAGATTAAGAAGAAAGTTTTAAAATTAGAAATAACTTTTTAGTATTTGGTAAAACAAGATAAATCATAATAAACCAGCTTAGCAATCCAATGAAAATAAACCAAAGGTACTAAAAATCGATAAAAGAAATAAAAATTAGAAGAAATATCATTTTTAATTCGAAAAGGTAGATTATGAGATATTGCTACAAATTTAATTAAAAGGAGACTATTTACATATGGAGAAGCAGAAAAGTATACGGTAAAAGATATCAAAAATATAGCTGCTTTAAGAAAAAGAATCTAAAAAATAAAATACTGGGTTCATTTTAAGCTAGTTCTATTTCAATATAACAAATACTCTTAATCAAACATATTAATAGAATTTTTATTGAAGTAAACTTAAAATTAAATTGGAACTTTGTTTTACCTCTATGAAAAAGATAACTTTTGTGCCTGTTTATCTACAATAATTAAAAAATATAAAATTTGAAAAAAAATGTTTATTTGCTTTAATAAAATTTAAATATTTTAGCCTTAATAAATTTAAAATAATTAAATGAATTACTAGAAAATGATTAAAATTGAAAAAAAATAAAGAGTAAATTTAAATTAAAAATAATATAAAGTTATCTATTTTTAAAACTTATTTTAGCTTATATAAATTATTTTAAGCTTTCATTAAATATTTCAATCAAATAATCGAAATTATAATTTTGACTAATATTTAACTTTTATTTAGAGTGTAACACTAAATCTCCAAATTAATATTATTTTTTATTTGTAAAATGTATTATAACATTAAATAAAAAATAAAAGAAAGACAAATGATATAAAGAAAGATCTAGCAATAAATGATATAATATTCGAATATTTAATTGGATTTCTTTTTTAATAAACAATAGTTAATTTCTTCTTATATTAATCTTAGAATATGTATTTTGTTTATTATTATTTTTCTGACTAAAAATTAAAAATTCTATTTACTATTTTCTTTTTTTTTAACTTTAAATAAATAAATAAAAATTATTATAGAGCGCGTAGCACCTCATTGGTGCGCAGTTCTTTCAATATTAATATTTAATATTAAGGAAAATGTTCTCATATTTCTTGTTAAAATGCTAGAGATCCGATGAGTCATATCAGCTTCTCCAAATAGAGAATCTTCTTATCAAAATTATTCTTAAATCTTGAGTCAAATACTTCAGTCTTCTTGAATAAGGTCCAAATAAGAATTAGTTATCAAGTCGGTAATTAGAAGGCCCGTCAGTCAAACTTTCATACTGCTAGAGAGAACCCTCGAGGTAAGCAAGTAGGTATGCCTCAACGGAGCTTATCCACCCTTCTCCGTGGTGGCATCTAGTGCGAGATTACTCGCAATGCGGTATACACTGCACCAGATTACCTACTAATTTGTCTGACGCTGCCGACATCCATTTTATATTATAATAATATTAATGATTTTTAATATTAAGAATTTTTACTTAAATAGAATTAAACTTCAATTAATTTAAAAACACAATAAAGTAACTATGCTTTGACTATTAATTGTTAATTAAAATAAAATTATAACTTACTTTAAAGTATTATTAATAATAACAACTAAATAGCTAGTTCATTTGTTATATTTTTGTAGAATTAATTCTGAATATCAATGAAATTTTATTTGAGTTATTTCAAGGTATTTTACAAAAGTAACTAGTCTCTTAGAAATATAAAAGTCATAATAGAGATTTGAATTTTTTAATGTGCTAGCAGAAGAAAATTAAGAGTTAAATGTTAGAATAAATGTAAAATAATAAAAGTAATATTTAAGTAATTAGCTCTATTTATATACATTTCTTATCTAAAATATTCTTTTATAATTATATTATTTATCTATATTTATTTCATCTGTTTGTTTACTAAAATAAATATAAATATATGAAAAAAGGAAATTAAAAAAAATATTCGACTGTCTATAAGTTAGGTAAGGAATGCAAAAAGAACAAAGAACTAGAGAAGAAGCAGAAATCAATAGCTCATTCATCAAGTTCATCTTCATAAGGCAAAGTAATGGCTTGACAAGTTAATGTAAGTACTTCACTTTTAGCCGAAATGGAAAATATTAAAAATTTAATTTCTAAATATGAAGAACAAATAAACAATCAAGGAGAAAGAATCAAAGAGCTTATGAATAGCATTGAGGACCAAAAATATGATTTCCTTATTCTTAGGCAATAACTTACATAAAACAATGTTGTGATAGAGCAATAACTCTATATTCAGTTTTAGAAAAATTTAAAGCAAGGAGTAAATATGAGTATCGAATTCCTCAATTCTTAAACTAAAGATCAAGAAATAATTATTGAATAAAATAATTATAAAAATCTAACTCTAAGAATAGAAAAAATTTAAAAATTAGTTTTTCCTTTGTGGATAAAGAAAAAATAGATAACATTTTTGATGCGGTAACTCGAAATATCTCTTATTAAAATGCTAAAAATAATAAAATTTGTAAAAAAAAATCAAAATATGAAGAATGTTGAACAAATTTTAAATAACCGATTTTTGAAGTTGAAAATAGAAGTTTTTTAATAGAAACATGAAAAATTTTTGAGGTAGTCACCTAATTAAAAAAATGGTCGTGATATACATCCACGCTAAAATAGGCAGAGGGTATCAGTTTGAATCCTGGAGAAATTCAAAACTTTTAACATTTAGTTAATATTATTATTGATATTATTATTAAAGATATATATAACTAAAGTTTCTCTTTAATTTTCTCTTTTGATTCTTCATGAAATGAAAAAGTTTAACCATTACATTAAATAAAGAATTCTAATATCTATTTTCTAAATAAATTAAAATTAGTACAAGTATAAATTTCAACTTACTAAATATTTAGATAGAACTTAAATTTACTAAAGATGAAATAATTTATAAAATTAGTAAACGTTTAACAATATATAAAGATACGTATTTTTCATTAAAACTCAACATTAATTAAGATTAAAAACATTTAACCTATCTATTTTTAATTTTTTTATAATGATTGTAGTATTTTTGCATTCAAATCTAAAATATAAAGTTGTAAAGTTATTTACTTAAATTGATCATAGTCTTTCTCAAATAATCATTTTATTTCTTTAGTTATTAATTTAATTATTACAATAGTTTGTTTAAAAAAATATAAATAAGTAAGGATTCAAACCAGGATTCTTCGCGGCTTCTAAAAAGAAGGAGTTAACGACATCTTAAAAAGGCTAGGATTAGGAAAAGGGTTTCAAAAAAGTCACTCATCAGGATGAGTCTACCGCCTCTGAAGAAAAGCCTAGATATAGGCTAAAAATATTATGCCCTCAGAAATCTCGAATCTCGCCACATAGTAGTAATAAGTTATGATTAGCCGTTTAAAGGTATGCTGCACCTCCAAGAAGAGGTAAAAAATTTGGATAAATATATAAAAATTTAATGGAAAAACTTGAACTTGCAGAGGAAATATAATCTAGATTCATGACCTAAGAAAAAGACCTTAATGCATTTTGAAATATTTTACAAAATTAATTTCAAAACTAGCAATAGAAGTACAAAAAACTGATCAAAAATTTAGAAAAAATAGAAAAAAACTAGTACAATTGCAGCGTTAAATGGAACTGAAGAATTAGCTGATGATAACTGAAGGTGAAAATAACTCAATATTTCAGCCTAATCGACAAATAAAAAGATGCTATTATTGTTAACTCTCAAAAGCATTTGTGAAAAGTATGCTAGAAATTTCTCAATTTCAAGTAAGAATATTGAAACTAGAAGAAGTAGTTGGAGAACAGAAAGAAGATATAATATCAACTAAAACTATTAAGAGAAAGATTATATAGTAACAAATTTGGAAAATTAATAAGAAAAAAGATATCTTTCATCTAGGTGAAATAAGAATTCAAGGGAAACATACAAGGCAAAGAGAAATTTTGTAAAGATTTTCAGACTTTAATATTTAGCATCTAGATCAATCTAAAGTTCGGTGGAAAAGAGGTTGAAATATCTCAAAAAACGCCAAAAATTTAATTTTAATAGTTAGCTTAATAAGCAAAATATTAGATAATTATAAAAGGTAATTTATCATATATCTTAATTTATCTTATACTTTAACTTATATAAATAAAATAGTAATAGAAAGCTTTGTTTTTCTCTCTTTACTTATATAAATTTTGACTTTCCTTTTTAATAATAAGCTATTTAAAGGTTGCTTTAAACCATTAGAAATTTATTAGTTTAAATAAAGTTTAAAGTTCAATCATTATAATAAAAAAATGGGTAGTCATTCAACTAAGTAAAAGAGGAGATAGGATTAAGAAAAATATTAAGTTAGATAGTAGGATTTTGAATCAATGCTAAGTAGTCAGTAAGATAATAAATAAAACATGCATTAAGAACATTATAATCCCAAAAATGATGATGATTTACCACCTCCCTTAGTTGCTGTAGAAGATGATGCTAAGATTCCTAAAAATTATAATTCCTAGCTATCTACTTAGGTGGAATGCTTTGAATAAAATAAATAAGTTAAATTAAAGGAAGAAATCCCATAAGACTAATTTTAAATAAAGCTAGCTGAAATTCTTAAAGTATATAGAGTTGAAAGTTCTTGTTATTAAACTTTCAAGCAATAAGAAGATGAGTGGGTTGTTAATTAGAAATACCGTGATTTATACAATGGATATAATATTAAAAAAACTATCATAAGACATGGCTTTGGAAATTACAACTGAGCAAATGGAGATAAATTCGAAAGGGAATTATATTAAGATTAAAGAGATGGATAAGGAATATATTGGTATAATGCTGAATCTTGAAAAGGAGATATTTATATTGGACATTATCGTAGAGGATAAAGAGAAGGTAAAGGAACTTATTTTTTTAAAGAAGAAAATATATATGAAGGGGAATGATTAGACGGCGAAAGGAATGGATAAGGCATTTAAACATGAAAGAATGGCGATAAATTTGAAGGTCAATGAGTATTAGATAAAAGACAAGGAAAAGGAAGTTTTATATGAGGAAATGGCAAGTGAAAAGATGACAAATACATCGGGGAATACTTAAATAATTAAAGGCAAGGTAAAGGTATCTATTATTATAATAACGGAAGTGTTTATGAAGGAGACTGAGTAAATGGATAATAAAGCGGATACGGGATCTATAAATGAAAAAACGGAGATTAATATGAAGGATAGTATGTAGATAGTAAAAGACAGGGAAAGGAACTTTTGTTTGGGCAAGAGATCATGAAGTGGAGATAAATATGTTGGTGACTTTTTTAATGATAAAAGACATGGAAAAGGAACTTATACTTACACAATTGGAGATGTATACGAAGGTGACTGGAGAGATGGAAAATATGATGGATTTGGAGTGATAAAGTAAAAATGGAGATAAATACGAAGGAGATTTTAAAGGTGATAAATAAAGCGGATATGGGGTATATACATGGATTAATGGGGATAAATATGAAGGATAATATGTTGAAAGAAAAATACATGGAAAAGGTACTTTCATTTGAGGATCAGAATAGCATAAAGAAAATTAATATGTAGGAGATTTTTTCTACAATAGAAGACATAGCTAAGGTACTTATACTTATAGTAATGGAGATGATTATGTAGGACAATGAAAAGATAATAAATGGCATGGCTAAGGAGTGCTAAAAACAGTAATGGTGAAGAAAAGAGAGGAAAATTTGAAAATGATAAGAAATATGATTGTTATGACGAACATTAACGACTTGGAAATCCAGAATTAAAAAAACTTCCGACATAAACTCAAATAGAATTAATATCTAAGTCATTAAAAGAGTTTATGTTCGAAAATACCTCTCTGATAAAGTAGAAAAATTAGAAAAATTAATAACGTCTTTGCTTGAGCAACAATATTAATCATCATATGAAATAGGAAACAAACTGGAACAAAGAATTTTTTAAATTTAATAATAAATTCAGGTAACGCCATTTTCGCTTTAACATAATCAATCAGATCCTATGGAAATAGAAAATGAAGCCTCAAATTAAAATAAACAGCAAAAATTAATTTAAAAGAACTAATAAATTTAAATTAAATAAATGTTACAAGAATAATAGTTTAAAAAAGAATAAAATGTTACGTGTGCAATAAATAACACCAATTAAAATACTGTTACTAACTAAGCGAAATTATAAGAAAGAATAAATAAGATATTTAAAAAAAACTATTTAGGATATAACCAACATAAAGCGGAATAATTTATAGAAAAAAATTCTTTAATTCAAATCTTAATCCTTAGAGAAATAATTAGGAACGCTACATGCAAGATTAAAACTATTCCGAATATTAAAGGATGATGAACTAATGAAGTGCTATACTGCCTATCTAAGCCTAGTAGGAATTCATGAGAAATTAATGGAGACAAGTTGATAGAATAGGTCAGATGGCTGACTACTAAGGCTTTAACAAAGCATTCTAACTTTAACTTTAGAATTTTTATTAAAATTATTTCATCTATGATTATTATTTGAAATATGGAGGTTTCCATGTTTTATCGAGTGGAACCTCCGCAGGAACTAAGATATAAAAGGAAGCTCATCAGAGGTTGGAAAAATTATGTACCCATAATTGACTATTTTTCCCTCTGCTTTGACTGATTATTGGGACCTGAAACGGAATGATCTTTGATATTGGCCGATATTCATCTGGAAATTTGACTTAGAGTGAAAAGTTAGAATATTTTTTAAGTTATCTTGTTCTTATAAAAGATAGTTAAATTTAATTATTTTATTTTTAATTTATTATATTTTAACTTAATGCTATTTAAACATATTATTTATAAATCTTACAAGCAGATGTACTATTAAATTATTTTTATTTAGTATAAATAATTAAATATAGACTCTTTGAAAGATAATAGCAAAATGTTTGGTATAAGCTAATTTGAAGCTTCTAGTATTTGATTTTAATACAAATATTTAAATCTCTATATGAATAATTTATAGTTTAATAATTAATTACTGCTAAATTTAAAACTCCTGATCCTGGCTTTTTATCTTTAAATAATGATTCATAGTAAATATTTCTAATATTATAATAATAAGTTTCTTTTCCTGACTTTTAATTGTTTTCCCAATTTCCTTCTTACTTTTCATGATTTCTATAAATTTAAACTCCAAATCTTTTCTTTTATTATCTAGATATTCTCCTTAATAAGTTTCTTAATCTTAAGTATTTTATTGTTATAAAAACTAGATTTAATAAGCACTTTAGATACTGATAACAATAAATGCAGTTAAAATCAGTCGTGACAGTCTTTTCCTTTTTAAAGCATTTGGTAAAAATAAAGCAGCTTTCATTTTAAAAGGTTGAATAAAAAGAATAAATTGATATATTTAAAATTAACTTAAAGACAATAATTAAGTTATATTTTATATTGCTATACTGAAATATAAAATATGGATAAACAATAAAACTTAAATAATTTAATATTCTTATTTAATAAATTTAAATAAATGCTAGATTAATTCTAGTCACTATTATTTATATTACAATCTAGAATTATTCCTTTCATTTATAATTTACATTACATTTTATACTTCATTATTTTAAGTTTAAAAAGATTATATTACTATTTTTAATTTTATTCTTTTATATATTCAAATTATTTCAACACTATATACTATTTATTTTACCCCATCAAATTATCATTAATTTAACTTCTTTTTTTAATTTACTTTATATCATTCATTTTTTAAATTATACTCAGTATAAATTAATTGCTATTTAATTATTTTTTATCTTAGAATATTATATTTCTCTTAATTTTGAGGTTTTAATCTTATTATCTTATTTATTAAAAAGTAATTAAAGAAAATAAATTTATTATTTCTACATTATATTTGTTTTATCAAAATCTTAAATTAATAACTTATTAAAGATATATTTAATTAAGAAAAATATGATATTAAGTTAGATATTATAATATTTTTTAATTAAGTTTAAGTTACTCATTAACCACAAAATTTACTTTAACTAATTTTAATTATTTCGTTTTTTTATTTTTTAGAGAATTTTCCTGCTTAAGTGTTTTATTCAAAGTTCTATTATTTCTTAGAAGCTATTTTATAGTTATATTTTAATAAAATGAAGTTACTGATATGAATCAGATAATTCCTTTTAATTATGTTTATAAAGTTCATGCATCGTTCATTTCATCTTCAAACTCTTCTTCGTTGTTTCTTGTGTTTTCTTGTTTTTCTTCTTTGAGTTCCAATTAATTATTTGTGTTTTTTTCATACAATTTCAATTCTTTTTAGTAGATTTATATGAAAAATTTTTATATAAAAGTCTGTATCCGTTTATTTAGAGGATTGAACTGTTAGTTTATGCAGATTTGATCATAAAATATTATTTTTCCAAGTTTTTCCCGGGAAATTTATCAGAAAGATTTCTAAGTTAGTCCGAATAGTAGAGCATTAGAAGATATGTCTAATTGTTTCTTTTCCTCTATACATACAGAGATCATTTTTGAAAGGATAATGAAGCGTATATAAATCATAATGAAAGTCATAATTTTAAATACGTAACTTAAAGATTGAAATTATTTCTATCCCCTATTCCTTGTTAAGTTTAGTATTATTTATTTCAGGAAATTTATAAAGTCCTTCAAGTTTCTCTCCTTTTTCAAGTGGTTATTTCTCTATAGTGTAGAGTTGCTTCTTAAAAGTTTATTTCTTATTTTATCTTCAGAAAATTTTTTAATAGAAAGTTAGTTAGAAATCATGGTTGTCATTATTAATTCCAAAAAATATCTTTTTACTTACTAAAGTACAAAGATTTTTAGTTTCAATTGTATTAAAAGAGTTTTTCAATAAAAGTATATAATCATAATAAAGAACATCTAGCTATACAGAGCTAACACTTTATTCATAATTTTAAAATATTTATATTGTAAAAATAAATATTTTAAAATATTTAAACAAACTAACTAGTTATTTATTAATTATTTAATCATTCGCTTTTAGAGTTTTAGGACAGCCTAGCTCTCGTCTTGATGCAATATTAAAATAACTTCTTGAAAGATATAATGGGGATATTCTGCTAATCAATTTCTGCAACCAGGAATCACTTTGCATTTTGAATGCAACTCCATTAGCATTTACTTCAAACCTACCAAGTCCGGATAATCTCTCAATTGCATTTTCCACAAGAGTAGGATTCTACTATGGACCTTACTAAAGATTAAGTTTATAATAAGACAATTAAAATTTCGATTCTTCCATTCTTCTATTTAAGAACTTTTTATTAAATAAACGATAAAATATATTTTAAGATGCTTAAATAATAATAATTATTATTATTTTTTACTATATTTTCATTTGTAATAAATAAATTTAGTATAACTCCTGATTAATTATCTTGCTCTATATCTGTTTTATCTTCCTCTTCATCATCATTGTAGCTTCTAAAGCTTTCTTAGTTCAATATTTCTTATAAAAATTCTACATTTTGCAAATAATTAGATTTCTTGTCGAAATAGTATTTTATAGAAGCATTTTATCCTAAAATCTATCTGTTCTAATTATTTTTGGGTTGGAAAATTTTGATTAAAGTAATTTTAATTATAAATCAAAAGTTTAGTAAATCATAGCATTTGAAATCTTTAAATTCTTCAATCAAACCTTTAGAATTTCACATTGTTCAATATGTACGAAAGTATTCAATTCTCCACAATTGCAAAATTCTGAATGCTTTATTTTATAATTTTTTTTCTTCTAAAATTAAAAATTGTAACAGAAAGTTCTTATTTTGTATATTGAAATAATTTCTCTTGCTTTGTTCTTGTTAAGTGTTTATATGTATAATAAGGAAATTTTTCTGGATTGTTTTAAATTTCTCCAAAATAAAGACTTTTTTAGGCATATTACTCATCCGAATCACTGCATCTTTAAAAAATTTCTTTTAAATTAAATTTTTAGATTCTTTGACAAATTCTTTGCTTTCATAATTATTTAATTTATTTAAAATTATTTGGATAACTTCTAAAGATTTTTAAATTAGTCTAAGTTATCTCTTAGATCTATTAAAAAGAAAAGTAATATCCGAATCAGTTTGTAATTAAGTTTCTAACTTTATTTTTATTTAGAATTGTATATGTTTAATTGCAATGTAGTATTCAATTGGTAATCAATTTAGATCTATGAAACAAGATTCATTACATGTCTAGTTCGGACTTTGTAAGTCCTATTTTGATACTTTTCTTTAGCTTGCATGAATATTATTTTTAAATTTTTTTAAATTCCACTAACGATAGCTCAAGACATTATTTCTGAACCATATTCTATTTTGGATGAATAAATTAACGAAAATTCTGTTTATAATTTGATGATGTTATATTTTTATATTTAGATAGCTACAAAATAGCGCCATTTACTCATTATCTATACTTTTGATAGATTTTATTGCAGTGAGATTTATAGTATTTATATTCATTAAATTTGTATCCCAAGTATGTTATATTATTAGAATTTTTAACCTATATGCTATTCAAAGTTATTTTTAGTTAGAATCATTTTTACTTTTATGTTTCTTTAAAAATCAGATATATTCACACTTTTCAACATTGATAGGTAATTTTACTCAACTAAAAACTTTACAAGTTACTTAAATCAATGAATTCATGCTTATTTCATCTGAAATTAGGATTAAATCATCCGTCCAAGCTTTCGTAGTAAAAGTTCGACCACATATCTTAAAACCGTATTTTTTTGGTAAGTTTCAATATTTCTTATAACAATATCATTGAAGATCATCGCAAGAACTTGTCCATGTGAACTCCCTTATAAAACTCTATTATTGTAGAGAAAATTTCTAGATAGGGCTCTGGCTAAATAAATCTAGGATCCAATTATTTATAAAAAGATTCAAAGCTATTAATTAATGCTAAAGAAAGCTTAATTCTTCTTAAATTATCAAAAAGTAATCATCTATCAATAGTGTCAACTTTTCTACATCTATAAGAGTAGTAATAAGTTGCTTTTTCTTTCCTCATCTTATATGAAAATCTATAATTTGTTGCAGAGTCCATACATTATGCATAGTTTAATTGCTTTTAAAGAATCCTTTTTATGAGGGGTGTATAATTCTACGCTAATTAACTTATTCATAAAGTCTCTAAGTTAATAGTTTTTCATAAAATTTTAGAATTATGCTAATAAGAGCTATAGATCTCTAATTCTTTCATTCATTTTTTGATTCTTTTTTATAATTAGAGAGAATTCTTATCTACTTTAATTAATTAAGAATTCGTTGATTTCTTAACATATTATTAATAAACTTTCAAAGAACAATATGGAACTATTTATTTGCATATTTAATCAATTCTGCTTTAATACCATCTAAACCTGATGATTTATTATCTAGTTACTTATTATTACTTAAAACTCATTAAAACTAAAGAGATTTAATCCTTGTAGATAAGATTCTTAGTATTTTTTAAAAATATTATAAATATTTTTATTACATGCTTTTAATTCTTTCTAATCAATATCCTTATTTGTATTGAAAGCATTATTTTCTTAATTGTTTATAAAATGAGAAAATTCTTCCAAATCTAAATACATATTGTTGCGCTTCTTTGGATTTAAAATTTTAATTGTTTATTTAAACATTTTATGTAGAGGTTTGCTAATTTTTCTCTATTATTTGTACTTATTTTATTTTAAATTACTAGTAATTTCTTTTATTTATATTAATTTTTTTAGTTTTTTCTTAAGATAATTTTATTATTATATAATTTGATCTTCCTTATTATTCTAAGCCTATTAATAAGTTTTTATTGCTTAGTTCGCAGCATTAAAACTTTAAACTAAGTTTGATGGCAATCTATTAAAATTATTATTAGGCAAACTTATCCTAAAACATTATCTACATTATTTATTAGTATCTGCTTAATATAGTTATATTTTTTATCTATATCATTTTTATTTATCAAGTCGAAAATTGTTGAGCATCCATCAAATTGAGAATTTTAATCGGATTTTACTTTTAAATTCTAGAGTTTATTAATTTTAAAGATAACTCTGAGAGCAAGTATTTGAATATTTGAATATTTAAATATTTAAATTAAGTAATATCAAAAAATGATCTGTATAAAGTTGTATTTTTATATAAAAATTTAGATTTATTTCTTTAATTTTTTCTAAAGTATATTCTAAATCTTTCTTAATCTGAATTAATTTTTATTCATTAAAAGGTTATAAAACCCCTAAATTTAATGTAAGTCTTTCCACTATTTTTACAATTTTTCTTTCAATTTAATCTGTTTTAAGTGAAGTTTTCTATTATTCGAGAAAATTAGTGATTTTATTTTTGTCATAATAAAAGAAAGATTCTTGCTTTTGCATTTTTTATGAAAAAGATATTTAAGAATTGTTTATATTTTGCTTATGACATAAAAGAAAACATAATTTATTAAAGTGACTTCAGCTTTTTTTATTTAATCAAATAAGAGTTTGTATAAGTTTTTTCTTATCAGAAATCTTCTTCGGAGTAGACTTGTACTATTTCTCTCTTTGCCGTGTTTCCAATAAGAATTGCCTTTATAAATTTTTCAATATCAAATCCGTGTTACCTTTTATTTCATTAGTACTAGAAGTATTGCTTGAATTATTTATTGTTCTTTTCTTCTATATAATTTTGTTTTTTTGAGCAGTATATTCTAAATATTTTATTTCAATTCTTTCGTTCTTCTATTTTTCCTAAAATTTCCAACAGTTTCTTATCTTGTGCCCTTGGCTCTTACAGTATCTGCATCTTATTATCGTTCTTCTTTATGTATAAATTAATGCTTAGTTTATTAATTCTCTCCCTTCCTCTACATCCATAAGATCATAGTTTATCTTATTTTACATTTCCAGATTTTCTTCTTAATTTATTATTTGTAATTTTTCTTCGGTCCGCTGGATTAATGAGTATATTTGCCGATTATAAGGTTTATTTACGATATCGCATTTTAATCCATTTTTTCCTTTTTCATTTAATTAATTTGCTAAGTTAGAACATATACTTCGTTTGAAAGTTCTTAAACTACCTGTTAGAGTTTAAGATTTTCGTTTTGTAGATTTTGAAGATAAATTTATATTTCTTATTATATTTTATTAATATAGCTTGGAGATTTTTATTTTTTAGGTGCCATTTTTATATTTTATTTATAATATAAAATATTTTATTTACTTTAGCCAAGTTTAACTTATTTGCATATCTTTTGTTTCACTTATTATAACTATAATTTTTATATTATTTCATTATAAATCACCCATATTCAAATTTTAGTTCACCATATTGTTTTAAAACGCCTAACTTTTATGTTTTTTTTAATTTCCTCATTTTTATAAAAATAATAATGGGATAAAATTTTAGTCGATTTGGCTTTTAGAAGGAAAATAGATAAGTGGAAAATTGATAAGAGGAAGAATAATGATAGATAAACATTTAATCAGTTAAAACTAAGAAATAATAATAAAAGTATACAGTTCATATAAATTCCTTACCTCTTTACATCTTAGAATACATTTTTTCTTATTAAGACTTTAAATAAATTTGCAGGAATGAATAAGTGTAAAAAAAGTGATTAAAAGTATAATATGAAACCTTTTAAGTTAATGCTAATAATATTTTAAGAAACTTAAAAAAGACTAATAATTGGTAAGAATCGCTTTTTGAAAATGAGAAAGATAAAAAATAAATAACTTAAGAAGATGCTATATAACTTTTGGAAATAATTAAATAAAGTTTTAGTAAAATAGAAAAGCATAACTCATTCTCTTTAATCCTAGATCTAAATTAAATTCAATGTCTTGAATAGTATAAGAATAAAGATTAGTAATTTGAGAGAAAATTAGATTAAATGATGTAGTATCTTATTGAAACATTAAGAAAGTAAAAATAGATTAAGTAATAGCATATATAAAACTAAAAAGTACTTACATGTGGATAATAAATAAAATATTTTTATTTGGAAGGAATATGTTGAAATAATTACATTAGTAAAGTTTTACTTTTATGCCCTAATTTATAGACTTTAAAAATTAATTATTGTGATATTAAAGAAGAAAATCTTGGAAATATAAATAAACTATAATATTTAAAAGAATTCTATTTAGATCATAATAGGACAGAATTGAATGGATGATATTTATAATTTAATAGTGACTGCTAACTTTAAACTATTTCGTTTTAAGGCTCCTGAATTAGAAAATGTTAATTTTTGATAGATTATTTAAGATTAAAAGGAGAAAAACTAAGAAGATTATATCTTGAAATTGGGTATTTAGACTCAGATCAATTAATTGGAATTTTCTAAAATAGTTAAAATTTAGAAGATATAAAAATTGAATGATCTAAATAAAAGCATTAAAAATGATTATAATATATAGAATAAAACTTGCTAAATATAAAAAGTTTAAAATTATGATAATGTTAAATTGATAAATAAGCACTCTTTTAACTTTTTTAGAACAATAAATCTAATATAGAAAAATTAGAATTTTATAGTTGTAATTAAATAGATTTAGAAATAATTCAAATTATAATTTAAAGATTCTAAAACTTAAAATCCCTTAGCTTATATAGTTGCTAAAATATCAACACATAAAGCATTGAATATATTTTCTAAAATAGCAAAAGTTTAGAAAAATTAGAATTAGTTTTTTTAGATTTAAAAAAAGAATTGAGATTAAAGAATGAATAAGATTAATTATATGAGTTCTGAAGTAAATTATAATTATTTGAACTATAAGGTTGCAAAATTAATTGAAATTAAATTTCTGAAAATATGATAAATGAATTAATTGAGTTAAAGAAACAATTTCCAAGTCTTAGAATAAAAGGAATATAAAAGAACTAAACTTTAAAACTTATTTTTTAATAAAGTTAACATTTAAAAATAATTGCTACTTTTATAATATTTATTATAAATTTTCTATTTATCAAAGGTCCTTTAGCATAGTTTATTTATATATTATTTAATTAGTGTTGCATTTATGACTTTTTAGAATTGTTTATAACTTCTTATTACTTTATATTAAATAATTTATAAGCTTTATTTCTAATTTTCTTATTAATTTAAGATATTTAAAAGTTAATTAATGTATATTTAGTTATAAGTTATATATTTTTATTTTTAAACTAAGAGTCTTTTAGATTCCTATTTTTTTATTTTTATTAGTTTTTTAATAAAAATATTTAAATTAAAAAGATATCTTTTACTTAAAAGAGAACAGTAAGGACCTGCCCATGCATAAATTTCCATATATATGGTAATCACAATCAGCTCTATTGATGGACTTATTTTCAACTCCCAATTACATTAACAAAAGCTCCATGATTCTGTAGTTGAATACAGGCCGAGCATGAATTAAAATCCGGTCGTCCTTTCGAAGCCTGCTCCCACTGGAAAAAGTAAGTACTTCGCTCCAAGGAAGATATCCAAACGATTAGCCAATGAACCTGGATTTCAAAAGTAAGTGTGAATTTTCATAAGCTCCTAATTTAACTATAATTTTAGATTTTAATAACCATTTTTAAACTAAGCTTGAAGAAAAGTAACCTTCTTAAACTTTTGTCACTAATTTCAATTAATGTTGGTTTAGATAGTCACCTACTTATTTTTTAATATATTAGAGTTTATAAAGGAAATAAACTTTTTTCTCTATAATTATTAATAAAGATGCAATTCTTTTCAGTAACTTCTGACATTTTATTATTTTAATCTTTAAAAAAGAATAATAAATCTAAACTTAATTAATTAATTAAATATCTAAGCCTAATAAAATTTCTAAATTATATAGAATGTTCTTCATAAGCTTAGTTAATATTTTATTAATTAGATTGCTAAAGATAGTTATAAAATGAGATATGGATAGCTAGAACAAGACTAAAAATACTTAATTGGATTAAGTAAAAACATATAGAATAAGGAGTAGATATTTAGTTCATTTACTAATCTTTAATTAACTTATCTGCTTTTTTAAATAACTTGGAAAAAAGCTTAAAGAAGAAAAGTTTAGCATCCTTTCTAGTAACTTATTATATATTTTTTTTAAGAGGCTCTCAAATTCCAGAAAACCATCATCTATCACTACATGCCCCCTAAATTGATAGAAAAAAACTGTGGACAAAGGCATGGAGATTCATATCTTCTCCCTTAAAACATTTTAGATTACTTTCTAATTAAAAAACTTAAAAAATAAAACTAATACATAAGGAAAAGGATTATTATTAGCTAAGATGGAAAGACAACTACAAGCAAGCAATCAAAGAGAAAAGAAGCAATACAGGAAGAAGCTAACGACATCAGCAACTATACCTAGAAATGAGTATGAAGAGATCGTCTTGATAATAGATTCGGATAAATAACAGGACCTTTAAATTGTTCACTAATTTGCATAGCAGAACTGTTCCAAATGGGTTGAAAACTCATATTTTAACTCCTTTCTATAGCAACTGTCAGGTAGGCAAAATATTGAAATGCAAAATATTTAACAGGACTTAACAATCTAAGAGTTCATTAAGCAATTTAAACAAAATTATATCAGAATATTGTAAGAATCCAAGTGTTATAAAGAGGTGCAATCTTAATAGCGTTCACATAGAAACATATGAAAAATTTGAGCAAAAAAACGGATGGAAGTACAAAAAACTGATAATACCAACTGAGAAAATAAATATAGAATAATATTTTAATTACTAAAACTATCCAGTGCATTATACCTTGGATATTGACTTAATCACTGTCCAAATGGAGTTATTACTATCGAATTTGAAAAAATTAGCGAAATTGTCATCAACGTCCATGAGAATACAACCTGACTAAATGAAAAAATAACTTTGTATCTACAATTAGAAGGACATATAAAAGATCATTAATTCAAGATTTAAGATAAGACGATTAAAATGAATCACCCAGCATATGAAAATGCGATAATTGTTAAGTAATTGGACACAATAACTATCAAGGCAAAAAGAGACGAAACAAGTTATTATAAATAATGTAGAAAATCTATAGAGGTGTTTGATGTAGGTTGAACTAAGAAGCAATACCCTACTGAAAAAAGTAGAAGAAGAAAAAATAGAAAGTTTAAAGGAAGAAAAAAGAACACAAGAATAATTCGAATGGATCCCCTATTAACCAATAAAATAATACTATAAATTTTAAGCATAATGATTTATTCTTAATCAAAAGAATCTTGGATTCAAAAAAAATAAATATACTCCTGTTAAGAATTGGGAAATACAAAAATTTCTAGCAAATTGAAAAAACTAGAAAAACCCCATGAAAAAGCCATTATTTAGCTTTATTTCTTAATTGAGAAAATGATTACAGAAATATAAATCCTGAAGGTGAAAAACAAGAATTTTCGGTTTCTTTTGTAAGATAAAAAAGATGATAAAGGCTTGGTAAATTAAGTTTAATTTTAAATTGAAGCAATAACTTCCAAATTTGTACTAATAGAAAAAATTAGTAGCAAATTTATAGAAAATTTAAGAAGAAGTTTACTTACCAATTAGGAAAATAAATTCAAACAGAAAAGATGGAAATTTATGGAAGTAATGTCTGAAGTGAAAAAGAGTGTTTGAGAAGCACTGAAAATAATTAGAAATATCGAGAAGGCTATATTGTAACTGTTTTGGAGTTATTTGCAGAAAGAAGCTGGCGTTATCTGATTCAAATGTGACATTACTCGAACAAAAATTTGGTAATTAATAATATCAAGATAAATAGCTTTAAAAGGACAACAATTACCTTAAAATTTATTTAGAGAAGCTGAAAAAATTACAAGAAGATGGAAGAATAATTATCTCAGTTTGAAATTGATTCAGATAAAGACATGTATAGTTGAGCATTGAATATAAAAGCTTTTTATCGTCTTTAATTTGAAGAAACATTTCCTCTAATTAAAGATAACTTTACCCTTTTAGTTAAAATTAATTAATTAATTAAAGAATAGAGAAAATAAGCTGGAAATAGCGCCTACATTCAAACCAAAAAAAAACAGAACTTTAAATCAAACTTGAGGTTTATAAATGAATAATAAATTACAATTTAAGTAAAGAAAAAGCAAATATAGAATACATATACTTTAATCCAAAAAAATTTAAGAAGATTATGGTTTTGAAGTTTAAGAGAAGACAACATAACAAGATAAAATTAATTTAGAAGAAAAATAAAGCATTATAGCATAAAACTGCATAAACCGAAAACATGGAGTCAAGTTAAATACATAAAAGCTTGGCTTACATAAGTATAAGGGTTAATCAGTCAAAAATAATACTAGAGAAAATAAACCCTGGAATATTCATAATAAGAGGAATAAGGAAAAACAAGGAATAACTAATAAATTCATGGAATGAAAATGAAAGATATGATGGTCCTATAGTAGAGCCATGTGGCTCAAATTATCGATATGTTGTATCTCTACGGATTCGGAGCGAGCATAAAAGTAGGATCAAATAATAATATAGAAGTTGCTTTTACGTTAAAGAAAATATTTTTTAAATAGAGTAAAAGAAAAAGAATTTAACGGACTAAGCCAAGCAGAAATATATTAGGCAGACAGAATATTAAGTATAAACTCGGATTACATGCTAGCAATAAAAAATATTTATGCTCCGATAGCCTAAGATCAAGCAGAACTGGATCTTTTAAACAACGGAATAAAACAATTTGTGCACGCAGCAAATGATTTAGGCCTCATATTAATTTTGAGGATCTTTAATGATTTTAACCAAATTAATTAAACACAGAAGGACAATATCTGTTAATCTTATGCAGGAGGTAAAATCGGCATGCGAATATCTAATTAAAGACCCAATATATATTACTGCATAGGGGAGAGGTAGATTCAAAATTGACTATTATCTAACAGATCAATTATTTACACCCAATTCAAGCAAAACTAAATTTTACTAACAAAGGACAATAGGAAATCATTAACCTGGTAGAATAATATTATAGATAGTAAAAAAAGTAGGAACTATGTAAAGCAAAAAATATCTGTTTTAAAAAGCTTTAATAAAAATGTATCTAAGAAAAATTCTAGAAATGATTCGAAGAGATAAACATAAACAATTTCTCACATCGAAGATATAAAGAATTTTATGATGAATGGTATTAAAAAATTTATTAAGATATAGTTCTGATATACGGAATACTACTTAGATAACAAGAAAATACAGTCACTCAAATGAAACGAAACAACTAAGAAAATAATTTAAGCTATGTCAACAAAGTAAAATGATAAAAAAGATAAAACAAACCAACTATAATACTGTAGATTAAAATAAGATAGGAAAATAGAAGCAAATATAAAAAAGAATGTAGAAATCAATATAACATCATCCTCGATGCAATTAATAAAGAGAACATAAATGACACAAGACAGAATATGTAGATATTATATGAAAAGGAAAAATGGCAAATAAATGAGGAAAGCATTCAACATTTCAAGATATACTGAGAAAACCTAAATAGGAATGGAAATAGCAATCTACCAAATCAGTTTAGAAACAGATTACCAATGGAAATAAAAATGACTGAAATATAATAAATGCATAAGAAATTTATCGCAATGAAAAACAGCAGGTCCAGATAAAATATAGGCAGGCATAATAAATTCTGGAGGTTAAAAATTAATAGAGGCAACGGCTAAGCTAATGAAAGAAATATTAGAATCAGGAAACATTCTTAAGAAAATAAAAGAATCATATATTGTACTTCTTCATAATAAAGTTAATACAGCTCATTCGAAGAACTATAGACCTATCTCCCTTATAAATTATGCGCTAAAGATTATAGACCTAAGGATATTTGAATAAATAAAACCATAATAAAACCATATCTAATCAGCCAAGAAGATGAATTGCAATATGGTTTCAAGCCAGGTAAGTCTTGCGCACAACATATTTTCAATCTCAGATTTATAAAGAATGACTTTATAAAAAAAATATAGAAACAGCTGAAATTTTTTTACATAAGGAAGGCCTCTTATTCAGAAATAAGGTCAGATATATAACAGTGCTTGAATGAAATAGAAGTTTCTGAACAATTAATAAAATTTTTTGTGGAAATATAAAGAGAAGAAGATATTAAACTGAAAACAAATGGCTTTCATTCGGATAGATTTAGAACAGAAAAGGTAGTTAAATAAAAATGTACATGTTCACCCAATATATTAAATATCATAATGAACATACTTCTAAATAAACTAAGAGATAAACAGATTGGAATAATAATAGAACTGGAAACATAATATCTTGTAATGTAAAGATCTTATGTAGCATTAGTTTATGCGACGATATTGAATGCATAGTATAATCAGACAAAATACAATAACTGAGTGAAGTATAATACAAATGAAACAAAAGATAAAACATGAAAATAGCTGAGAAAACAAAATGACTATAATTAAATGGAAATAAAATAAAACTTTAAAGGACAATAAACTTAAAGGGAAAGAGTAAGTGCTTCTAAATATCTGGATTATTGGATAAAGGAGGAAGTATTATTCTAAAAGCATCTAGAGTCTAGGATTACTAAATATTAAAGAACATAAGGATAAATCCTTAATAAAATCCCAATACAAAAAGTCATTACTTCATATAACATGCAAATGGTACTAATGTTTTGTTAATTAAATTTTTAGATACAGAAGTGAATGGATTCTTTTCATTTAGAAATGATAGAAAATAACATACTAAAGAAATTGAAAAAATCTAACTAAGATCCTTTAGAGCGATAATAGATGGATCATCCTACGTTAAAACGAAATACTTGAATTCTAAATGCAATTTACTAAAATTTATTTCTACTTATGATATCGAAAGCTAACACTCAGACGGAAATTATTATTAAACTTTGGATTAACTTTAGACGGTTGAATGTGCTTGCTAAAAACAGTGACTATTTGAAATTTACTCATAAAATGTAATGAATAAGTTGCAACTCAATGACTTAATTTTGTCA
Organism: Loxodes magnus; assembly: GCA_946699065.1. Lineage (NCBI taxonomy): Eukaryota > Ciliophora > Karyorelictea > Loxodida > Loxodidae > Loxodes > Loxodes magnus. Next base: position 78,883 of record CAMPDV010000517.1, on the reverse strand, counting down.
AGGAAGAATTTAAGGGCAAAAAGATCAAAAAATTATAAATGAAGCAATAAAATTCCAAAAAAATGTAGAAACAATAATCTGCATGTAGGATATAATAAAAAATTTTATTTTCAGAAGTTAATGGCTGGAATCTTTTATTATAGACCAACTCAACTACCCGAAAAACAACAAAAGCAGAAATTAGTAAATTTGTTATTTGCTTAGAATAAGAGTCAAATGCAGTGGTACAGTAATTACGTTAAAGGTAAGATAATTGTCAGACAGTGACATATGTAGTCTATGTAAAACGGAGTAGAAGACGAAGTCCATATAATTGAAGAATGTGAATAATATTAATAATAAAGATTTATATTGACTTTGAAAATAAATGCAGCAAACCTTAATAAACCCTCAACAAATATAATGGGAACTAAATTAAATATAACTAAAATAGTTTGGAGTAGCTTTGAAATTGAAAACCAAATTCGTTCAGTAAAGTGAATAAAGAAGCATAAAAATATTTGAATTAAAGATATTTTAAAAAGCATTTTAGAAAAAATAAAGGATATACCAAAATAAAATAATCCCTTTTCAAAAAGCAATAGTAAAATACAAAAGAGCAGATTCGAATGTTCATACTTGAATATATAAAAATTAACCAATAGAAAAAGTAAAAGGATAAAAAGAAAATAAGATCAGTTTGATAATAAAGTTGAGCAAAGCCTAAGAAAGGTACAAAAGATGAACAGATGAAATGGAAAGAATAGGATAGATAATATACAAAGAAGCAAAAAAATTGATTTATGTTTGCTCTAAAAGGAAATTAGAAAAATTGACCTTTCTCAGAAATCAAATCCTATAAGTCATGTCTTAAATCGTCTCAATGCGTCTGTAATCTTGAGCTTCTAAATAAGATTAAATATTTTTTCCAATACAGATTTCCGTTTGGTATCTTAAATAGTTTTAAATTCCTCTTTTTGATATTATTTTCCCTTGAATCTATAGCCCTGGCTTATGTCCTTATTTTTTACAATATAAACATCTTTTTTCTATTTTCTAATTAGAAGCAAGATTCTGTTCTCCTCTTGATTCTCCAATCGTTAGTTTGATTCGTTCCAGTTAACTGATCGTCTGGTAAAAATTTTATCTTGAATTCCATTAGATTTGAATAATCTTTCCATTTCTTAAGAAAGTGTCTGTTAGTTTAATTGTTGCTTAGAATTCTATTCATTTATCAGTTTGCTAATTGTTAGCATAAGAGATAGTTTTTATTTAAGGTCTTAAATTTTTTTTAACTTCTAGTTATCCAATTGTAGCAAATAGAAATCGTTAGAAAAATCTGGCTAACTATTAGGTTTTGTTGGAGAAGTTAGTTATTTCTTAGGTGGCATTTTGTAATATATAATACTGTCTGACCATACGAAAAGTAGGAATTCTAATTTTAGATAAAAAAGTTAAAATTTGAAGCATATTTAGAATAATCTTACGCTTAAGTGGTAACTAATGTCCTGCATGTTGGTTAATTTGTACAGAAAACAGATAATAGAATCAGTTATCTGTGCCTTAAAAAGTAAGGTTTTGATTTCTATTGGAAATATCTTACTAATAGACGCTTTTTCTTAAAAGAATCCTTATGGTAAGGTTATATGCTCAAACAAAGAACTAGTTATTATTTCTTATTCAAGAAAATAAATAGAAGAAGTACAGAACGTTCCAGATCATATACTGTGTCCTAAATGTTAAAATATTAATAACAAAAAAGCTGTAAAGAAATTACTTTTAAACAATGCAAGAAAGAATTGTATGTTTAAGCAAAAAAAAGAAAAATGGAAATGTGGAGAATGGAATGATAAACGTGTTGGTGCTGCAAGACAACAAATCTGATTAGTTTAAAATAGTGAAGATTTTAAATATTTGAGTATAGATTAGAAATGTAATATAGTAAAATAGTATGAAAATATTTGCCTATCAAATAGTTAATTAAAAAGGACAATTTAGTGATAATAGAATAAATTTATATTATAAACATAATTTATAATTAGCTAAGATACTTTTAAACTGAACATTTAATATAAACTTATTGTCTTTAAAATTATACAACTGCTAAATAGCCAAATCATTCAACTTAATATGTATTAAACGTGCGGAAAAGAAACTAGATTTAGCATAAGAGCATCAAAGAGCAAGTAAACTTATAAACATTTCTACACTATTTCTTACAATAAAAATTAAATTTCTTATATTATCCATGGTGAATATAACAAAAGTTGAACCTCCTTAATTTAGATTATTACAAAAATAATGGATTAAATCTCTTCTAAGCGAAAAACTAAATAAACCTTAATATTGAATTAATAAAAGTGATAAAAAACTTTTTTCGAAGAATCAGACACTATAATTTTCGATCTGGAGCTCTATTAAAAATTAAGACTTTCTATAACTCGCTGCAAAGTTCGACAAAAAACAATTAATTAAAAAAGGAAATTGGCAGCAAATTGAAACATAAAAAGTAAGCTTTAACTAAAATAAATAGAATAGAGACTCAACCGGTTTATCTTACGTGAACTATCAATAATCTTATAGAACTAAAACAAAGGAAATCTTACGGATATTGAGAAAAATTTAAAGCCCGATAATATATATAAAAGAGAAATTTATTAAGATGCTTTTTCTGCAAAAAAGAAAGGATATCTGGTGAGACAATGGTAACAATTTAAATAAATGCTAATAAAATAAGGAAAAAGACTATGGAAAAAACTGAGCTAAATATATTCTCAAAAGAATATTAGGTATAAAGAATAAAAATTTATTAAGGAATGAAACTAAATGAATAAAAAAGGGAAACAATTAGAATAATCGCAAGGAAAATGATAAAAAGAGCTACAAATCGAAAAATACATAAAAGAGCAAGAAAAGTACTGATTACCAGAACATGTAAAAGACTAAACTTAAGAGAAAGAATAGAAAGAAAGCTACCATAAGATTTCGGAAGCAGCAAGGAAGATTTCTTAAACATTAATACAAATAGACTTAGTTTAAACCATGATGATCCTATTAAAGGGGGAATCCGTTAATCAATTATTATTATTATCTTTATTAAAACATTCAAGACATAAGTGGATTCTTTTATTTTAAGTTTTTTTAAGTCTTTGATAGAACTTATTTTTAAGACTCTAACTAAATGTCTTCTTACTTATACTCTATGATATATAAATTATCTTTGCTAATAAGAGCTTAAGGTTTTATAAGTGAATAGTTTTAATTTTATAAATAGCTATAGTAATATAAATATATTGATTAATATTTAAAATATAAAGTTAGCACTTTATCATCTTTAAATAAGTTATAAAGTTAGAGAGACCAACTTCAAAATAGAAAACTCCAATTATGATATTTTTAGTTACCTATAAAATTAAAAAAAAGAGTTTTAGATAATTTAATAGCTTTTCTACTCTAGACTATCTTAACTTATTTTACCTAAAGCTAAATTTAATTTTCCTTAACTATAAATAGACTTTAATTATGTTAAATAACCCTAAAAACTACTGGTATATAGTTAATTATATTATTATTATTCAAATTTCCAAACATTGATTTAAAAATTAGATATCAACATACTTTAATTTGAATACAAAATATTTAATATATATTAATAAAAAATAATATTAACTTTAATTAAGAAATCAAACAATAACTCATTCAAGGGAGAATTTTGCTTTTAACTACCTTTAATCTAACTCAATAATAGATCTTTCTTAGTTATTCAAAATAGATTTAATATTCAATAGTATTTAACAAATTCAACTTTCATATCACCATTTTATCCATACAACAAATTTAACTTATTATCTAAGAAATTCCCAATGGAAAACCAGATGGAATAAAATGCGAACTTCTGAAATATGGCAGATAATATCTGGTAATAATTATTCACTCTTTTCTGAATAATATGTAAAGTTTGGAAGATTTCCTTAAGAATTAAATACTTCAGTAATAATTCTAATATTTAAAAAAAGGAAATTAAGATTAAAGGAAAAACTGACTACCTATTTCAATAATATTCTAAAGCTATATGATAAAGCTTTAACAAAAAGACTTTATAATCTGATTTATTAGAGAAAATTGATTCACCCTTCTCAAATGGGATTCATGAAAAATAGATGAACTATTTAATAATCTTGGATTATAAAATATGTAATTGATAACTATGAGAAATAAACAAAAGGGAAAACTAAATTTATCGCAACATTGATAAATGTTGAAAAAATGTTTACTAAATAGAAAGAAGACTTTTATTTGATTAACTTAAGAGAGCCAAACAACCACTCAGACTAATAAAAGTCTTAGAATCACTTTATTAAAACCTAAATTCTTCATTTATTATAGATGGAACAACCACTAGAATATTATAATATAACAATGGAATTAGGTAAGGAAGTTCACATGGATCCGTTTTAGCATTGTTGTATTATGATATAGTAATTAGATATTATGAAAGTAAAATTATCTAAATGGGATTCAAATACCAGAATTTGAGTGCTAGCTTCGCTTGAAGAGGATGGGCAGATTATTTGATTCTTCTTTCCAAATCTGTAAAGTATATGTAGAATTTAATAAATGAAGCAATAAATTTTTTGCATCAACTCATTTAAAGACCAGTGTTACCAAATCTGAATGCATATAATTTCTAGAGAAGAATCAGAAATAATAAATCTTAAATTTATGATTAGAAAATTAGCCAATTGCTTAAAAAGAACAAGTCACATATTTAGGATTTTTCTACGTCAGAGGAATAATTTTAATCCCCGTTTCAAAGAAGTCATATTCAAATATATAGCTGCAATGAAGAAAGCTTTTTTTTAACTGATGAGATATAGGAATGTAACTCCTTGATATTAAAAAACTTGATGCAGACTTTTTACATTGCCTAAAGCGAATTTGGAGGAGACTTAATACAATGAAGTATTTGAAAAGGAGTAACTGTAGTTCTACAGAATTGAATCAAGTATGAGATTGATTTCAAGAAAAGCTTTTTAAGTAGCAATTTCAACATTTAATGAGTCATGCTATATAGACCTGAATTGCGTATTTTTTTAGCAAGTAATAGCTATAAAATTCTTCAGATTCTACTATAAAATAAGAACACATTGATTTTCCAAGATCAACAATAGGCTCTCTTTTCATTTATATCTAGAAAAAAGGATTTTAATATTATGATTAAATATAGAAATTATCAGAACTTTACGATATCAATCTGCAGAATTAATAGAATAATACCAGTCTGAAAACTTTTACTAACCATATAAGAGAGAAAATAAAACAATATTTCTATAATAAAGCTACTAAAAAATTTATGAGAATTAAAACAACTAAAATATATGCTGAGCAGTTTGATAATCCTTAACAATTTTCACAAATTACTTATACTAAGTAAAATAAATTGTATAGACAAGAAATTATTAGCATATATAAACTTAGAACCTAATCTTATAATTATCGTAAGAATTTTAAGAACGTCATTATCCTATTAATAATCCTTATTGTATGTGAGGAGAATATGAGACTTTCAAACATATCTTTAAATTTATTATAATATAAGGATTTATTATACAAAAGATCGAAAATTATGTCTTAAGGCTTTCATACTATACGATCAAAAATATATAAACTAATTTTCAAGGTTTAAATTGGAGTATTTAGATTTATAAATCAAAATATTTCACAAAAAGATAATAGCAAGATGACTTGAAATTCTAGAAATGGATAAACCAAAAAAGAAAGATTCGAAAGATGAGTAGAAAGAAAGACTAATTAAAGAAAAATGATGAGATCAAGACAAGATTAAAAAAATATTTAAGAACATTTACTAAAGTTTACATTTGAAGGAAGCAGTTCTTGCAATTAAAGACGTCAAAAACTCTTTTAGTTTAAATTAAATTTAATTAAAAAAATAATAACTTTGTAATTTTTAAAATGAAATAATCTAATTTGAATCAATTAAACATACATAACTTTTATTAAACTTTTTTTATAAAATAATCTATATATGTTTAAATTCAATTTCTATCATATTGATAATTTTAATAAATTATCTTTATTTTTATTCTTTTTAAAGTAGATTTTATTAATCTTACTATTTATTTCATTACATCAAATTCTCGAAGATTAATAATCAAATTCCAAATTTTATTCTTGTTTGTTAAAAATTTTAATTTTTTAATTTATTTGGTGGAGTTTCAATTTCTCCCGCTTAGTGTTCTTTTCTCTCTTTGCATAATGGACTAATAGAGAGTTACGCCAATGGAGGATTTTGTAGCCTAGTCTCTTTACTTTGGGTATAAACCTTCCCGAGGTCCTCCTTTCCAAGAGAAGTCCACCTCCATGAATTTTAATTTTATAATATTATATTTGAAAATTATAAAACAAAAAAAGCTAAAAAATTAATATAAAATTTCCTTTTGTTTATTGATTACTTAAAAACTATATAAAGTAAGGTGCATAATAAAAATAATATTTATAATATGAATATAATATAAATCTTAATTTAGTTAAAGATTTATATAAAACAAATTGTTTATTTTTTTAACTTAAGTTATGTTTATTAATAAAGCTATTATATATTTTATATTTATATAACCTATTTTAATAACTATTATTTATAACTTAGAATGCATCAGCACAATAAAGTTTCTCAATATTCAGTATAGTTTTAACAATCTCTTAATAGATATAATGGATTGTTTATGTTGATCCTTTTGAAAACAGATATGCATGCTTAAAGAATCTATATTTCATATTAATAGCCTTCAAGTTTTTACCAAGTCCGTATATTTAACCAAAAGCGTTCACTTAAAAATCTTGAATCCAACTAGTAATTTGTCTCATATTATAAGAGATAAATAAATAAATTGGATTATTAGCGCGTAGTACTCTCATTGGTGCGCAGCTCTTTAAATTAATTTTATTTCATGTCGAAAAATAAAATTTTATGGGTCTTTTTATCCTTGTTTTCTCTTCCTGCTGTACGTCCCTGTAATTTTTCCTTCCAAAGCATAGAATGCAATATGCGATTACGGGGACATCTATCCTGACCTATGATGAAGAAAGTTTCCTCCTGGCATTCAGAGTTCTCCAGCTTGCTAAGTCTTGCTTCTCTTTTTATTGATTTCTCTTCCTCCGATTTATTCTCTGTCAGCGCTAATTTTTTAGTTACCTTGCTGGGCCTCCAAGCAGCATCCGAAGGAAAGGGATTTCCACCCTGTTAAAAATATATATAATAAGCATACGAAAACTTTGCTTTAACAGTTGTTTTGATAATTTGAGTAAAACAGTTTGATTATATATTAATTATATCATAATTAATATATTTTAATAGTTTCATTATAATTAATACATCTTTAGAATATATTTCTCATATTATTTTAAAACCAATAAATATTATATTTACATTTATTTACTCGTTTTTTATAAAAATAATAATGGGATTCATTTTTAAACGCTTTGGATTTTAGAAGGAAAATAAATAAGAGGAAGAATAATGATAGATAAACAATCAAAAAGATAAAAATAAGAAATAATAAAAGTATACAGTTCATATAAATTCCTTACCTCTTTACATCTTAGAACTCATTTTTTCTTATTAAGACTTTGAATAAATTTGCAGGAATGAATAAGTGTAAAAAAAGTGACTAAAAGTATAATATGAAACCTTTTAAGTTAGTGCTCATAATATTTTAAGAAACTTAAAAAAGACTAATAATTGGTAAGAAATGCTTTTTGAAAATGAGAAAGATAAAAAATAAATAACTTAAGAAGATGCTATATAACTTTTGGAAATAATTAAATAAAGTTTTAGTAAAATAGAAAAGCATAACTCTATCTCTTTATTTTTAGATCTAAATGAAATTGAATGTCTTGAATAGTATAAGAATAAAGATTAGTAATTTGAGAGAAAATTAGATGAAATGATGTAATATCTTATTGAAATACTAAGAAAGTAAAAAGAGATAAAGTAAGAGCATATATAAAAATAAACAGTACTTACATGTGGATAAAAAATAAAATATTTTTATTTTAATGGAAGATGCTGAAACAATTACATTAGTAAAGTTTTATTTCTATGTTCTAATTTATAGATTTTAAAAATTAAGAATTGCGATATTAAAGAAGAAAATCTTGCAAATATAAGCAAATTAAAAAATTTAAAAGAATTCTATTTAGATAGTAATCATAAAAAGTTGATTGGATAATATTTATAATTTAATAGTGACTGCTAACTTTAAACTATTTCATTTTAAAGTTCTTACATTCGTCAAAGTTAATTTTTGATAGATTATTTAAAATTAAAAGGAGAAAAACTAAGAAGATTATATCTTGAAATTGGGGATTTAAACTCAGATAAATTAATTCAAATTTTCTAAAATAGTTAAAATTTAGAAGATATACAAATTGAATGATCTGAATAAAAGCATTAGAAATGATTAAAATATATAGAATAAAACATAGTAAATTTAAAAAGCTTAAAATTATGATATTGTGAAATTGATAAATAAACACTCTTTTAATTTTTTTAGAACAATAAATCTAATATAGAAAAATTAGAATTTTATAGTTGTAATTAAATAGATTTAGAAATAATTCAAATTATAATTTAAAGATTCTAAAACTTAAAATAACTTAGCTTATAAAGTTGCGAAAATATTAACACAACAAACATTGAATATATTTTCTAAAATAGCAAAAGTTTAGAAAAATTAGAATTAATTTTTTTAGAGTTCGAAAAAGAATTTAGATTAAAGAATGAATAAGATTAATTCTATGAGTTCTGAAGTAAATTATAAGTATTTAATCTATCATGCTGCACATTTAATAGAAATTAAATTTCTGAAAATATGAGAAAGGAAATAATTGAATTAAAAAAACAATTTCCAAATCTTAGAATAATAGGAGTATAAAAGAGCTAAACTTTAAAACTTATTTTTAATAAAGTTAACATTTAAAAATAATATAACTTTTAATAAAAGATTTATCTAAAATAATATTGATTATAAAGATATTTTATACATTTGTCTATTAAAATCATTTTTAAATTGTGTCATATTTAAGATTACTTAGAATTTTTTATATATATCCTATTAGTTTAAAATAAATCATTTATAACTTATATTAGCTTTTATTTCTATTCAATTCTTCTATTTATTTATTACATTTTCAATTAATAAAACTACATATTACGAATTAAGATTGAAATAAAAGTAATTTTTTAATTTTATTTATCAATTAAAATTAGCATAGATATAAGCAGTGCTTTTTGATAATAAGCTTAATTTAAGTTTATAAAGAATTTAAATTATTTCCTATAATTATTAATTACTTACTATTTATTTTCTTTATTCTTATAAATTTATTATTTTATCTAAATATTATTAATTTCCAGCTAATTACACTAAAATTCTATGTCAAAATTATTTAAAAATATATAATTGTTCTTCATTAGAGTCAATAAAATTTTTCTTTACTAGATTCGATTATTAAAGATAATGAAGAAAAAGGATAAATTGATCAAAAGTAAGAGTGCAACAAATATTTTATTTAAATAAAAGCTTATAGTAGAAGCAAAATATATTTATAACAGTTTTTGAATATTTTATTCATTTATCTGCTTTCTTTAGACATCTAGGAATAAATATAAACTTAAAGAAGTAGAGCTAAGCATTTTTTTAACAACTTATTAATATTTTTGAATATCAAGACTTAAGAGACTTCAATAATATTACGTTATTACAACTTTTTGAAAGAGAATATCTTTAGAAATAAATTTAATGTCATCTTAGTTTTAAATCTATGGTATATGAACTAGTTGTAATAACCCTTAAAAATTTAAAACTTAAAAAATTATGTAAACTAAGTTTTTATTAGCTATTTTTAATTTTATGACGTAAATATAATAAAGAGAGTGATTATCCCCACTTTTAAAAAATAAAATAAGTTATTTTACTTTTACTATGTTTATAAATTAAAAATATTAATATAAAAATATTGTTGTATTAAATAATTAACTTTAATGATAGTTTAAAGTTATAAACATATAAAAATGAAGAGTATTTTTAATTTCTAATAATTTTAGTAAATATGATATATTTGAAAATAATCTTTTTAAATAAGCAATAAAAATATTTTTATTTCGGATTTAAAAATATAAAAAAACACTACATCATCTTTATGAAATTTAATAGAGTTAGAGAAGTCAATTTTATAATTAAAAAGAAATTAATAAAACAACAGATATACTTATTAATTATTAATAAATTCCAATAAAATTGTTTTTCGGCTAGAAATTTTAGAAGTTTATAATATTTGTAAGTTTCTTCTTTTTCTTAGAATCTATTGGTCTCCGTCAGTAATTCTTATTTCCTGCATCAGATCTTCCAGTCGCTTGATGGGAAGAAAGTTATTGCCTTGAGTCAAATCGAACTTCAGATCATTCTTCTTAATTACTATGTTTGCGGCCATTTCCGTCATAGGTAACATCAACTTTTGTAAATATTGTATAATTTTCTAATTTTTTCTGTTTGCTCTTTTCTTTTCTCTATTTCCATTAATATACAATCCATTTATTATGATTCTTGTAGGAAATATTCCAGTTTTCTTTTAAATTTCTGAATTAAATTAATCTTGTCTCTTCCAATTTTTTAGTTTTACTCTTAAAAATTTCAAATGTAATTTTCCATTTTTCTCTTACCATTTTTTATCTTGTTATGTTTCAAAATTTTCCACCAAAATGAAGTTTTTCCTCTTCAATGTCGGTTGCAACTACTTCTTTTTTCGATGTCTTTGGTCTTCATCCAATACTATTACTCTTAATATCAATGCTTATATTAGGGTTAACATCTCAGTAAGTTCTATTTTGCAAAGTTTTTTTGTCCAAGTAGGTCCAACCTGTTCCAGCTAGAAAGTAGTTTATTCCAAGTTACTAATTTTATTTATTTTTATTTATTTTTTGCAGAATTTCAGCCTAGAGTTCTTTTCTCTTTTTAGATAGTAAGTTAGGAGTGTTATACCTATATAGGATTTGTAGCCTAGCCCCTTTACTTTAAGTTTTAATACCCTACTCAATCCCTTCCTCAAGAGAAATCTATCTTTAAAATCTTGCATTTTAATAATATAAAGTCTTAAAATAGCATTTTATTAAAATTCCTTTGTAAATTTTAACTAAATTCCTTTTATTTTAAATAAATATTTTCTATTAATTATTTTAATTTAATTTGTATATTTTACTTATTAGTTTAACTTATTAATAACTTTTAATCATAATAAGTATAAATTAAAAATAAATTAAATTTAACTTAAAGAAAATTTTAATATACAAAGCTGGTAAATTAAATATTTATAAACTAAAAGTAATTAAATTCTAATAAATAGTTTTTATTACATTTTTTGATTATTTAAAGATAAAAGTTTTTAATATAAAAAAAAGAATATTTATTGTAAATTCTTTACTAAATTAAATATATTTAGTTTACATTTACTTTATTAAATTAAATATTTAATATTAAAAAAGTGTTTATATTCATAAATTAAGATTTAATTATGTATTTCTATAAACAAATTGTAAATTATCTGTAATTCTCAGAATAAAAAAATTTAAACTGAAATAAAAAATCAAAAGTTACTTTAAACGATATTATTATTTTTTAAAACAGATTAACATAAAATAAAATATTAAAGTTTAAATGTTTTTTTATTGATAAGAAAAATTTTAAACAATTTCTTAATTTAATTAAAGATGAATGTGACTCACAAATATTCAAAAGTTTAAAATCTTTATTTAAAATAAATTTTCTCAAAAGAACTTTCAGTAAATAATTATTTAAAAATTAAGAAAATAAGGATAATTTGCTAATAAATTAGCAATATAAAATTTTAAAATTCAAATTTTAAAAGTAAAAGTTGAATAAAAAACTATTAAATTTTAAATATAGCTTAAAGTAAAAAATTGAAAAAAATAACTAAAGTTGATAAAATTTAGTATTAAGTCTACTTTTGAAAAAATTTATAAAATTTTAATTTTTTGTACTTTAAATGTATAATTATTAGAAGATAAAAGTTTTAAAGTTTCATGCATATATATTCCTTTTATCCTAAGGCTTGGAAATTATTTCTTTAGCTCATCTAATTGATTTCTCATATTTTCATAAAGTTGATTTCCATTAAAAGTGCAACATGATAGTTTAAATACCTATAATTTATTTCAGAACTCATAAAATTAGCCTTATTCATCCTTCAATATCAAATCTTTTTCAAGCTTCAAACATGATAATTCTAATTTTTCTAAACTTTTACTATTTTATAAAATATTTTAAATACTTAAGAAATTTATATTCTAGCCTCAAAAAAATCTAAGTGATTTTAAGTTTTAGAATCTTTAGATTATAACTTAAATTATTTCTAAATCTATTTAATTACAACTTAAAAACTTTAGCTTTTCTATATTAGATTCATTGTTCTAAAAGAAATAAAGGAGTGCTTATTTTTTAATTTAGCAATATTATAATTTTAAGCTTTTTAAATTTACTAGGTTTTATTCTATATATTTTAATCATTTCTAATGCTTTTATTCAGATCATTCAATTTTTATATCTTCTAAATTTTAACTATTTTAGAAAATTGCAATTAATTGATCTGAGTTTAAATTTCCTACTTTCAGATATAATTTTCTAAGATTTCCTCCCTTTAAACTCAAATAATCTATCAAAAATTAGCATCCTCTAATTTAGGAGCCTTAAAGTGAAATAGAATGAAGTTAGCAGTCTCTATTAAATTATAAATATTACCCATTTAATTTTTCATTATTATTATCTAAATAGAATATTTTTAAGTTCTATAGTTTGCTTATATTTGTAAGATTTTCTTCTTTAACATTACAACTTTCTATTTTCAAAATTTTTAAATTAGGGCATAGAAATAAAACTTAATTAATATATTTATTTCAATATCTTCCTTTAACGTAAATAGTTTGTATTTATTATCCATAATGTAGCACTTTTTATTATTATATATATTCTTACTTTATCTCTTTTTTCTTTCTTAATATTTCACTAAGATATTACATAGCTTCATCTAATTATGTCTACATTTATTAACCTTTACTTAATTATTAATCAAGAAAATTAATTTCTATAGGATGTAATACTAAAGAGATAGGATTATGCTTTTCTATTTTACTAAAATTTTATCTAAATATTTCTAAAAGTTAAATATCAGACTCTTTGGTTTTTTATTATTTTATTTCTTATCTTTTATGTAATTTTTATAAATTGTTTAAAAAATATTCAATATTAATTTAGCAAGTATCATATTTTACCTTTAATCACTTTTTTTACACTTATTCATTCCTACAAATTTATTTGAAGTCTTAATAAGAAAAAATTAGTTCTAAGATGTAAAATGGTAAGGAATTTATATGAACTCTACATTTTTATTAGGGATTCTAGTCTTAATCTTGGTGAGTTTTAGTCTAATTTTATTCTTTTATTATATTAATTATTTTCTATTTTTTCAAGCATCAAACACTTTACTCCATCAGTATCTTTTATAAAATTCTGAAATAAAGAATTAAAATAAAGAAGTTAGGCGTTTTAAAACAGTCTTTTAGAAGTTGATATTGAAAATAATAAAAAGCTAATTAAATATGATTATATTATTTATAAGATAATTAGATATCTATATTTAAATAGTTTATAGCAAATTAAATTCTTTATTTTTTATAAACAAAATGTTTAAAAATGCTAAATTAAATTATCTTTTTATAATAAATATGTTAAATACTAAATATTTTAACTAATTATAATAAATTAGAAAAAGTTTAAATTTTTCTTTTGCTTTTAGTAAAATTATTAAATAATAGAAAATTTAAATTAACTTTTTTAATATTTATTCAATTATGAAATGTCAATTTTTTTTGTTAAAAGACCTTAATAAAAATATTTTAAGCAAGCAATATTCATAAAAATAATTAGTATAAATTTAAAGATTTTATTGATTTATATTAATTTTTTTAATATCTAAAGTTGAGAATAATTGTGATGAAAATTAATAAAAAAGTAGTTTTAAAATTTAAATTAAAAATTTAATATATTGTAAAACTTAATTATTTACTACTAATAATAATTCAATAATTAAATATAATTTTAAATTATTTATATAAATTATACATTCTAACTTTAGGATTTAAATTTTTATAACTCATTTTTTTGTATAAAAAATGGAAAATTTGCAAAAAGTTTCTTCTAAACAGGATCCATCTCAATCAAATTAAGATTAGCAAAATATACTTTGAGAACTCCAAATTATGCAACAGGAGAATTTTTAACTATTAAGAAACGCATAAGAACTTGGAGGAAAAATCGCTATCCTGATGCCCAGCACATTAAAATCAAAAACTTAAAATAAGTACTCATCAAAGAGCAGAATCGAGTAATTAGAAACAAAATTAAACTATTTTGCAGAGCTGGCCGAAAGCATCTTCCTATTAAATATGTCGATAAATTACCCGATGTATGTAGAACCTAAAAATCATTCAGAAAAAAAATTATATAAGAAAAAAAGCAATGCTGATATTGGAGGATATGTGGACGTACACTAAGATACTGTTGATATTTAAAGCGAAAGTAGCAACAAAAAATTTAAAATTATGATAATCTTTTAGTAATTTATATTGCACTCCAAAAAAGTTATTATACAGAAAAAAATGTACAAAGGGAGTGAAATCTTGATGGACATTGCTCATGCTAAGCAAAGAAACAATTATAATATGATTGGAATTAAATTTTACTGAATTAAGATATCTTTAATAAAAAGGGTTAATGTGTAAATCCAGATATATACTAAAAGAAAATTTTCTTGAAGAAAACTGATAATGGAATATTTAAAAAAACTAATAAGCTTTAAAGTATTGAATCGGATTGAAATGTATAGTGCTTATAATTCATTATTATCATCATTATTATTATAATATTAAGAATGGTGGAAGCAAGATTTATAATTGTCTTATTATAAATCCATATATAATTAAAAAGATGTGCAAGCTGAGGTTGATTCTCTGATCAAGCTTTCAATTTTTAATGATAAGGTAAAGCTCATATTCTATGGCTGAGAAAGTTCCTTGTTGGAGTTTATCTCAGTAAGGGAAACAAATTTTTCTGGTAATCCACTCTTGCTAGCGGCTTGAAACCTGTCAGCCCATAGTTATGGAATTCCCTGACTGAAGCTTATTGAGTTATGAAACAGGATATCCGTGTTATATGTATCAAAAGATTGTCTATGGCGTTTAGCTGGAAAGGAGTTTTAGATCTCTTGAAAGTATCTTTTAAGCTTATAATCAATTAGTTAATTAAACCTCCAAACTTTAAAGATCTTTTTAAAAAATCTTACACTAAACATCTTTACGATTATTCGGAATGTTGATTTGATACCTATGATTATGAAACATATACTCATCATTTAATGTTGTCCCATTTTGCAGAAATTGATTAGTAGAATATTTTATTTGATTTTATTAGGAAATCGATCAGAGTAAATAGAGGAAAGCGAGAGCTTATCTATATCAATAAAATTTGCATTAATCATAACTTTACTACTATTTTTATATTTTTATTTCTATTTATTTAAAATATATTTAAATAAATAGAAATGATTTTAAATTAAAACTAAACAACAAAAATAGCAAAATTAATTTTTTATTAGTTTATTGAGATAAAACATACACAATAAAAATAAATATTTCTATAACTTACTTTACTATATTTAAAATTTTAAGTTTTATTGTAAAATAAAATAATACTACTATGTTAACTAAACAATCTTTATAATGTATATTTAAAAATAAGTTATTTTATTCTATTCATATTAATCTAATATCATCTTATAAAAAGTAATAAATTAATACTAATTAAAAAATTATAAATTTTGATATGCATTTAATTATGTTTAAATGCTAAACTATTATATAATAATAAACTTTAAATAGAGAATTAAATATTAACTAAAACATGTAAATTAGCAAAAAATATAATCTAATTAATTGATTTCATTAAATATTTTCTTAACTAAGGTAAAAACATATTATATAAATTTAAGAAAATAGTTTCTTTTTAAACTAATTTTTGTTTGCTAAGGATTGTTATTGCTATTAAGAACTTTTATTTTATATTTTATATTTTTTATCTTAAACATAGAAATTTAAATAATTTTATTATCTAAAATGAAAAACTAAAATTTAAATAATTTAAAACAAATAATAGTCTAAAACATAAAATAAGGTATAAATCACCTTAATTTTTATTGGGGAAGAAAAATAAATAAATATAATTTCTCACAAACTAAATTTAACAATGAAAGCACAAAAGTTTAAAACTTTTTTGGATATAAAATATAATTATACTATTTAGAGATAATTTGAAATCTAAATTTCTTAATTATTAAGAAATCTGAATAAAATATAATTAAAATTAATTAAAATTATATAAAATATTTAAAACTTTAATTAAAAAATATAATTGTTTAGATAGTATGGGATCTTGTATATAAAACAAAGTTAATATAAAATTAACAATGTTAAATGACTTTAGGACAATTTTATTTTGACATATCTTTTTATAAAAAGGTATATTAATCTTTAAATGTAACTATTTTAAAAAATAAGTTTTTAAGTTAATTTTATGATATCTCATTTTATTTTAAGATTTGGAAATTACTTCTTTAACTCATTAAATTGATTTATCATATTTCCCGAAATCCCAGTTTTTCTTATATAAGTACAGCATGATAGGTTAAATACCTATAATTTATTTCAGAACTCATAAAATTAACCTTATTCATTCTTCAAGCTAAATTATTTTCCAAGCTCCAAAAAAGTTAGTTTTAATTTTTCTAAATGTTTGCTATTTTAGAAAATATATTCGATACTTTATGAATTAATGCTTCTGCATCATTGAAAACTAAGTGATTTTAAGTTTTAGAATCTTTAGATTATAATTTAAATTATTTCTAAATCTATTTAATTACATTATAAAAATTTAATTTTTTCTATATTTTATTTATTGTTCTAAAAAAACTAAATAAGTGCTTGCTTATCAATAGTACAATCATATAATTTTAAAATTTTTACTTTTTATAAGTTTTATTCTATATACTTTAATCATTTTTAATGCACATTATGCATATCTTCTATTTTTATATTTTCTATACTTTGATTGTTTTAGAAAATTGGAATTAGTTAATCTGAGTTTAAATTTTCTACTTTCAGATATAATTTTCTAAGTTTATCTCCTTTTAAAATCAAATAATCTATCAAAAATTAACTTTCTTTAATGAAAGCTCCTTAAAGCGAAATAGTTTGAAGTAAGCAGTCTCTATTAAACTATAAATATTAGCCAGTTAATATTGCATTATTACTATCTAAATAGAATTCTTTTAAGTTTTATAGTTTATTTACATTTGAAAGATTTTCTTTTTTAATATCGCAAGATTAAATTTTCAAAATCTATAAGTTAGAGCACAAAAATAAAACTTCATTAATGTAATTATTTCAAAATATTTCTTCAAAGTAAATACTTCTTACTTGATATCCATAATTGAGTATTACTTACTGCTAAATAATATCTTGCTTTATCTCTTTACTCTTTCTTAATATTTCATTAAGATATTACATAGTTTCATCTAATTTAGTCTAAATTTATTAATCTTTACTTATTTATTACTTAAGACAATCTATTTCATGAAGATTTAAAAATAAGTAGATAGAGTTATGTTTTTCTATTTTACTGAAATAAAATTTAATAATTTCTATAATTTCTATAATTTCTAGAGTATATTTTAAATTTTATTCAAGCTAAATTTTCTTTATTTTATCTTTTTTTATTAATTTTCTTAAAATTTTATTTACATCAACTTATAAAGTATCTCATCTAAAGTTTAATCCCTTTTTTTACACTCTCTCATTCCTAAAAATTTATTTAAAGTTCAAATAAGAAAAAATTAGTTCTAAGCTGTAAAGGGGTAAGGAATTAATATGAACCCTACAATCTTATTATTGTTTCTAATCTCTAACTAATTGATTGCTTATCTATCATTATTTTTCTTCTTCCAAATTTTCCTTTTAGTATTCCAATCATTCAAAAAAATGTCCCTTTAAAATTTATTATAAAATAATGAGGAAAATAGATTTAAAATTAACGTCAGCATTCTAAAATAATTTATTTTTAATTTATTTTGAAAATATTCTAACTAATAAATAAGTATCATAGTTTATAAGATAATAGATATCTAAATTTATTAAAGTATCCACTTTTAGCTTTTATTCAATCCAAATCTTCAACAGAAGTAACTAAATTCATCTATTTATATACATCTCTTTACTATAAAAATTATAACTTTTTATTATTTAACAAAATCTGATTAATTATGTATTTACTTTCTATTTTTTAGCAAAATATTAAATATAAGAAATTTAAATAATTTTTTATTAAATGTTAAAATATAAATAATTTTAGTAAATATCTAAAAGAAAAAAGAGTAAATATTTTAAGCAAGCAATAATAAAAAAATTGGGCATAAATTTAAAGAATTATTGAATAAACATCTTACTATTGACATTTCAAGCTAAAGTTAAATTATGAAGAATATTAAAAAATTATAATTTTTTTATTTTTATTTATAAACTAAAAATATATATAAAGCTTTATTATTTACTACAAATAATAATCTAATAAATCAATATTATTTAATATTATTTATATAAATATTACATTTTAACTTTTAAACCTAAAAATATTCTTGCCTATATAAATTTCAGAATTATTTCTTTCATATTTAGAAATTTTATTTTAGTTATAATAAAAAATATCAAAACTTTTCTCCTTATCTGCAATCTTAAATTATGAACTCTTTACCCTTTCTTTTTGATCAAGTTGCTAAAGATCTTAAAGAAAGTGGTCTTCTATTCAAAATATTAAATTTTAGTCTATAGATTTTATCTACTATATATAAAATTTAAAAATATGCTCTTAATCTAAAATTGTTAAAAGCTTAATTTCTAATTTTTCATCCTTTTACTGAAATTATTACCTCAAATTATTATATCCCTTACAATCCATTATATGGCTAAATATATCATACTCCCCACATTTACTTAATAAGTTATAACGATTTTATAATTAATTTTAAAAGCTTATTGAATGAGTTCGTTATAATAATCAAATTTACATATGTTTGACTTATAAGTAAAGCATTATGTAGTTAATTAAATTATTTTATCATTTTTATAAATATTTTAGCTTTTAAATAAATATTATATACTAATTATTATATAATTCAATTTAAAATGGATTCAGGTTTCTAGTTGACCAAGTAGTTAATCCGGTATAATCATGTCTGCATTGCAAGTACTCTTGTAATAGATGCCACCACAAGCAAGTCAGGACAGGCCCATTGTGTGATGAGTCTTACTTGTTTGAGGGTTCTCTCTATTGGTGCGAGAGGTCGACTAGAGGGAACTGTAATCCTGATCTCAGAGTTATCCTGATTTTATATGTCGTTATTCTGATCAGGGAATAGAAAGAAAAAAGACATGACTGAGATAAAAACAATTATTACTTAGAAGAATTTAGCCTAATTGAGTCATTTGACACGAATATTGGAATGTTCTCTAACTCCTTCTAATTCCAGCCTTTGGAAGAATTTAAAGAGTGAAGGCAATCAATTTTGATTATAAAAACGGAGAGAAGAAGATAAGAATCAAAAAGATCAGATGTAGCCAGAAACATTTCTAGCCTATTACTAATTAAATTTGTTTCTTTATTTTTTCTTGGTAAACCAAGCAATGGAATACTACGCTAATTTAATTAATTAATTAATTTATAAATCATTTTTACATATACTTTACTTTCTGATTTTTTATTTAAGTTATTAATAGAAAAAAATAGTTATATTAATTGTTGTGATATTTCCGATTCATACATTTTTAAATAATCTTTCAAATTCAAAAATTCAAAAAGAATTAATTTATAAATATAATAAATTTAGATAGTGCGAATTATCTCAATAGCGCGCAGCTCTTTAATAAAGACTTTTAAAGTTAAAAAATATTATTTTCTGAAATCTTCCACAGTGCTAGCATTCCTTTATGAATCTTGTCTTCTATAGGGCCGTTATCAGAATATTACCTAAGAGACCTTAATATCTAGCATCTTTCATTATTAACATTATTTTATGTCCCTTCAGTCTTTTTTTATCTTGTCTCCTACCAAGATTTTAGTTCGGTTCTTCGCCCATTGATACCAGATCTTAAGTAAATTTCAGTTGGTGATCTGGCATTCCCTATTTAATTTATATACTATTATTAATTTATGATAATCGTTTGTTTTAGATAGAAAATTCAAAAAATATTTTTTTTTTATAAATATGAATAATATTAGAAAATATTGATTAAATTTAAAAATCGTTTCTACCGACTTCCTTTGTTTGAATTAAACAAAAAATTTTAATTTTTTTATTCAGTATTTTCAAATATTAACCAATTTTCTTGAAAACTTCCTTTTATCAATTATTTTTCTTTTTACTATAAATTTTTTCTATATTAGAGTATAAAGATTTTTTTTTTTTCTTCTGATACCTTTTCAGAATCATCTTTTTAATTTTTATTACTTTTAGGCCGTTTTTAAGAAATAATTTTTTAAAAATTGAAGAATCTTTTGTAAAGATGCTTAGTCGTATTAAATTATTTTAATAGTTTCTTTTTGTTCTTCTAATTTATAAAATAAGCTTAATTTGTCTGTATTTATAAAAATTTTAACTCTGTCTTCCAAGTTGTAGACTCTTTCTTTTATGTGGACTTTACAAAAAATAAATTGATTTTTTACAATTTTAAGTTATTATCTTGATAAGCAATTAAGATTTATTACCATATAGAAGTATTATTTTAATTATTTAATCATTTATTTCAGTAAAGTTAACAAAATTTAGTAATTTATATATATGTTTTTAATGATGTAATAATAGGATTATTAGAATTAGAAAATCAATTTATTTTGAAATATTTTGTCTCTCTTTATTTTATGTCTAGCCTGCTCCTAAATAGGTTTTAACTAATTTTTCTCTCAGTATTCAGGTGGATATATAGTGAGAATCGAGCTTCTTCTGTAGCATTATTAATTATTATAATTTAATTTTGCTAAAATTATTCATTACTCTTAATCTTATTTCTTCTTTCATTTACAGAATTTTTAATTAAAATAACGTTTGAGAAAACATGATGTATTTATTTTAATTAGTTATAAAAATTTTAAATTTATTTACTTTCTTTTTATTAATTAATTTTAATATTTATTTTATTTCAAATTTTCTGCTTTTTTGTAAACCATTTTAACTATAATTTTTATTCTATTCCTACATTAAAAATTCATTTTTATTAACATTTTTTTAATTTAAATTTAGAGATTATGCCATTCTTTTACTAATTTCATTTTATTTTAGCAAAAAATGTAATTACTCATTTAAATTTGCAAATATCTTTCTTAGCTCACTAAATTATCTTCAAAACTTAGCAAGTCTCGAAAAGCCTTTGTCTATCTTGTTCTAATTAACAAAAATTTTCCTTTAAATTCGCATAAATTATAACTAATTTTACAGTACTAATCAGTTCTTCTGTCTTCTATAATTTTTACACTTCTGTTTTTATAATTATTCTCTATCTTTAAAGAAGTAGGTAATTTTAGCATTAATCTTTCTGTTAATTTCCTTAACTTCTTTTTAAATCAAAAGTTAGGTTTAATTTTAAATATTGTATTACTTATATAAATTTTAAATACATTTTAATAAAATAAGGAATTAATTTTTATTCCTTTAATCATTATACTTATCAAACTATTTCATGTCTAACATAAAAGTATTAAAATTTAACTAAAATATAACAGAGAATTTCTTTATAGCCTTATTATTTTTTTATTTTTAAGTTAATTAAATTTAATTATAATAAATTTAAAAATTACATTAATAGCTAAAATAAGCTTACTCTAATTTAATATATCATACTCTAGTAACTTATTAATTTTACATTCCATTTTTAAGATTATAACTAAAAAGCCTTAATAATTTAATTAGTTTTAAAATATTAAAATTAATCTGTTAATAAATAATAAATCAATATTATTATAGAATGCATAGCCCCCCGTTTACATACAGCTTTTCAATATTAATATTTAATATTAAAAAAGTATTCTCATACTTCTTGTTAAAATTCTAGTTATTCAAAGTGTCTAGTCAGCTTCTCAAAATGGGAATTTGCTTAATAAAAATTATTCTAAAGTTTTGAAAAAAATGCTTCATTCTTCTTGAATAACATCCAAATAAGAATTAATAATTAAGTCATTAGAAGACCCGTCAATAAATGTTCATACTGCTAGCGAGAACCTTCGGATAGGTACATTGTATTAATATCTAAAGATTATCTCTTTAAAAAAGTAGTAATAACTTACTATTAATGAAATTTCTTAAGTCTCGATATTCCAAAATGATTAATGAATTGTTAAAAATACTAAGTTCTACTTCTTTAAGTTTTTATTTATTCCTAGATTTCTAAAAAAAGCAGATAAATTAATAAATATCCAAAAATTGATATAAATATCTTTAGTATCTATTATTAGTTTTATTTTACATAATAAATGTCGCTTTCTTACTCTTGATAAACCTATTATTTTTCTTCACTATCTTTAATAATCGAATCTAATCAAAAAAATCCTCTTTGATTTTAATGAAGAACAATTATATCTATTTTTAAATCCTTTTGGCTTAGAATTTTAGTGTAAATAGCTGAAAATTTATAATATTTTGATAAAAGTAAAAATAATAAAATTTTGGAAATTAAAGAAAATAAATAGCAATTAATTATAGAAAATAATTAATTGATTATAAAATTTAATTAAGCTTATAATCAAAAGCACTATCTATATCTATGCTAATTTTAAATTATAGAAAAAATTAAACAAATAACTTTTATTTCAATTTTAATTCGAAACAATTAGTTTAATTAGATTAAATTATTTTAAATAAATAAAAAATAAATTTAAGTTATTAATTATTTAATTTAAAATACCAAGAAATATATATAATTCTAAATAATATTAAATATAGCACATATTTAATATTATGTATAATAATTAAATGTTAAGAGTATCTTTATGATTTGTATTATTTTTGAATCAATTTTTTATATAAAGTTGCATTTATTTTTAAATATTAGCTATAATATAAAATTAAGTTTTCAATTTAAACGTGTATTTCCTCATTTTATTCTAAGATTTGGGAAGTGTTTCTTTAACTCAGTTAATTGCCTTCTCATATTTTCAGAAATTTAATTTCCATTAAATGTGCAGCCTTATAGTTCAAAAAATTGTAATTTACTTCAGAACTCATAGAATTAATCTTATTTATTCTTTAATCTAAATTCTTTTTCAAAATCTACAAAAACTAATTCTAATTTTTCTAAACTTTTGCTATTTTAGAAAATATATTCAATACTTTATGAATCTATATTCTATAATTAACTAAAGCTAAGTTATTTTAAGTTATAGAATCTTTAGATTATAATTTCAATTATTTCTAAATCTATTTTATTACAACTATAAAATTCTAATTTTTCTATATTAGATTTATTGTTCTAAAAAATTAAAAGAATGTTTATTTATCAATTTTACAGTATTATAATTTTAAGCTTTTTAAATTTACTAGGTTTTATTCTATATATTTTAATCATTTCTAATGCTCTTATTTAGCTCATTGAATTTTTATGTGTTCTAAATTTAAGCAATTTTAGAAAATTGGAATTAAATTATCTGAGCTTAAATTCACTATTTCAAGATATAATCTTCTAAGTTTTTCTCCTTTTAATTTTAAATAATCTATCAAAAATTAACTTTTATGAATGTAAGAACTTTAAAATGAAATAGTTTAAAGTTAGCAGTCACTATTAAATTATAAATATTATCCAATCAACTTTTTATGATTACTATCTAAATAGAATTCTTTTAAATTTTATAATTTGCTTATATTTGCAAGATTTTCTTCTTTAATATCGCAATTCTTAATTTTTAAAATCTATAAATTAGTGCATAGAAATAAAACTTCATTAATGTAATTATTTCAACATATTCCTTCAAAATAAATAGATTTTATTTATTATCCATAACTTAGTACTGCTTATTTTTATATATGCTCTTACCCTATTTTTTTTAATTTTCTTAATATTTAAATAAGATATTACATTATTTCATCTAATTTTCTCTCAAATTACTAATCTTTATTCTTAAATTAGTCAAGAAGTTCGATTTCTCTAAGATCTAAAAATAAAGAATTATAGTTATTCTTTTCTATTTGACTAAAGCTTTATTTAATTATTTTCAAAAGTTATAGAGCATCTTCTTAGGTTATTTATTCTTATTCTTCCTCATTTTAAAAACATATTTCTTAACTATTATTTGTCTTTTTTATTTTTCTCATTATATTATGCGTATTAACTTAAAAGGTATCATATTATACTTTTAATCACTTTTTTTATACTTATTTATTTCTGCAAACTTATCCGAATTTCAAATAAGAAAATATTAGTTCTAAGATGTAAATAGGTAAGGAGTTTATATGAACTGTATACTTTTATTATTTCTTATTTTCCTCTTATCTATTTTCCTCTTATCTATTTTCCTCTTATCTATTTTCCTCTTATCTATTTTCCTCTTATCTATTTTCCTCTTATCTATTTTCCTCTTATCTATTTTCCTCTTATCTATGTTTCTTCTAAAATCCAAAGCGTTGATAAACTTGTCCCATGATTATTTGTATAAAAAATGAGTAAATTAGATTTAAATATAAAGTTAGAATAAATATGGAAATATATTTAGATGGATTAATGATAATGAAACTATTAAAATATATTAATTATGATATAATTAATATATAATCAAATTTCCTAAAATTATCAAAACAACTGTGAAAACAAAGCTTTTATATGCTTATTATATATATTAATCTAATAGTTGGATTCAAGTTCTTTAAGCGAACACATCTGGATGAATATACGACTTTGGTAAAAGCTTGAAGTCTATTACTATGAAATATACATTCTTTAAAGATGCCTATCTGTTTTAAAAAGGGATAAACTTAAATAATTAATTATATCTATTAAGAGATTGTTATGAATACTGCACTTTGAGAAATGAAGTGTCCTGATGCATTCTAAGTTAATAATAATGATAATTAATACTAGCTATTACAAATAAATAATATAATATTTTGATTAATAAACATAACTTAAGTTAAATAAATATTCTATTTCCTTTAAATAAATCTTTAGCTAAATTAAGATTTATATTAAATACATATTATAGTCATTAGTTTTATTATGCACCTTACTTTTTATTGTTACCAAGCAATAAAAGAAACCTATTTTTAATTAATTTTTAAGTTTTTTTATGATTTATAATTAAAAAAATGTAACTAAATAATTAAAGGAAAAAGGATAAGACTATAATATTGAGATTGATGATATAATTATTTTAAATTTAAAGAACTTTAATAAATTAAATTACATAAAAAAGATGATTAAACATTATAATAATTACAGAGATTATTTATAGAATTATCTATTTTTTAATTAATTTATAAGAAATTATATATAAACATAATTTATTTATTCATTTTAAATATTATAGCAAATCTTATTTAGAAGATATTCTATCAATTATTTATTTTAAACATCTTTATAAAACTAGTAATTATACCTTTACAATCCTAAGAAATTGCTAAAATTACCACAAAAACACTTAATTCAGACTCAAATCTCTGAGATAAGAAAATAAGCCAACTTAATATTTAATTAAGAACATTTTTTAATTTAGTATAAAAATGAAAAATAAATTGCTGTTGATGATTATTTTATTTTAAATAAAGTAAAATATTTAAAATAATAAAATTTAAATATTTTAAAAGTTTTAAATTTACGAAATAATAAAAATTGCTAAAAAGATATTTATTAGTATTAAAAATATTAAGATTAATTATTTTCATAATAAAATAACTTAAAACAAGTTTATAATCTAAAAAGTTTATCTTTAAATCCAGTAAACTTGAAAATGTCTCCTCTTGAAGGATGGCTTAGGACTTCTTTTTCCTCCATCCTTGCTTATAATTTGCATTTTACAGTTGAGATTATTTCATCTAAAAATTATTTTTTAATTGCTAAATCTACTATTATAAAAAAAATTTTCTATATATTAAGCCTGATTAATTTTATTATATTTAAAATAGGCTTTAATATATTTCTTTTATTCCTTTTATATTTTTCGCTTTTTCATCAACATATTTTATAATGATGCTACCTTTGTCATATTTAACAGAGTATTTTCTACTTATATTCTATTATTATTCATTTTATTCTAATCCGTAGATATATTTCCTTGTTATCTGCTGGTTCTTAATTAATTTCTTATAAAAAAGTTAAAAGTTAAAAAGCTTTGTTAAAGCCTTAGTAGTCAGTCATCTGACCTATTCTATCAGCTTGTCTCCATTAGTTTGTCTTGAATTTCTACTAGGCTTAGTTAGGTGGTGTAGCACTTCATTAGTGCACCAATATTTTGAATAATTTTGATCTTGCATGTAGCGTTCCTAATTATTTATCCAAGGATTAAGACTTAAATTAAAGAATTTTTTTCTATAAATTTTTCCGCTTTATGTTGGATATATCCTAAATAGTTTTCTAAAAATATCTTATTTATTCTTTCTTTAAATTTCGCTTAGTTAGTAGCAGTATTTTCATTGGTGTTATTTATTGCACACGTAGCATTTTATTCTTCTTTTAACCTATTATTCCTGTAACACTTATTTAATTTAAATTTACTACTTATTTTAAATAAACGTTTACTGTTTATTTTAATTTGAGGCTTCATTTTCTATTTCCATAGAATCTGATTAATTCTGTTAAAACGAAAATGGCGTTACCTGAATTTATTATTAAATTTAAAGAATTATTTGTTCCAGTTTGTTTTCTATTTCTTGTGATGATTAATATTGTTTCTCAAGTAAAGACGTTATTAGTTTTTCTAATTTTTCTACTTTATCAGTGAGATATCTATTTTTAAACATAAACTCTTTTAATGACTTAGATAATATTTCTATTTGAGTTTGTGTCGGAAGTTTTTTTAATTCTGGATTTCCAAGTAGTTAATGTTCGTCATATCAATCATATTTCTCACTTTCACTCATTGTAATTATTTCGCTTTTTTATTTTTTAGAGAATTTTCCTGTTTAAATGTTTTGTTCAGAGTTCTGTTATTTCTTTGAAGCCATTTTATATATATATCTATGATAATTTTAATTTTCTTAGAATTTTTTTATTTGAAAATAAAACTGACAAAATTAAAATTAAATATTTGAGAAATTTAAGCAAAACATTTATCAATTGAAACAGTTCATGTTCAATTTACGATTTATACTGCTTATTTTATTTTTCTATAGTCAAAAATAAATATTTAGTTATACACTTATTTTTTCTAGTTTATATTCTAATTTTTTAAATTTTAATAATTGTATTTTTATTCTTATTGTAGATTAAATGTTCTTTAATGCTTTCATTATGCAAAAGATTCCTAAGATTATTTTCCTTTATCTTAATAAGATAATTAATTCAAAAGTTAGATTATGTTCTTATTTTTTTATTTAATAATTGAGAGAGGTCTGTTATTTCTTAGGTACCATTTTATTTTATTTTATCTTATAAATTAATTAATTAAATTAACGTGAAAATTATTAATTAGATCACTACGACTGAAAGAAGAAACCGTATTTAACTTTCAGTAAATTCTAAAAATATTTTTAATTACTTAGTATCTCTGATGTTCTTCTGCTGCTTTTAATTCCTCTTCTGTTATATCTAATAATTATTAATCTTATAAATTTGGCGGAAAAAGAGATTTTTGTTTTTTTATCTATCTTTCTTTTTACTCGCTTTAAAAAAATCTTTAATGCTATCACCCATTAAGGTTTTTTAATTCACTTTTAATGATTGATCTCAGTTTAAAAAAATAATGATTCCCTCTTTTATTTGGTTAAATTTATTTTATTAATTATTATATTTACTCTATTATTATAGAGTTTTGTTTCATTTAATTTTCAAATTAATATATCTCATTTCTCGCTGATTTCATCCAAAAGCCTCATTTATGTGGAAATCGTCCGTCTATACAATTTTTACATAAACTGCACATATTTTTTCTAATAAGTGTTACTTTTAGTGTCTCTGCAGCACCACTATATTTAGTTCTTAGTTTAAGCAAATACCAAATTTCCTTTTTTCTGAATTTTTTGCTTCTCAGGTAGTTAAGTAGATCCGTAGCAAAATGGTGTAGCCATTGACTTCTATTTTTGGAGCAAGTTATCACATCCTACATACGGGCTATTGCTTCTATGCTTAAAAATTTTATAACTTAATTTATTATTGTTTTGATTTTTTAATATTCCTTTCTTTCTATTCTAAAATCAGTTATTGAGTTACCATTTATCTAATACATTATTTTAATAAGCTTGAAATAAAATTGAATTTTTACTATCTAAAATAATAAATTACTAAATATTTTTAACTTTAAGAGTTTATGGACATCTTTTATATAAAAAAGCTTTTTCAATCAAAAATATTTTAAAACTTTTATAAAAATCTGCATTCTCTCTTTTTCAGTTTATTTTTTACTTGAATCCTACTCTTTCTTTCTCATATAATACATCCAAGAGATAAACTAAGAAAGATAGCATTATTCTATAATAAATTTTAGCCTAAAGATATAAATGTCCCAGGTATATTTTAGGGAATTATTTTAAATATATCTAAGCAAAAAGTATTAATCTTTTAAATAATTATTTCCAACCTGATATTAAAATTATTCCTTTAAGTTTTTATAATGCATATATATAATAATAAGTTCATACATGCTGTATTATCCGCATTTACATTTAGGATTGCTAAAAGATAAATGACAATCTCATAATTTCTTCCGAAAATTGCAAAATTGAGTTCTCATTTTATTAATTAATTTTAACTAAAAAAGTTTTTGGACCGGAAACTCCTTTCCAATTGCAAGACCCGACGCTCTCTTTTTATGGAATAACGGGGATATCCTGTTGTGCTCCAGACACAGCTGCCAGGGAGCTTCATCGCTATGAACAGCCAGGCTTCAAGCCCCTACCAAGAGCGGATAATCTCAAAGACAGTGTTCCCTTCAGAAAATGACTCTGACCAGGGACTTTCTCAGCGACAGGAAAGGAACTTGTTCCTAGCCATAAAACCAGAAAGTGTTGTCACGAAGGTCATTCTCAGCTCCCACCATCTTTTCAATTATTGAGTTCTCATTTTATTTAAACTATTAATTTCTTTTACTTAATGCTTTATTAAGTTTTGAATAAGTTATTTCTGGAAACTAAGATGAATTTTAAAATTGTTTAGCATAAATGTTAAATGTGGTCATTTTGTTAATTCTTAAGACTAAATCTCTATAAAATATAGGTTTTATTTAGTTATTATCATGTTTACCAAATATATTAAAATGTGCTGGTAATTTTTTCGTCACTTAAATCAATATTATAAAACTGATCCATCTTCATCTCATAATTATAATAATTAATTAGCATAACTGTCTACTTTATTAGGTTAACACAAAATGAAAGTTTAACGCTAAATAAAAATATTAATTTAAAATATTTTAGGTTTTCTCTATCATAAATCTTGATTATTTTTGATTAATTTTCAATTTTTTTATAAATAAAGTCCCAATCTTATTTTATTAAAGTAATTAGATGTTTTTAAATGAGGGATCTTCTTTGTTGGCTTTAAAATTTATTCCTATATAAATTACCTTCGAGCATAAAATAAATTTTGGTTAAATTTTTCAAAATTTTATACTTTCGCTTTTTAATTATTTTTATATTTCCTGTAGTATTTTTTGTATGCTGTAACCTTCTATACACTCATCACATAATTGGTCTTCTTTTAAATTCTTGATTAATTATCAAGTTTACTATGTTTGATAAATATTTTAATTAAATATCTATTGAATTATGCATTGTTTTATTCTTATATTTTAATGGTTTATTATATTTAGATTTATAGATATTTATATATTTATTTTCTGTTTCTTTTAATTTCTTAATTAAATTAATGTGTAGAAGCTTTTAGGCTCAATACTGTGTTAGGAACTTTATTATTACTTTAAAGTTAGCTAACTTTTAATCTAGGCTTCTTAATTGCTATATTAATTGATATACTACATCTTATAGTTTTTTGTTCTCAGCCTATAAAGAGAAAATTTAAATAAAAGTATATTATAGTTAATTAGGATTCAGATTATAGTTGAATTATTTCTTAAGTGGATTAAATTATATAAATAACAGATAGTAAGGACAATATAATTAAAAGGATATATCTTAAGACTAATTAAATTAGTTTAATTTTAGATTTATTTAAAGCTATTTCAATAAATAATTAGATAATACATTCTAGTATTTCCTTTATTAATTATTAACTCTCTATTTAGAATTTTCATTTTAGTAGAATATTAATAGTAACAAGAAAATGCCTCATTTACTTTTTTAACTTTTTATTTCTCTATTTTAAAAAATAAATATCTTATAAAATGGTTGATCATCTTCACAAAGCTTTTGGGAAAAGGAGGGGAAAAAAGAAAAAAACAAAGAGTCTGAGCAACTCATGAAATTACTCCTCTCACAAGCTACAAAAGCACGAAAATGAATCAGAGCAATCCTAATAAATGGCACTGAAAAAAAAGACTCATAAAGCCTAATCTCCTTCAAAAGTTAGACATTTAAAGGTACATGAAGCAGAATATTACCAAGAAGACTTTTAAGAATTAGATTTGCTGGAATACGTTGAAGAACTACAGAAGCCCGCAGAAGCACTAAGATATGAAAATACCTTAATTCGGGAAAGGTTAGAGCAAATATCAAAGGATCCGGTGGATTTCTAAGATATGCAGTCATAAATATACTATTTAAGAAAAAAATTATCGAAAAAGGATCCAAGATAGAATTTCCTGGAGTTGCAGCTAAATTTAAACTTTCAATACCTGTGTGGAAATTATTCTAGAGCCTACAGTGCAAGCAACTTTTTCTTACTGCAAAAGAAGCGGAAAGAATATAAACCAAGACTAAGACTCAAGTTAAAAAATGTTACTATTACAGATCAACTTGACTCCTTTAGCGGCAATGCAAGGAATATAAAAAATTTGTACAAAGAAAGTCAGATTAATTAAGGGGGAAACAAAACGAAAAGAGGAAGAAGAACTATTAAGAAAAGCGACAAGATTATTCTATTAAGGAGGAAATTTCTATAGAAAAAACTAAAAAGAATACCGGCATATCCAAGAGGAGCCAAGCCTTAAACAATTTTTTAGACAGATCCTTCTCAGCTCATTAGCACAAAATGAGAGGTAATTTATTTTTTAATATTTCCCTAATTTCTCCATTTTCTTAAAAAGCAAGTAAATATTACTTTAGGATTATCAAAATTTTAATAGACAATAAATATATTATTTTAGAATATAAAATTAACTGTATAGTAGTAATTTTAAATTGTAATATAATAAGATATAAATAATTTAAACTAGTAATCAATTAATATAATTATTTTATTTATTTTGCAAAAAAGATACAAAATTTTATTTTGGTAAATAAACTTAAGAAATATAATTTTTATCTTTCCAATTTTGCCTAAATAAAAACTAATAGTTACTGGATTTGGCTATTTATATATATTCAAATTTTATTTTATTATCTCAGTTATTTAAAAATAAATTATATTAAAAAATTGTAGGGAAGTAATTAATATTTAACGATGCTTAAGATTACTATTATCTAGGGGAATTTAGGGATAGTTAAACTCCTATCATGCTGTTCCCTCTGAAGTCTTCTCAAAAGAAATAGTGAGAGTATACTACTTCTTTTTTCCTGCAAACAGAGGATACCATGTATAATGAATGCATACTTAATAATCGTAAACTTCAAGCTTCTAACAAGGCCAAATAACCGTCCAGATATGATTTCTTTAATATCTTGAAAACAAAAAAGAATTTCTCTAAAGTTAAAAGATAAAATGAGACAACTCAAAATCTTTCTCCCCATTACCTTGACCATACTACAATGACATTAATTAAAGGTTTGCTTTCTTTCTATTTATTAAGAAGCAAATAAATAAAACAGCAACCTTAAGAATTTTGCTGAACATATCAAATAAAGAAAATAGCAAAAAATTAAAGAAAGTAACTGAAAGATTCTAAAGAATAGCAATTGCTTAAAGTATATTTAATAACTTAAAAATAATAATAATTTACGTTAGTAACATATTAATAGTTTAATAAATATACTTAATAGAATTTTTTATTTTATATTAAATAAGAAATTTATTTTTAACTTTCAAAATTATTTATAATTTCGCTATTACCTAGTTAACATACTATATTTAAATGTGAAGATAACAATATATTAATCATAAAATGGAATTTATTTTTAAACTAATTAAGGAAATTAAATCTGCAAAAATTGGGAATTTAGATATTTAGCTATTTTTACTTTACTAATAAATGAGTATTAAATAGTTTTCCAGAAAGTACAGAAATTATTTGAATCTTCAAATAAAGATTTTGAATAAAATGCTACTTTCTTTTAGAATACTCTGTCAAAAGATTTTTTTTAAGCTCATATATCAAGGCTACAGACAAGAGAGGAGAATATAATAAATTATTTTATAAGACAATAAAATTTATTAATTAAAAGAAGCAATTTTGTAGCATAAGATGTCTATAAATATTCTAAATTTAGTAATATACAAAATTATTTAATAAATTTAAATATTTAATTGGCTTATTATTTGTGTAAATAATACATTTTTAATTATTAATAATAATAATATACTAAATTAAAGTGTTCGTATCTCCAGGGATTTTAAACCCCTTCAATACATACCTCCAGAGTTCGTTCCTTGAGGTTTAAAATAAAAGTTTGGGACTCCCAGTTTTTTTGGAGTTCTGGCACTCCCTTGAAAAAGCCTCCTTCTAAATATTCTTCCATCCTTGTCTACATAAATTCTTGAAAGTTCTCTCCAAATCTCTTCACTGTTTCTTCTCTGTTTATCCAAATATATCTTGCATCTCTTGTATGTGTGGAATCTTGATTTGCACAGGTAGCACAGCTTGACAATTCTTCTGGGAGGAGTTATCTCTAAGGGTTTTGTGTATTCTAGTTCCATTTTATTTTCAGCTAAGATTTAAGGTTAAATTCTTTTTTCTCCCAAAAGTTTCACTTCGATTTCCTGTTTCATTAATCTTTCTTCATTGTTTTAACTTTTCTATAGTAATTTTTAGTTTTCTTTCTTTAATATTTAAACTTCTTCTTATAGGTTACGGATAGATTTCATAAGTTATTCTATTATTAGCTATTCATCATTTTTCTATTTCTACATTATTTTTTAATTACCACTTTTCATGTAGTTGCTTGATCGTGGCTATGGGAGTAAAAAGTCTCGCTTGATTTAGTCAGCTTCTGTTGATTTAATTTCTTATTCAATTTAAGATTATTTTTCTAAATTTGGGGGTTAAAGAGCCTAAGAAAATTATTATGTTATTAAAGAAGACGTGGTAAGAGAAGAATTAGAAGTCTCTGATTTTTTTTCCTTTTTCTATGGAGCTGGAAAAAAACCCTTCTTGAGACCTTCTGCCATTTTTTTTTTTTACATTTTTAATTATTTTAAGATTATAAATATATTTATAAAAATATACTATTTTTATAATTCATCATAACTATTTATCAACTATAAAGAAAATTATTATTCTATTACTGTTAATTATAAACTTTTCCTGTTTATTTATATTATGACATTTTATAATTTAAGATAGTAAAATTATGAAGATAAGTTATTTTTTAATTATTGCTTATTATAATTCTTTCTTCTTTTTTTAATTCTAAAGATAGGAAAATAACATATCAACATCAATATTATCAAAAAAAAAACTCAGAATTTTTGTTTAAAATTTTTGTTAAAATGAAAAAAAAGAAAGTTAAATGCAAAATAAATTTAATTTTTAGTATTATTATAATTAATTAAATTTTTATATGTTAAACATTTTATTAAAGTATTAAAAAATAAATGTATTAATATGTTTTATTTTATAACAATCATATAAATATAATTAATTTAATTAGCTTTTATATATTTAAGTATTCAATTACTTATAAATTATCCTATTATTAATAATTATATATATCATTTATGATAATGCTTTATTCCAATTATTTTAAAACTATTAATTTTCATATTTAAATTAATTATCTTCAGTTTTTATAAAATTTTAATGGAACTAAGTTTTTAGTCTTAGGAACTATAAAATTAATATATCTATGGAGAAGGATTAAATTAGAAAATAAATAGCCTAATATAAGATTAGAATAGTTAATAAAATAATAGGATTCATATCAATTAACTTCCAGTTTACATCTTAGAGCATATTTTTTCTTATTTAGACTTCAAACAAATTAGCAGGAATGAATAAGTGTAAAAGAAGTGATTGAACGTAAAATACGATATTTGTTAAGTTAATACAAATAATCTTTTAAAAAAACCAAAAAAAGCACAAAATAATAAAGAATTATCCTTTTAAAATAAAGAAAGATAAGAATAAATAACCTTAGAATATGCTCTATAACTTTTGGATATAGTTAAATAGAATTTTAGTAAAATTGAAAAGCATAGCTCTATCTCTTTATTTTTAAATCTTTATGAAATTGAGCAACTTGAATAGTATAACCGTAAAAATTAGTAATTAGAAAGAAAAATAGATGAAATAATGTAATATTTTATTGAAATTCTAAGAAAATAAAAAGAAATAATTAAAGAAAATGCATAATAATAAGCAATACAACATTATGGATAAAAAATAAAAACTATTTATTTGGAAGGAAAATATTGAAATTATTATATTAATGAAGTTATATTTCTATGCCCTAATATACAGATTTTGAAAACAAAAAATTGTAATATTAAATAAGAAAATCTTGCAAATATAAATAAACTATAATATTTAAAAGAATTCCATTTAGATTATAACCTTGAATAATTGACTGGATAATATTTATAATTTAATAGTGACTGCTAACTTTAAACTATTTCATTTTAAGGCTCTAACATTTTAAGATGGTAATTTTTGATAGATTATTTGAGTTTAAAAGGAGAAAATCTTAGAAAGTTGAATCTTTAAATTGGAAATTTAGACTCAGATCAATTAATTACAATATTCTAAATCAGTTAAAATTTAGAAGATATAAAGATAGAATGTTCTGAAAATAAGCATTAAAAATGATTAAAATATATGGAATAAAACTAACTAAAAATAAAAAGCCTAAAATTATATTATTGCTAAGTTTATAATGAAACCCTTATTGAGTTTTTTTAGAACAGTAAATTAAGTTTATAAAAAATAAAATTTTATAGTTGTTATTAAATAGATTTAGAAATAGTTTAAATCATAATCTAAAGATACTAAAACTTAAAATCACTTAGTTTTAATTTTACCTAAAGTATTGATAAATAAAGTATTTAGTATATTTTCTAAAATAGCAAAAGTTTAAAAAAATTAAAGATAAATTTTTTGGAATTAGACGAAGAGTTGAGTTTGAAGACTGAATAGGGTTAATTCTATGAATTTTGAAGTAAATTAAAATTATTGGGAATAGAAGAATGCACTTTTAATGGGGAAAAGATCTCTAAAAATATGATAAACCAGATAATTGAGTTATAGAAGCAATATCCAAACCTTAGAATAAAAGGACTAGATATCAATAAGATTTAAAACTTTTTCTAATATACTTAAAATAATAAATAAATTCAATTTTTTTAACTTGTTTAAATAATTTTAGTCACAAAGTTCTTTTCAACGTTTTCTAATCTTATATATTTTTATATTTTTATATAAATCTTTATATATTTTGAAACAATTCTATTATTCAAAGCTAGCATTTTAAATATTATCTTTTTATAATTATAAAAAAAATATGGTAGAAGGTTTCAAAAAGGGCTTCTATACCACCTCTTTCTAAGCTAAAAAGGAAGAGAGGAAGCAGGAAACCTAAATTTCTAAACACCACACGTCATCTTCCAAAACCTAACCTTCTTCTTAAACCATATAGGAGCAACTCTAAACAACATCCCCCAGACAACCCTAGAAACACTAACATGCAACAATATCGACTGAGGACCTTCCCAAGAAGCAAAAGATTAGTAACTTTCAGGCCTAGATTAGGACATTCAACCCCTACATGGACCTCGGAGATCTCAATAAAGAACAAATCTTAGGAATGACGAAGGAGGAAATGGCTAAGCTTATCTTAGCATTAATAGGAAAAAATAAAGATCTGGAAAAACAGATTGAAGAACTAGCTTAAGAACAGCAAGAGCATTTAGAAGATGAGGAAACCCATGCTCCTAGAAACTTAAACCAGGCTGCAATGAATATCAGAATTGACGAATTCGATAGGCAGCTGGAACAATTATACGAATCGAATGAAAATATTCATATCAAATTGGAAAAATTAGAGACAAGTGTAAAATAATAGGCTATGCAATCTATCCCAATGGAGATCGAATAAGAGAATAATAAGCCAATTGAGCAAACTAAAGAGAAATATTTTAGGAAAAAATGTTACATCTGCAGGAGAACAGACCACCTATGGAGACGATGCTGGAAGAGAAAGGAGATTTGATAGAAAATATGGAATGACCTAACCTAATTTTACCCAACCAGGAATGGAGAAATTTATAAGAAGAAAGCAAGCTATATGAAGAGACAACCATTCCGAAAACTTGACAGTGAAGGGAGGAGAAGACCACCTAGAGATCAAGTTCCTATTGGTTGGATAGGGAAGTAGGAAGCTTTTAAGTAGACGATCCTTCTTTAACACTTTAATTTAATTTAATCTTTTTATAATTAATATAATAAATTTTAATATGTTTTTACCATATTTCATATAAGTAATTAACAATTTTTACTCTTTTCATTCCAAACATTTTAATTAAATCTCCTTAAATTATCTTTTATTCACCTGCTATCTAACCAAATCGCTCCAATAATTCCTCCATTTGTTCCTCATTTCGCTCTAAAAGCTAAATTCTTCTTCAAAACAACTATGACTTAAAGCATTTAATTCTAATTTATTAAAGTTGTCTTATTGTAGGGAAGTTTTTAATAACATAATTTTGGCTATAAGTTAAAAGTTTGAGTAATTATCATTCCTGATATCTTTATATTCTTTAACTAAATCTTACAGAGCTTCACATTAAGAAATATGCTAATGATGTCTTATTCCCCAAATTTAAATCTCAGAGTGTTTTATTTAATAGTGCTTTTAATTTAAATCATACTAAAATTATAACTAAGGTATTTAATTTGTAAACTGACAATTATTTTCGAATAATTGTCTTATTTAATTCTGTGCATGTATAGATTGGAAATTTCTTTTCATCAATCTTATTAACTAAATCTTAAAAATAAATACGTGCGTTAGGCATTAGTTTATCCTTCCTTTTGCATCTTAATAAAATTTCTATTCTATTTTATTTTAAATTTTACTTAAATATTGATTGCTGTTACTAGCGCCTTAGATCTATTTGAAAATGTTAAATTTTTATTTTAAAATTCTTAAAATATTTAAGGTTACTGTTCTTCGTTTTGTTAAAAATAAATGTTACATCAGAGCTGTGATCAGTTTAAGGCTCAGTAATATTTTATGTAGAATTTGAAATACCTCATTGTTATAAAATATTAAAAGGATAATTAATTCAAGTCTATAAAGAAAGATTCATTCTTAATAGAGCATGGACTTTTTAAAGCACGCCTTGCTACTTTTCTTTAGCCTGTGATTATATCATACTTTATTTTTTATACTTCGAAAAATAATCTAAGAAAATATTTCTAACCTACTCTGCTTTATATCGTATAAATAGTATTAAAAATCTATTAATTTTTAAGTAATAAAAATTCTATATTTAGATAACTTTTAGATAGTTCCATTCACGCATTTTTGTATTTGATAGAAGTTTTTAAAAATTATTTTAAAATTTCCCAAAAACATTTTTAATATTCAAATAATTATTTCTAATATTTGCTAATTAAGTTTTACATTTATTGGTAAAAGAAACCATATCCTATGTTAGATAAGCTAAATCTGCTTTTACTCAAATTTCCGGATTTTGTATTATAAATGCTCGTGAATATTGAAATCCCTTATACTTTCCAACTCTATATAGCTTAACTATTGTACTTATTATAAACTAAAGATTATTACTCTTTATAATTAATTTAATGCAATGAAAGTACTTAACACAACCACATTCCATCATTTTAGGAACTATCTTATTATATTCTAAAATTTTTTAGCAGCTTTAAGATATATTAAAGCTCATTTATTATTGAAATAATATATTTAAGCATATCATAGTTTTATGAGCAAATAAAAATTTATCATATAAGTATTATAATTAAACACTTAAATTATAATGCATTTTTTAATTTTACAATATTTATTACTATAATATCATTAAATTTAATTATTTTAAAACTTCACTTTTATTAATATATTTTTTAAAACCCCCATAGTTGTTCGAAGGTGGACAACAAGGTCATCTTCATCAGAGGTTGGGGAAGTTAAGTACCCATAATCGACTTTATGTCTTCCTCTGCTTTGGTTTGGCCTCGAGACATAAGATTCTTAGACCTTCGACACTGGCTTGGCTTCGTTTATTTTTAATTCTGGAATAAAAAAGAAATAATATTGTGAGCTTCATCAGAGGTGGGGAATTTAAGTACCCATGTCGTCCTCTGCTTTGGTGATGCAATGAGACACAATCCTGCCATGTCCTTGGACATCCAGCAAGTATTAAAGATTACGAGTATTCTAAAATTATATCAGTATTGAACATTTTTATCAGTACTGAATAATTATACCAGTATTGAACAAGGTCTACCAGTATCTGATAATTTTATCAGTAACAAACATTCTTGTCAGTATGAAACATTTTTTTAAAGAGCTGCGCGCCAACGAGAGTGCTACACGCTCTATAATCAAATTTATTTATTTATTTAATAAATTTAAAATCTAAAATTTTAATTATAAGCTCTAAATTTAGAAATAATTATGATATTACTTTTTTTATAATTAAATTAAATAATGCTCATTTATAATTAAATTAAATTTTTTTTTAATATAAACCAAACAGAAATTAAATTGAAAATATAATATTTTTACTGATATTGCTTTATAAAAATACAAAAATTATAGCCAATATGTTTATTTAAAATTATTGGCTTTGGTAAAACATAAAAATATAGTGAATCTCAATTTAAAAAAATATATATTAAAACATATTGCTAGTTGCTAAAAAAAAAATTATTTTTTAATTTATTCTAATTTACAAAATTTTTTTAATGGTAAGGAATTAAATAATTTTTAGAAATTACAAAATTTTTACCTAAATAAGCAAAAAAATTTATAAAATTAAACTTCTAAAAGATAAAGAATTTAGTCTAAAATTATATAAAATAGAAAATTAATATATTTTAAATTTACATAATATTATTTAAAAGTTAATAAAAATAATAATTTAGTATTTAATTTATCATTCTACGAAAATATACTAATTTTTATATCCAAATTTATAAAATAAATAAATAGTAAAAATTATTTTAATTATTTTTTATTTAAGCTTTATAATATAAATTTAAGTGACAAACAATATTCAAATTCATAAAAGTAATGTTATAATAGTTTTTATTTATAATCATATGTTAAATGTTTATTATAAAAAAATTAGAAAAAATTACTAAAAATATTAATTTATATAATTAAACCAAAATTTATATAGATAAAATAAATTAGATTTAACTAATATTACTGATACAAAATTTATACTTAGATAATTTTCTTAAAATTTTCTATCTAACAATATCTATAAAAATTGATTAAAAAATTAAATGAAAAATAATATATCTCTAATTTTTTATAAAAGATTATAAAACTATTTGATTTACTGATAAAATAAATTGAACAAGAAAATATCCAAAATTAACTTTATAAAAAAGGTAAAATCGTTTTAAAGCTTCAAATAAAATTTAATTTTTTAATTTAAGATTAAAAAGTTAAGAAAAATTTTTATTAATATGCTGAAAAAAATAAGCTTAAATCTATATAAAAATTTTGTATAATTGATAATAAAATCATAATTAATTAATTTTTATTAAAAAATTTAATTATAAATTTTAAAATAATTTAATGACATAAATTGATAAGATTTTAATCCAACCATGTTTGGTATAATAATTGTAATTTTTATTTAAAAAGAGTTAGTTTCCATTATGTCTATTTTATGATACTCAAATTATTCTAAAAATCCATCTAAAAAATTAGACTAAACACATTGTCAAAATACTGATATATGTGTTTCTAAGAAAATTATGTATTTATGATAATTGATTTTAATATTTATATATTATGTTTTTTATTTTTTTGCAATAAAATTCATCAAATTAACATCTTTTAAATCTGAATCTGACTATAATTATATCTAAGTTCGTCTTTTTTAACTTAAAAAAATTATTTCAGAAACTTAAAAATAAAAAAATAACATTAATTTTTTGTAAAATAGTTTGTTCATAAAAAACGATTTTCCCTTCAAAATAAAAAAACTAAATCAAAATTTGTATCAATTAAGAAAAAGTTGAGTAAATTAATAGAAAGATAAAAACATAAAAAAAAGGTAATTTGCTTCTTTAAAGATAAAGAGTATTTAAAAGGAAAAAAATTGTTAGGACAGTTTCGTGTTGGAGGAATAGTTCTATCTTATGCAACATTAAGAGAGAATTTTTGAATAAGTAAGATAGATAAAGGTGTAAAATGATAGATTTAATTTATCTATCTTATGTTTTATTTAAATAGCAACACACCAACGAGGTGTTACGCGCTCTATAATCAAATTTATTTATTTAAAAAAATTAAAAATATCAGAGAAATTGAGAATAACGAAGCATAATTTAGCAAAAAAATTTTTGGAGATAAACCTGAGTAGAAGAAAAAAACATATGTCACTGGAAGCTTAGTTATCATATCAAGGAAAATTATAATAAAGGAAACTAAGAAATCAATTCAATAATCGAACAGGAAAATAAATACGTATCAGAATAATAGGACAAAATAAAGAAAATTCTCATTGAGCAGGAGGAGATAATCTATATTCTTTTAGAGAGAACAAGAGGACTAATGACGTATATTAAAATTCCTTTTAGAAAATAAAAGGATTTTAAACAGTATCCAAACTGTTAAAAATCTTATGATCAAGAAAATCTTTTATCTAAATATATTCTTGTGGGTATATTTAGGGTTACAAGTGTATAAAGGCAGTGTATCAATTTGCTTAAGTTAGTTTTTGAAAATCACAAGGAAGCATATGAAATAGACGAAAATAACTTGTTCAAAATAAAGTCTCAACAGAAGAATATCTTTTTCGTTACAATAATTCATCTATTTTAATAAAAGCTTTTAAATTTTTTTAATATCATTGAGATAATTAAAATAATTCAGATACTCTTAAATTAATTATTATTTTTTTATTACGTTTTTTAAACAGCTTCTTTATAAAAATTATTTAGTTAATCTAGTATATAAATCCTTTAAATACTCGACTCTTATCTGCTACTCTCAATTAAGAATATTTATTTCAAGTTCTATAATAAAATACTATAAAATATATGCTTATTTTTAGTTAAAATCTGAAAAATAACTAAAGTCTTTCAATTTAAAATATTTTTAAACTTTTTTCATATATTATTCGCGAATATTCGCCAAAATTTAGAAGGACCGTTTGTAAATCTGTTATCTATTTAATAGAAAGTATAGGACTGCTAAGTTTATAAATAAAGATAGGATAACTATACAAATATAAAATCTTGCATTATTTTCAAGAATATACAGAAATTTCTTTAGCAAATTAGATATTAAAATCAAAATTATATCAAAATATTTTAAGAGATTAAGTAAAAACTATTTAAATGCTTTAAAAATTAATGAGTTTATCTTTTCTTTCTTGCTTATTTAAATTGTTATCAATCTAGTTTTAAAATGTATCATAATATTTAAATTTGAGTTTTCAATTTAAATATGCTTGATAATTTGGTCAAATTGAATGAAATGGCCATCTTTTTATGTTCTAATTATTTATTAATTTAATAAATTTAGTATCTCTAGAGATTAAATTATAGCGAAATAATAGTAAAAACCTTGTTTTATTTCTATAAAACTGGAAGGTTATTATCATTACTCTATGTTTATTAAGTCAGAAAATTAAATTATTGTAAATTCTTAACTTTGATTATTTATTAGTTTGGATTTTAGAGATTTAAAAGATTATTGATGAAATCTTAGTACAGCTAGTATGAATGTGTTTAGTAAGTCATTTGTAATTCAAGTTTTTCCAAAATTTAAAAAGAACTACAATATGCTTTTAACACTAAATCCTTTATGTTATATAATATGATACCTAAGAAATAACAAATTTCACCAACAATACCTAATAACATTTAGCAGGATGTAGCCAATGATCTCTAACTTCTTTAGATAGAGAATTAAGAATTAGCAAAAGCTGATAAATATCTTTATCAACGAACTAATTTAATTTTAAACTTTATGGAAATTCTAAAATCGGAAAATTCAACACTAGAATAGGAATTAGCTCAAACCCGCACTTGCAACAAATTTAAGGTATAATTTTACAGAAAGAACAAATAGTAAGAGAAATTTAAAATTCGGAAATATGTAGACCTGAGCAAATTTTAATAAAAAATGCCCAATGGAAATAGAATAAAAATATGTAACAAAACATATTCACTATCAAAAATACTGATATACTGTTATTGCAAGCTTTTAGGAAATAAAGTGAGAAATTACATCCAATTAAATAAAAATAAAAGAGAAAAATGAAAAATAGATATATTTAGAATATGCGACACAAGTGATGATTTACTTTATCGGAAAAAATATTCCAACTAAGCAAAGTAGTTTCCTTTATCTAAAAGACAGTAAATTATTTCAATAATAAATTATTTGAATTCGACTTATTGGAAAAAGTAAAGAAAAATAATCAAGAAATAATCAAGAAATATAATAGTGAAGATCCTAGCAAATTTGAAGTGGAGATTTATTTTTAAACAATAAATTAACAAACTAATATGTGACAAACCAAATAAAGGTGAAGCCATTTTAATTTATTATTATTATTACGATTGATTCATAACGTTAAACTAATAAAAATAAGAAGATGTAAATTTCTTATTTATATGTTCTCATTTTTGTAAAAAGTTTAAAATAATAACTTTTTTTAAAGAAGTAAATGTCTATCATATATTTTAGTAATTCATTAGTAATATCAAAATCTAATTTTTAAGTTAGCATCATTAAGATTATATCTAATTTTGCAATTTTCTTCAAAATTAAACTTTATTTAGTAAAATTTATTTTATAACATTAATTATAGTTAATTATTATAAATTTTAATCTAGTTTAATAAAAAAGAATTAAAATTATAAAAGATTAAATTAAATTAAATTAAATTTAAGTTATTCAGAGAAGGGATTGTTTTCTTAATAGTTTCCTACTCCCTATCCAACTGATAGGTACTTGAACTCTTGGTGGTCTGTTCCTCCAGTCACTTTCAAGTCTTCGCAGTGGATTACTCCGAATATTGCTTTTCTTCCTATAAATATTCCCACTGCTAGTTGGGTAGAATTAGGTTAGTTCGTTTCAAATTTTCTTTTGAATCTCTTTTCTTTATTTGCATTTCCTTCAGAAATGATTTATTCTTCCACAGAGAAAGCCTTTTTTCTTAAAGTATCTTTCTTTAGTTAATTCGATTTGTTTATTCTAGACCTCTTCCAACTCCATTGGAACGGAGTGTGCTGTCTAGATCTTGATATCATTCTTGATATTCTCCATTTTAAGGTTAATATTGTTTTCAATTTTCTCTAACTTGATGTGCATGTTCTCGTTCATATCATATAGCTATTCCAACTGCCTGTCGAATTCGTCAATTCGAATATTCATGGCAGCTTAGTTTTTTTTTCTAGGAGCATGCATCTCCTCGTCGTCCAGGTGTCATTGTTGTTCTTGGGCAAGCTCCATAACCTATTTCTCTAGGTCTTATTTATGGCTAATTAACGCTATAATTAATTTAGCCATTTCATCTTTAGCCATTCCGAGTATTTGTTCCTTGTTTATCTCACCGAGGTCCATATATGGTGAGAAGTTCCGAATTTGCGTCTGAAAGTCGCTTATCTTCTGCTTCTTTGGAAGATTTTCCGTTGAGGTAGTAGCATGGCTATGTTTCTGAGGCTGTCTGGGAGGAGTTGTTTAGAGTTATTTTTAGGTCTTCTGGGGAGAATGTTATTATTAGAGGGTCTAGGTCTAGGTTTGGGTTTTAGTCTTTAGAAC
Organism: Loxodes magnus; assembly: GCA_946699065.1. Lineage (NCBI taxonomy): Eukaryota > Ciliophora > Karyorelictea > Loxodida > Loxodidae > Loxodes > Loxodes magnus. Next base: position 34,276 of record CAMPDV010000517.1, on the reverse strand, counting down.
TTCCTGCTTCCTCTCCTCCTTTTAGACTTTGGAGGAGGTGGTGTAGAAGCCTTTCTTAAGACCTTCCATATTTTTTTTAAAATTATAAAAGATAAATATTTAAATGTAAATTTAAAATAAAAATACATATAAAATCTAAAATCTCTTATAAACAGTACAAAGAATTAGCAAAGCATAATAATAATAAATGTAAAAAATAATTTTATGATTATAATACTTTTGAACAAAATTAAGTTAAAAGTTATATTTATTTTATAAATGTAATATATTAGTATAATAAGTTTTAGAGTTTAATTTAGATCTAATCATTTTATTAGAAGTCTTGGGAACTACTTCTTTAATTTGATTAATTGATTTGTCATATTCTCAGAGATTTCTTTTCTTTTAAAAATACATTCTTCTAGTCCGAATAACTTTAATTTGCTTCAAAGCTCATAGTATTAGCCCTATTCATTCTTCAAGCTCAACTCTTTTTCGAATTCCAAAAATATTAATTTTAATTTTTCTAAACTTTTGCTATTTTAGAAAATATACTCAACACTTTATTTATTAATACTAAAACACTAACGAATCGTAAGTGACTTTAAGTTATAAAATCTTTAAATTATAATTTGAATTATTTCTAAATCTATTTGATCACAACTTTAAAACTTTATTTTTTCTATATTAGATTTATTGTTCTAAAAAAACTAAATTATTGATTATTTATCAACTTTACATTAATATAATTTTAGACTTTTTATTTTTAATAGCTTTTATTCTATATATTTTAATCATTTTTAATGCCTATTATCAGATCATTCTAGTTTTATATCTTCTATATTTTATAAATTTTAGAAAATTTTAATAAGTTGTCCTGAGTTTAAAAACATTATTTGAAGATATAGATTTTTTAGTTTTTCTCCTTTCAAACTCAAATAGTCTATCAAAAATTAACATTAGTACATTTTAGAACCTTAAAAGGAAATAGTTTGAAGTTAGCAGTCACTACTAAATTATAAATATTACCCAGTTATTACTGCATTATTATGATCTAAATAGAATTCTTTTAAGTATTATAGTTTATTTACATTTGTAAGATTTTCTTCTTTAATATCACAAGATTAAATTTTCAAAATCTACAAGTTAGAGCATAAAAATAAAACTTCATTAATATAATTATTTCATCATCATCCTTCAAAATAAATACTTCTTATTTGCTATCCATAACTGATTATTATTTACTGCTAAATATTTTCTTACCTTATCTCTCTATTTTTTCTTAATATTTCATTAAGATATTACATTGCTTCATCTATTTTTCTTTCTATCAATAAATATTACTGTTGTTAATTCTCAAAATCTTGAATTTTCTAAAGATTTAAAATTAAAGAGATAGAGTTATGCTTTTCAATTTTACTAAAATTTTATTTGATTATTTACTGAAATTGTATAGCAAATATTAAAATTTATTCTTCTTTTTCTTTAAATTCAATCTTATTTTCTTATTCATTATCCCTATTTTTTAAATTTCTTAAAAGATTTCTTGCATTTACTTATAAAGTATCATATCTAACGTTTAACCACTTCTTTTGTACTCTCTCATTCCTACAAATTTATTAGAAACTTAAATAAGAAAAAATTAGTTCTAAGATGTAAAGGGGTAAGGAATTAATATGCCTTCTATTACCTTACTAGTATCTCCAATCTTAAGTTAGTCAATTATCATAGCATTATTCTTTAAATTATAGCTCTTCGTTTAAGCTTTCTAATGAAATACCACATTAACCCATAATTTTTTATTTAATTTAAATAAATTTATCTTAACAACAAAGCTTAGCTTTTTATAATAATTTGCATATATTGTATTATAAATGGATAAAAATTATAAATATAGTATTGCAATTTTATTTACAAGACAATTAGATATTTAATATAAAAATAAAATATAATACATTTAATTTTCTCATACTTGGTCGATATAAAGCAAAGATATGATATTAAAACTGATCTGTTTAATTTTTAATATATCTATTTAAATATAAAAATAAGCTTATAATAATTAAAAATATTACTAATATTTTAAATTTCTAGTTTTATTTTTAGCTAATTTATTTAATAAAAGCCATTTTAGATATAATTTTTAAGTTTAATAATATTGCTTATTTACTTTTTTATCTAAAGAATATAAATAAAATAAATTAGAATTAGTTTTAAAACTTCTTAATGAAATTTTTTAATTTAAAAAAAGGATAAAAAGCTTTATTATTTACTATAAACTAAAATAAAAAAATAGATTTAATTAAAAATTACTATAGAAATATTTATTTAAATAAATTAGTTATTTATATTATTTAATAGTTATGTATAACCTATTTTAGTAAGTATAAGTCTTTAATAAAAAGTAGGTATTAAATATATAGAAACTAATTAAATATGGAATCAATTTTAATTATATTAACTCTAAAATTACCTACTTTTATTTTAAATTTTCATTTATATTTTAAAATTATTTAATATTAGTACGCTAATTAAATATTTAATAGTGCTGCACACTATTGAGGTGCTAAGCGCACTTTAATCAAAGTTTTTTTTTAATTTAAATATGCTAATAAAATAAACTTTTTATGCAAACTACAGAAAATTTAATACCAGTTTATTGAATTAGATTTTTAGCATTTGTTAGAAATATAAATGGTATTTACTTAATTTTAAAAAATAAGAGAAAGAATAAAATTAAAAAATTATATATAATTTAAAATTATGAGGTTCCAAAATTTTAGCTTGCTCAACTTGCTTTAATAGGTAGAACCTCCAAAGTTCCAAAGCCATCAATTGAGAGACAAAGTAAAGAATGGCTTAATCAGAGGCTAAGGAATCATGTACTCTTAATAGGATATGTTATCCACTGCTTTAGTTTATTCTCGAAAATGGAATGAAAGATTATCGGTTGTGGCAAATTTTTATTCTGGTCTTAAATGGGATGCGTGAGTACTACTTTAGTCAAGAGACACGACTCCATTTTAAGAATTAAGTTATTTACGAGTTATGAACATTTTAACTTGTAGCTAACCTGAAAAATAGTGAAGCCATTTTAATGTTTTATTATTTCTTATTATTATACTATGAATTTAAATTAATTTTAATATTATTCTTTTATTTAAAAAAAGCTCAAATTTGAGAATTAAGCTATCAAGTATTATAAATTATTATCTTAAATGATTAAGAAACTTATATTCACATAAAAATAAAATAAGATTTATGAAATTTAAGAATTTCGTAAAGCTTTAAGTTATATTATTCTTGCTAATGCTTAGTAAAATTAATTACAATTAAAACAAATATTTTCCATCTATAAGAATAAAAAAGTTAATTAGTAAGTATTTAAAAATAATATTTTTAGTATAAGAATGGAAAATAATTTATAATTAAAACAGAATACAATTAATGTTTTAAAGGAAATAAATGTAAAATAAAATTAATAAAATTATAATAAATAGAAATATCATATTAATTATCTAACTTTACGAATAAATAGAATGGTTGAAAGTTTCAAGAAAGGCTTCTATGCCACCTCTTCCTAAGCTAAAAAGGAAGGGAGGAAGCAGGAAACCACTTCTTGGATGTCGTCTTCTTCACAACTTTAACCTTTTTCTTAATATTAACAATCTTAACAATCTGGAATTTAACAAGAAGAACAGAAGAAGGCTCAGAAAAGCAAGCATACTGAAACACCGACTTCACTAGAGAAGCCTAGAAAGCAGGCAAAGTCTGCTACACCAGGAGGTGTGGGATTTAATTCTTCTGGCCAGATGAGCATGGAACAGCTCATCCAAGTTGTACTAAACCTCCAGGAAGAGGTTAAGAGACTAAAGAAGGACAACGACAGGCTAATGGAGAATCTGAACAAGCAAGAGGTAATCGAGTCAAGACTTATGTCCTAAGAAAGGGAATTAAGTGCATTTTGGAACATATCACAGAGTCAGAACTGCTAATCCTAAAATTAGCAATAGAAATAGACGGAGCTGGGCAACAAACTTGGAGAAATAGAAGAGAAGCTGCAACAGCAAATGAAACTTAATGAGCAAAGAGACGATCCAATGCTGATAGAGGTAATTGACAAGAAGAAGAAGGCTAAGCCAATCAAAATAGTTAAAAAGTGCTACTACTGTAATTCAGAGAAACACCTATGAAGAAGATGTGAATAATTCCTAAACTTTAAGAACCAGTATTGGAGAAAATAGAGAAAGCAGCAAGCGTAGCAAAAGAAAATGAGACAACTTTAACAAAGGAAAATTAGAGAGAGACTATTCACGAACTAGCTTGAAAATAATTATAGAAAGAAACCTTTGCTGAACTGAAGACATAGTTAGAGACAACAAGAACAAATGGATGGGAGAGGAGTAGAGATTTGTAAACCTTTTTTTAATCCCGGAGCAATCCGGGATCGGCATGAAGAGGTGAAAATTCTCGAAAATTGCCAAACTTAATTATTTTAATATTAATATTAATTATCTAACTATTTTTTTTAATCTAGATAGCTTTAAAATTTTTATTTATTTTAAATTTATTTAATTTTTATTTTTTCTATGACTAAAATATGAAAATTAAAGAATATAAATAATTAGAAAGAATAGTTAATTATAACTTAAAACGTTTGAAATTTATAGAAATTGGAAACTGTATTATATTATTTAAAGTTAATAATTAAAATTATACTAACTGCAATCTAAAATATTTAAAATATTCATTTAAATATGTAAATTTAATATAAAATAATTTAAAGTTAGTGTCAAAAATAAAGATCTAAATTCTAACTATTTAAAAGCAAATTAATTTGTTACTTAAAAAAGTTTAATTATAGAAAAGATTTAAGTTTTTAAACTCTGATTATCGTTAAGAATATATTATTAAAAATTATTATTTTTATAAGACTATTTTAAATATAGTTTTCTATTATATAAATAGAGATTAAATAATTAAGCTTTAGTTTAATTAATTAATGTTTATAAAAAATACTTAATAATAAATTAATTAGGATTATTTGTTTTATTTAGTTTTCATATTTAAAGAAAATTTTATTTAAGTTTTTTTTAATTAATTAAACAAATCTTCAAAAATTGAAATTAAAGAGGGTGAAAATGGGACCTGAGATGCACAAGTGACCTTCAGCAGGTTTAAAGGGACTTGCGATGAAGATGCAATCCCCCGTGCTGAGAAATAAGCCACAGAAAGGCTTAAATACCTTCCCTCAACAACTTGTGCACTCTGTGGTGCATTCATCCTTGGACTTCCCAACTAAGGGACTCAATTACACCTCCTACTAACTCAGACCGAGGTGCCGCCTTGGAGTGATCTCTCCACCTCTTAGGAGCTACCTAGGCAGATCGGCGGTTTCTGCCAGTTGAAGACGGACTGGATGGCGATATTCGCCTATAAAGCCGAGAAATGGGTCCAGGCGAGACGATAGGAAAGCCCAAAAAGACATAAACAAGAAGAAAAGATTAGTGATGATGTGCACTCAACACTCATCAGGTAGGCATATATTAAGATAACAATCCCTTCCTTAACACTTAATTTAATTTAATTTAATTTAAACAAATCTTCCAAACTGCAAAATTTGAATACAAAATTTTAATTAAAAAGCTTTGTTAAAACCTTAATAGTCAGCCATCTGACCTATTCTATCAGGTTGTCTGCATTAGTTTGTCATAAAATCCTATTAGTTTAGTTAGGCGGTATAGCACTTCATTAGTGCACCAATATTCTGAATAATTTTGATCTTGTATGTAGCGTTCCTAATTATTTCTCTAAGGATTAAGATTTTAATTAAAGAATTTTTTTCTTTTTAATTTTTCCACTTTATGTTGGATATATCCTAAATAGCTTTCTAAAAATATCTTATTAATTCTTTCTTATAATTTCGTTTAGTTAGTAACAGTATTTTCATTGGTGTTATTTATTGCACACGTAACATTTTATTCTTCTTTTAGACTATTATTCCTGTAGCCCTTATTACTAAATTAAAAAGTTTAAATTGGAGTTTAGTGAACTTGAAGGACTTTCAACCTCGTGTTCACAGGGCCAGTTTGATAACCTGGGTGGAACCAGCTCCCTTCAGAACTCTTTCTTCAGTCGCCTTGCATTGTGTACCACTTCGGTTTGTAGATTTGACCTCCTGACGGATAAAATTAGTTACAGAATTCTCGTCTAATCTTATCCTAATATTAATACTATTATTTTTCTTATTATTTTCTATTCCAGTACTATTATTTAATTAATTTCAATTTCTAACATTGTCTATATTTATGTCCAGTTTGCTTGCATACAAAGCATCTTGGTTTATTCCTAATTCATTTCTTGTCTGGACTCTTCGGTAAATTAGTAGCTCCTTCTATGTCCGTTGTATCTTGAATTGTCCTAACTTTGAATTCCTACTACTGTTGCTACTTGCTGTTCTCTTCAAGCACAGTTGTTCTCTGCTGCAGCGATCCCATTTCCCTGAAGAAAGTGTTTTGCTCTCGATCGTAGACTTCCCAGAAGCTTTCTTTCCATTCCTTGAGCTCAGTAACTTGATTTTTTAGAGCTCTATTCTCTAATCGTAGCCTCTTTACTTCCTCCTTCAGGTCAGAGAATGCGACTAAAATTTATGCCTGTTCTTCCTGGAACTGTGGCATCGCAAACTCTCGCACGGCCGCTGCTTCTTGCTTCTCCAGCACTTTTCTAGGTCCTTCCTCTTCAGTTGGTGTCATCGGGGTAGCCTTTTGGCGCTTTTGTCCCATCTTTTAGGCTGGTCTGGAAGTTCCTAGTCGAGTCTATTATTCTTTTAGGTTTTGAGAAGAAGATTATTTCTAGGAAGAAGATGTGTGAGTTAAAGACGAAGGTTCTTACTTTCTCTCCCCTTTTTAGGAGGTGGTATAAAAGCCTTTCTTGAACCCTTCTACCATTTTATTATTTCCTGTAGCCCTTATTTAATTTAAATTTACTAGTTTTTTTTAATTAATGTTTACTGTTTATTTTAATTTAAGGCTTCATTTTCTACTTCCATAGGATCTGATTGATTATGTTAAAGCGAAAATAATGTTACCTGAATTTATTATTAAATTTAAAAAATTCTTTGTTCCAGTTTGTTTCCTATTTCATATGATGATTAATATTGTTGCTCAAGCAAAGACGTTATTAATTTTTCTAATTTTTCTACTTTATCAGAGAGGTATTTTCGAACATAAAATCTTTTAATGACTTAGAAATATTTCTATTTAAGTTTGTGTCAGAAGTTTTTTTAATTCTGGATTTTCAAGTAGTTAATGTTCGTCATATCAATCATATTTCTCACTTTCACTCATTTTAATTATTTCACTTTTTAATTTTTTAATTTTCATGTTTAAGTGTTTTGTTCAAAATTCTGTTATTTCTTAGAAGCCATTTTATATATGTAATAATAACTGATTATTTTACACCTTAAAAATTTTATTCAAAAATTAAAAGATTTTAATTTCATTTAATTTTTTACAGTAAAACCTTAACATACTTAAAAAAAACTCTTAAAAAGTTTTTTTGTTTAAAAATAATCTAATTCATAAAGATTTATTTTTTAATTAAATTAAATTAAATTAAATTTAAGTTATTCAGAGAAGGGATTGTTTTCTTAATAGTTTCCTACTCCCTATCCAACTGATAGGTACTTGAACTCTTGGTGGTCTGTTCCTCCAGTCACTTTCAAGTCTTCGCAGTGGATTACTCCGAATATTGCTTTTCTTCCTATAAATATTCCCACTGCTAGTTGGGTAGAATTAGGTTAGTTCGTTTCAAATTTTCTTTTGAATCTCTTTTCTTTATTTGCATTTCCTTCAGAAATGATTTATTCTTCCACAGATAAAGCATTTTTTCTTAAAGTATATTTCTTTAGTTAATTCGATTTGCTTATTCTAGACCTCTTCCAACTCCATTGGAATGGAGTGTGCTGTCTAGATCTTGATATCATTCTTGATATTCTCCATTTTAAGGTTAATATTGTTTTCAATTTTCTCTAACTTGATGTGCATGTTCTCGTTCATATCATATAGCTATTCCAACTGCCTGTCGAATTCGTCAATTCGAATATTCATGGCAGCTTAGTTTTTTTCTAGGAGCATGCATCTCCTCGTCGTCCAGGTGTCATTGTTGTTCTTGGGCAAGCTCCTTAACCTATTTCTCTAGGTCTTATTTATGGCTAATTAACGCTATAATTAATTTAGCCATTTCCTCTTTAGCCATTCCGAGTATTTGTTCCTTGTTTATCTCACCGAGGTCCATATATGGTGAGAAGTTCCGAATTTGCGTCTGAAAGTCGCTTATCTTCTGCTTATTTGGAAGAATTTCCGTTGAGGTAGTAGCATGGCTATGTTTCTGAGGTTGTCTGGGAGGAGTTGTTTAGAGTTATTTTTAGGTCTTCTGGGGAGAATGTTATTATTAGAGGATCTAGGTTTGGGTTTTAGTCTTTAGAACTTCCTGCTTCCTCTCCTCCTTTTAGACTTTGGAGGAGGTGGTGTAGAAGCCTTTCTTAAGACTTTCCATATTTTTAATTATTTTATTTTTTAATTAATAAAAAAAACTATTACGTAAAATAAATTATAAAAGCTAATAAAAAAATAATAATAAAATAATCTTGATGCTCTAGGATTTTTTAAATCCTTTTTCCACTATACTACGTTGAATATAGATTAAATTAAAAATTTTAAATTCTTTTGGCTATTATTTTCTAATCTTGCTAAGCTTTTTTGATTTCTATCTTTTCTTTTCTTTCCGAGATTGTTTTTCTCTTTCCTATAAACTTCTCAGATAATCATATAGATTGCTTTTCCTGATTTTTCTCTGCTATTATATTTTAAATTTTATTAGTTTATAATTTTTTTTTCAGTGTTAAATTAGAAAGTTAAAAACTACTAATTAAAATGACAATAATTTTTTTCGAAAAATAACAAAAATGTTCTAAAAGGTAAGTCAAAAAAGCATAAATTATCAGAGCCATTATATTTGGATAAAAACAGATATTTGAAGGAAAAATTTGCAAACAGCAGCAAATAAAGACTCCGAATAAAGCATATAAAAAGATGTAGATTATAGAGCACGTAGCATATCACTGACGCGAAGCTCTTATAATAAACATAATAAAATAAAAGATTAAAAGTAAGAAAAATTTAATTTCTCCAAGTTAGAAAGAGATTCGATAACTTATATTAAAACTAGATTAAAGTTATTTTTTGTAATAATCAATAATTTAAATTAATTCTTATGAAAAATAGATTTAAGGTTAAAATTAATTCAGCTTAGTCTATGAAATCTAAGTTAATAATTAAATGCATATTGAATCTTAAAAGACCAACCAATAATAAAATAGTAACCATTAATTAAGAATCAATAAAATTAAAAAAATTATAAAAAATCAAGAATAATAATTTCAAAAGTCAAATAAATGAAAGTTCTATAATAAAACATAGCATATATTTTAATAATGCAATAATTTTACTTAAATAAATAATAAAATTTCGAGTTTGAAAAAAGTTTAAAAATATCCAAAGTCAAGAAAATCTGAAAGCATTAATCTCAAAACTCTAAGCTAAATGACAAGAGTATAATAATGATAAGAAAAGTAATTATAATAATAGGATAAATTAAGTTTAGCAATTATTGAGGATTTTCACCTCTTCATGCTGGACACCAGATTGCTCCGGCGTTAAAAATCAAGTTTTAAAGGTCTCTTTTCCTCTCTCCTCCCACTGCTCATGTCATTTCCAATTCTATCTTCATTTCTAATTAAATTTTCTCTTGTAAATCTATCCTTATTCATTTAAGTATAATCTTTCTCTTATTTGTCTCTACTAAATTTGTTTTTTCTTCCTCTACTGTGCTTGTATGGTTCTTTATTTATTCCAGTACTACGTCTTGAAATTTTGGAATTCCTTGCAGCGTCTTCATAAGTGTTCTATCGAATTGCAGTAGTAACATTTCTTCACTACTTTTTGGAGTTTAACCTTAGTCTTCCTATTAGTCTCTTCAATCATCATTGTATCTCCCCTTTGTTCATCTAATTTCTTTTCTAGTATTTCCAGTCTAATACTCATATCAGATTGTTTCTGAAGCTAATTTTAGGATTAGCTACTCTGGTCTTAAGATATGTTTCAGAAAGCGCTTAGTTCTATTTCTTAGGACATAAGTCTGGATTCTATTCCTTCCGCTAGGTTTAGTTTTTCCATCAGTTTCTCATTGTCCTTTCTCAGTTTCCTAACCTCTTCCTGGAGGTTTAGTACCACTTTGATGAGCTGTTCCATGCTCATCTGGCCAGAAGGATTGAACTTTGAGATCTCCTGGTGCAGAGAGACTTCATCTGCTTTCTGAGCTTCTCTTCTGAGGTTGGAGTTATCTCATGTGTTGTCTTCTGATCTTGTTTCTGTTCCTCTTCAGGTTGTTAGAATTAAGAAAAAGGTTAGGGTTAAGGGTAAGAAGACTATCCAATATTGGATTCAGGTTTCCTCTCCAACTTTTTGGAGGTGGTGTAGAAACCTCTTTTGAATCCTTCCATTTTTTATTTATTTCCTAGAAAAGTAATTATTAAATTAAAGTGTTAAAGAAGGATCGTCTACTTAAGAGCTTCCTACTTCCCTTGATCTCTAGGTGGTCTTCTTCTCCCTTCACTGTCAAGCTTTCAGAATGGTTGTCTCTTCATATAGCTTGCTATCTTCTTATAAATTTCTCCATTTCTGGTTGGGTAAAATTAGGTTAGGTCATTCCATATTTTCTATTAAATCTTCTTTCTCTTCCAGCATCGTCTCCATAGGTGGTCTGTTCTCCTGCAGATGTAACATTTTTCCTAAAATATTTCTCTTTAGTTTGTTCAATTGGTTTATTATTCTCTTATTCGAACTCCATTGGGATAGATTGCATAGCCTATTATTTTACACTTGTCTCTAATTTTTCCAATTTGATATGAATATTTTCATTCGATTCGTATAAAAAAATAATTATAGTAATAATTTCGTTAAGGAACTGATTTTCAAAAACGTAAAAATAGAAATTCACATGCAAGATTAAATTTGATGAACTACAAAAAGACAATTAAATAACTTTCGAAATTTAATATTATAACTAGCTCTAAAATTTTATCACTTTTTATTAAAGTGATTCTTCAAATTGTAATGATAACTTAGTTTTTTTCTTCTTTAACTCAAAATATTAGAAACTTCAATTTATATTCAATCAGATTTATAACTCTGTCTTTCAAATTAAATGATAAAATCTTTTTGCTGCTTAGTTATCTATTTTAAACATTTTTTAATTCTATTTTCCGAGGCGGGGAGTTCTATTACTTAATCTAATTTTATAACAAGCTTCAGTAGATAAAAAATAAATAAGAAAAAAATCACATATGAGTATAATGAACATTATAAATCTTATCTGCATAAAATATTAAAATTATTTTTGCTTATTTCTGCTTTTTTAAATTAATTAATTTAAAATAAGATTTTTATAAGAGAATCTTAAAATTGATTATTGAAATTAATTAATTGACAAGTAATCTAAATAATTATTTAAAAGCTAAAAATAAAATATCTTAATTTCTTTTGAGATAATATTAAGATTTGAAAATTTTAAGATATTTATGCTGAAATTTTAATATTTAGTTAATTAATTAAAGTCTTATTTACTAGCATGAGATTTTAAGAAATAGATTTAAAACTCTTTTTAAATAAAAATAATTTTTTATAACAAAGTCTAATTAAAAAATGCTTCACTGTCTTTTTACTTATTAGCACAACTCTCGAAATTAATAATTTATTATGCATGTATAAATTTGAACTTATTCATCTTCCTAATTTAAGCAGTTATAAATTTGAATTAGCTTTTGTATTTATTACATTTATTTCTAATTAGTTTTATTCTTTTATCATGTATTATAAGTTTATTCTTTTCGAATAAACTGATGCAAGCGTCAAAATTTAACAAATTTAAGCAACTTTTTTTTAAAATCTTCCTTCTTAATTCGAATTTGTTTATTTATTATAAAAGTTACACTTACTTAAATTATGTTTAAGATACTTGGTAAATTTTCTCTTTTAATGATTCTAAAATAAAAATCAGAAAAGGAATTATTAGAATGTCGGAACGCAGAAGCTTTCTATTTTTAATTATATGAAATTATCAGGAAACTAAATAAACTTATACTGTTTAAAATCTGTCTTTTTAAATAATATTTCTAAGAGATATAACGAACGATGATGTTTTTGTTTATTATAACTAAAATTAAACAAGTATATTAAATTTATTTTTAAGATATGATATCTAAGAGTCTACAAAACCTTTCTTGCTTGAATCAACTAAAGTTAAATAGAGATTTCATCGTATAACTTCGAGCTTTTTATTAATAAAAACATTTTTTAAATAAAAACATTTGAATAAAAGTAATTAAGGGTAATTTCTTAAATGTTTATTTTGTAAAATTAAACATTTTAAATTGTTAAAGCAGGATAAAATAATTTAATCATCAAAGCAAATTTAACAAATAAATTTATAGCTACAATTTGACAAAAATATTCGAAAAACAATCTTTTTAACATATCAAAATACGTATGAAATTATTTAAAGAGGTAGCTTTATTTAAATATATATTTGTTAATTTTATTAGGATATTTCTAAACTTTTAATAAATTTTGATAAACTTAATTTTTTGGATTTAGATTTCATCCTTAATTATTATTCATTAAAAATAAAGCCTCTCTTTATTTTTATTTGCCTAATACTTAGCCTTATTCAGCTGATAATAAATACTTGAATAAAAAACTTAAAAATTAGTTTCAATTCAGTGGTATTTAACTAAACGATAAAAAGTATCATATATATTTTAAGTCCATATATTTATATTTCTTATACTATTTACTTTTTATTAATTCATATATCTTTAAGGATTTAAGTTATATTAAATCTACACCTAAATATAAATATATTGATATTATTAACTTTTGCATTGCAACAATTGAAAGAGAAGTGCAAAAATAAAATAGTATAAAGCTTTTTTAGCTAAGCTTTGATAATTATTTCAATTGTTATAATTTTTTATAAAGGTAATAAAATATTAAAACTAAAGCTTCTAAAATGGTATCTAAATATCTAGGTGTATTTTTTATAAAATATTACTTACTATATAATAAAATAAAATTTGATTCCATTTCATCTAAGATTTTTATTTAGGTAAGAAACTAAAATAGCAAACCAAAAAATTTGATTACCATAAAAATAATAACGCAAATAGAAAAAATAAAAAAATAAGCCTGCTCAACATAGTTTTATATAAAGCCTAAATTAAGCATAATCATTATCATTATCTTATATTTATCCTAAATAAAATTTAATAAATAATAACTCTCAAAAACATTTTACTTTAAATTATTAAATTTCAGGTATATAAATTAGAGATGTGAAGCAATTGTAAATTTGTCACTTCTAAATTTAAATTTTAATATGACTTTAATGATTAGATGTGTAGTTATAAAGAAGCAGATATTATTAAAAAGAGATAATGAAAATAAATATAATGCAAATTATGATGCTAATTGTATTTTAAAATTTTACATATGTATCTAATAATTAACCTGCTTATTTAAATTCAAAAAGACCTTCGCTATATCATATATATTTATTATTTTATTATACTTAGTTAAAATCTTATGTATTCTTAGAAGGATGTTTAGATACTAACTAATTTTTATTTAGCAAAAGAATGAAGTAAATGTAAAAAGAAAAAAGTATTTTAAGTCAAAATTATATAACTTTTAATATTTAACTTTATATAATAAGCTTAAAAAAGTATAATACATCTATAAGTTAAAGTAAGCTAAAAAAGCTTTTATTTTAAAATTTTCTTTCACTTGTATTTTTTATGAAATAACTATTAAATGAAGCTTAAACTATTTCCAAATAAATAAAAGCATAATCTAAATTTCACTTTAGAATAGATAAAATATTTTTAATTAATTTTCTTATTAATTAGGCTAAAAAGCATAGATTCTAAACTTTAAGAGGAAATTATTCAATTAAAAACCAATTTTTAGTCCTACTATTTACAAATAATTATTAGTTATTAGGTAAACTAGCTCAAATGATAGTCATGATAATTTTAAAATAGATAAGTTAAAACATACCTAAAAATATGTGTATAATTATAATTAAATATCTACAGCTTAAAAAACTTAAGTTACAATAATTTAAAGATATAGAAGGTTATAAAGCATCTATATTTATTAAGAATATATAATAATATACAGGAGTTTTACAAGGCTTATTTAAAAAATAAATTTATGAAATTTACTAAATTAAATATTTTTACTTTGATGCATAAGCTTAGATTGTAGTTGCTTTATTCGAATGTATTTTATAAAAAAATTTATTTGATAAATTTAATTCCAGAATTTTCTTCGTTTAATTGATTTATTAAAGCTTAAATAAACTAAAAATTACTAAGGTAATATAATTCAATAATAATATCCTTAATTAAATTCATTTTATTTCTCGACCTAAGAGCAAAATAAAATTCGCAAGCATTAATGTAATTCAAATATAGCTAAGAAATATCTTTAATAGGATTATTTAAATCCCTTATATCCCAAACCTTTAAAATTGATGACTATTAACTTTTATTTATCTCAAATTATTAAATTTAAAAATAAAAATAATACATTTTCAGAAATTTTTGTTCTTGTTTTTAAGACTTACCTCAAAGAATCCATGCAATCATTTATTTTGCTTTTATTATTAAAATGACTTAGTATTTAAATTATTTCCTGTCTTTATTTGCTCAAATTCTATTTTATAGTCTTTCTTTTACAAATCAAAATAAAGTTATTTATTTTACGTATTGTTTGTCTAATAATATCATTATAATTATTAAAAAAAGTGTAAATATCTTATGTTTTAAAGCTATTAAAAAAGAGAATAATAACCATGATATATTCATTTATATTTAATAAAGACTGAAAAGGTTCTAATAAATTATTTAATTTTACAAGCTTAAACTATACCAGTGATAGGATCAATTTAGATTATATTAAAAGACTTTAAAATAAAAAGTTATTGAAAGCATCATAAATATCCAATTTATTAAAGCTTAATATAATAAACCCATATAATCTTTATTTGAACCATTTTAATTATAAATTCATTGTGCTTCATAAAAGAAATATCTGTAATAGTAAACCTATAAATATGTTTCATAATGCTTGCACAAAACATCTAGTGTCTTTATGTAATATTAAACTAGATAAAATATAGGTAAATAAAATTGATGTATATAAAGAGATAAATAACTCTAATAAGTATAATCAATGAAAAATATAAACCTAAAATCACTATTAAATTTCTAGATAGTAGATAACCCTAGCTTAAAATCCTATGCTTATAAGTTTTTAAATATGTCTTACATTAAAATAATTAAAAGCACAAAAGACTTAATATATGTGACATAGTGTATATGGATATCTATAATTAAATAGAATCAAGCATATGAATTTAAAATTTTGTTTCATTAGTTATATTTAAGCCCTGCTTTCTTTAAAAAATTATAAAATAAATATGGGAAGCATTTCGAACAAAATCTAAAATATGGGTCTTATTTGTACAACATGTTCTTAAGGAGAAGAAAGTGAAATTGATAGGATTGATGCTATTATGAGAAAGTAGGAATCAGAAAAAACTCAGGAGATCAATCAACCTTAAATTACTATCCAAGCATAACATTCTGATATGCTTTATAATGAAGATGAAAATTAGCTAAATAAATGGTAAAAAGAAAACGAAAGCAAATACAATTATGAATAAAAAACATGTGCGATTTCGTTTGAAAACTTATAATGATCACCTTTAAACAAAACTTAAGAAGGTTGGTCTGCGTCTGAAAAAATCGCACAACTTAACATAAATCCATCTATGTTTGTAAGACGAAATTTTTGTGATGTAAAGTAAAATTATAATATGATAAAAAAACTTGGATAAGGTTCTTATGGATACGTTTGACTAGCTGAAAATGTGTAAACTCATGATTAAAGAGCAATAAAATCAATCGATAAAACTAAAAATTGCTATTAATAATTCCTCGAGTAAAAAATTCTTGCAGGCCTAGTAAGTTAATAATATATAGGACCATCCTAATGTGTTAAGGTTGTATGAAATATTTGAAGATGATAAAAAAATCAATTTAGTAACAGAGTTTCTTACAGGCGGAGATTTATTTGATAGGATTATAAAAAAGAAATCCTTTTCAGAGCTGGAAGCAAGAGATATAATGAAATAAATTCTTTCAGCAGTAACTTACTGCCATTCCAAAGGAATAGTTCACCGAGACTTGAAACCAGAAAATATTATGTTTGAAAGTCCTCCTCCATGTAATAACCTTAAGATAATAGATTTCGGAACATCTACCATAAGACAAAAAAATAAAAGAATGCAAACTTTATAAGGAACTATAATATACATCGCTCCTGAAGTTTTAAGTGGAAATTACAATTAAAAATGTGACATATGAAGTTGTGGTGTGATACTATATTTCTTGCTGTGTGGAGAATTTCCTTTCGAGAAATAAGATGTATAAAATAGATTCAAAAAGAAAAATAATTTTTCAATGCACTAAGACGTTTGATTATAAATCTCTAACGAGTGTAAAGACTTACTTCAAAGTATGATAACCATGGACATAAATATGAGACTAACTGCAAAAGAATGCTTAAAACACAAATGGTTCAGAAATAAAAATTAAAAAAATATTGAACTTAGTTCTTTTGAAAATTTAAGATAATTTTAATTGAGCAAAAAGATGCAAATATTAGTTATGAAATATTTTGCATTTTATAAAGAGCCATAAGAAGAAATAGAGGTATTGAAGAAATAGTTTCTGCAAATAGATTAAAATGGAGATGGAAGACTTTCTAGAAAGGAATTTATAAACGCATACTAAAAATTAAATATTTCTATAGAAATAATTGAAGAGATATTTAACAAGATTGACACGGATAAATCAGGCTATATTGAATGAAACGAGTTTATAACAGCGAGCATGAATAAACGAAAAGTGCTTACAAGAGAAAATTTAGAAATATTATTTCAGCAACTAGATGTTGATAAAACTGGGAAAATAAATCGAGAAAATATAAGTAGCTTTTTCGATGGATAAGTAGATATAAACACAATAGAAGAGATTTTAGATGAAGTAGACAAGGACAAAGACGGTTTTATCGATATAAATGACTTATAGAATGTGATCCACTATAATATTGATGTATAATGAGAATAGCTTAGTAAAAAAGTTTTTAAGTTAATTATATTTTGTTCTTTATCAACTTAATTATCATTTTTATAAATTAAAATTTCTTATATTCTTTATAAAACTTTTCGATTTTTTCAAGTTTTTTATACCACTTATTATCTTAACTAATAACTTTAAAATGGTGTTAAAAAATGTTTATTATATTTTATATCTAAATCTAAATTTATTATTTTTAATGAAAAGTAAACAAGCTATGATAACATTTTTTGGGAAAAGCAAAAGTAAAGGTTTATTAATATTTTTTGTTTAAGCTATGGGATCAACACATTAATGCTTGCTCTTATTATACTAAAATGAAAAATTAAAATATCTTATTAATAAAAGCTTAATGAAATATTAAGCTAAATCAGTAGCTTAGAATTTATTAATATTAATTGTTGTGCAAAATAAATTATTAGATGTATATTAAATTATTATTCAGTTGCCTAAAATAATCCATTAACTTAAAAAATAAATCTATCGAAGGATATTTCTCAAATTTCAAATTCTTTTTTAACATATATAATGCTTCATATAATCACTGCTTTAAAAGATTCAATTATTTATTAAGTTATGTTTGTTCAAAATTTTATATTTAAAATTATTTCTTAAAAACACATTTATTTATTCGGTGAAATTTTACTCTGAATGATTTCTCGTATAACGAAAAATAATTCTATTTGAATAAGAAAATTGAGTAATGATTTCCTAAGTATTAAAAATTCTATTTGATTTTATTCATTTTAATTTTAATAAATCTTATTAAGAATTTAAATAATAAAAGAAGCTTTAATAAATATATGAATTTATTCACTTTTATAGATTTTTATGTTCTAAAAATAAAATATAATAAGCTTTTCTATTTGTGTTAAATATTTTCTATATTAATAATATTATATTAAAAAGAAAAATAATAAGCCTTTTATAGAATACGAACTTAGATATTATATTTTAGAGCCGATTTAAAAATTGATAAATAATCTTAAATAATTTAATGTTTTTGCTATAAGAAAATTATCTTATAAAAAATAATTGAAAAGTTATAAAAATATTCGTGAATATTATTCAAGAATTTCATTAAGGACTCTTTAAGGATTGCAAAGAACAATAATTTTTTAGCTTTTAAACATTTATAAAATCTGATATTTATCACTAAGCTTAATATTTTTAAAATAATTATTCTAAATATATTTAGGTTAAATTAATTTAAAATTTTTTGGTTTCTTAGAATATTTTTATCATAATATACAACTTTTCATATGTTTAGATTTTTAATTTTTTTGCTTTTCTCTTTTCTACATTTTCTATATGAATATTTTAAGTTAGAGACTTATAGTCTATTTTTAAATTCAGCGAAAAGTAATTAAAATGGCAAAAAAATTTAGGATAAAACTTTTTAAATTTGAAGATCGATTTTTATTATTCATATATATCTTTTAATATATTTTTGGTTTAAAAATTCGATTATAAAATTTTATATAATCTATATTCAACTTCTAGTGCTTTGCTATTTCAAAAATTTAACTATTTAAGTTATAAATTTAAAACTATTATTTTAATAATTTGATAATTATAACTACTTGAAGATATTAAAAGGCTTTCTAAATTTAAATCCTAATTTAATAATTGCAATGATTTGTAAATACAAATATTGCTTGCTACTTTTAAAGTTAAAAATAGCCTTTAAATTTTTAAACTTGCTATATCTGTTTGTAATCAAGTAGAAAAATTAAAAAAATATTAATTTTCTAAATTTAATTTTAGTAAAATATAATTGATTATTTTAGTAATTGGAAAATAGTTAGAGCTTTGCTTATGATTAATTACATTTTAAGTTTGATTCTATCTGATCTCTTTTATGAATTTTCTATTTATTTTTATATTCCTTTAAATCTTGCTGTTAATTTTTTTGGTTTTTATATCAAGTTTCATAAAATAAAAAAATTACATTTTCTGAATTTTTTAACTTCCAAAAAGTTATTTTTATAAAATTAATACTTAATCAAATTTATAAATCACTAGTATATTTCTAAAAAGTTTAAACAAAATTAAGAGAAATATAGATATATGCAAATGTAAAATAAAAGAATATACTTAAATAAATCTCATTATTTAAAATTTTGCTGTTCTGTTTTATAAATTTTAGTTAATAATTTTTCTAAGATATTTTTTTATTTTTTACAACTATTATGTTTGATTTTTGTTTAGAGATATGATTCTCCAAAAAGCAAATATTTATTCTATATAAATATTAGTATTCATAAAATTACCTTTAGTCTACTATATAAATACATAATTTTAGTTTAAATGTTTGCGAAAATAAATATAAATATGCACATAATAAACCTCTCATTTATACATAATAATAATCATTTTAAATATGATATAGCTAATATGATTTTTATCCTTAAAATACTTAATAGCCTAAGCAAATATTTATAAATTATAGTAATTTTTTGTTTGAATATAATTTAAAAAGATACCTTTATGAAGATGCTTTTTATTAATTTGAATATAAATTTAATTCAATTTAACTTTAAATTTAAGTAAATTAATATTTTAATGTGTTTTTTGGTTCCTCTTTATAGATAGTAAAGTTATTATAAAATATAAAGTTAGATTGATATGAAATTACTATTAAATCCAAAATAACTTAACTTAAAAATTAAAAAAAATGAATATACTTAAAAAAGAAGCAATCAAATCTATGATGATTAATTGAAATACCTTTGTTTATAGCTAAATATATATTACTAAAGTAAAAAATAATTACCAAAGATATTTAAATTTTATAAATATATTAATTATAATTTGTCTGATATTTTAACTGTGGGATAAGATGCTTAAAAAATTTTAATTAAATAGAAAAACTTTTAAATAGAGATTTAAGTTCTTGCTTATAAAAGTAGCATGTATATTTAAATTTAAATTAAGTCTAAATATTGATAATGATATTGCATTAATTAGTTTGCTTTTAATATTTTCGTATTTTGCATTTAAAATTTTGACTGAAAATTATTTAAGAGCAGATGTAGATTAAATTCTTCTTTAATAAATATTGATGATTTAATTTGAGAGTCAAAACCAAAAACAATTTTAATTAAATGTAAATAGATTTAGAAACACTGAAAAAGGTATTCAAATTTTAAATAAAAAAATCAATATATCTTATAGAGAAGTTCTTTTTAGGTGCTTTAATTTAAGTATATAAAATAGAAGACACAAAAAAGGCAAAATTTAAGATAGTTTAAAGTTATTTATCTTTGTAAAAGTAAAACTTATATAAAAATTTTCTTCTTTTAATAAAAAAAACTTGGAAAAATTTTAAGCATTTTTACATAGAAAAATAGAGAACTCTGGTATAAATCTCAATAAATCTAGCCCATTAAGCGAATATCTATCTTTTGTACAACTCCATAAAAGAATACTTAGCAATTTAATTTAAGTTTTAAAAACTTAATTTTTAAAGTTATATCAAGGCATTTATTTTTTCTCTATTTAAGCAAGAAAATTATTTTTAATATATGAGTTACATAGAGAAATTAGTTAAATATAGTCTGTTTAAGAATCCTTTAAACCAAAAATTTGAAATAGAAAATATGAACTAGAGAGTTAAATCGATTATAAAGGATTATGAATAACAAAAAATATTTTTGTTTGAAGAAGCAAATCAAACCAATACAAAGGATTATTTACTTTTTAGTTGAAGTAAGCATAAGAAAACGTCTTTAATTATAAAATAAAAGCAAGTTCCAAAATT
This sequence comes from Loxodes magnus, assembly GCA_946699065.1. Lineage (NCBI taxonomy): Eukaryota > Ciliophora > Karyorelictea > Loxodida > Loxodidae > Loxodes > Loxodes magnus. Next base: position 13,211 of record CAMPDV010000517.1, on the reverse strand, counting down.
TTGTGTCTTTCTAATTTATTATTTAAAGTTTATGTTGTATATTTTTAGCATACTTGTTCTTATAATCTTAAAAAGTTGCTTTACTTTAATTAAAAGTTAATTAAAGCAAAAATTTAATTTATAAAATTATTTTATTTGAAATTATGGAAAATCTTAAAGATCAAAATCAAAGCAAGGAGAATAATTTCTTCTTAATTAATTTAAAAAATAATTTTTTCTCATTAAATGTTTATTTGATTTAAAAATAAAAATTATAAAAAAATGCATGCAATATATCAAAAGGCTTTGATTATAGCTTTAAACATAAAATACATAAACTTTTTATCTAATCTTAATTTTATTCTTTTGTTTTTATATTTTTTAATGCTTTAAATAGATTTTAGAATGTAAGAATTTAAATCTTAAAATATCTAAATGTTCAATTCTAAATTTATTTAATAAACTTATTATAAAAAACTGATTACCTATTGAAATATAAATGAGGAAATTTCTAAAATTATTTAATTATTTTAAGCTTTCTACTTTAAATTTTTATAAATAAATTGGATTATAGAGTGTGTAGCACTCTCTTTGGTACGCAGCTCTTACAATTAATTTTATTTAATGTCGAAAAAAAATTTATGGGTCTCTCTATCCTTGTTTTCTCTTCCTGAATACGTCCCTGTAATTTTTACTTCAAAAGCATAGGATGCAATATGCGATTACGGGTAAATCTTTCCCCGACCTATGATGAAGAAGGTTTTCTCCTGGTATTCAGAGTTCTCCAGCTTGTCAAATCTTCCTTCTCTTGTTATCGGCTTCTCTTTCTCCGATTTATCCTCAGTCCGCGCTCATTTTTTAGTTGCCTTGCTGGGCTTCCAAGCAGTATCCGAAGGAAAGGGCTTTCCACCTTATTTAAAAAATGATACATAATAAAACATAAATTGTAAAATGACATTTAATAATTATTCTATTTTATATATTTTTCAATTTAATTTTTAATGTTTGTAAATTAAAAATTTAATAAAGCAAAGAAAATAATTTAACAATCTATATAAATATATCTTTTAGTTTAATTTTATTCGATTTTAATTATTAATATATTTAAGTCGAATGGAGCTGCGAGTGGGAGGAAAATATAGACTTGGTAAAAAAATAGGGACTGGATCTTTTGGTGAGATTTATTTAGGTACAAATGTTCAGTCAAATGAATAAGTTGCTATTAAGCTTGAATCTGTTAAAAGTAAACATCCTCAATTGTTATTTGAGTCAAAAATATATAGAATTTTATAAGGTGGAACAGGAATTTCAAATATTTTTTGATATGGAGTAGAAGGGGAATACAATGCTATGGTAATGGAACTACTTGGGCCAACATTAGAAGATTTGTTCAATTTAAAAAATCGAAAATTAACTCTGAAAACTGTAATTATGATAGCTGAACAGATTATTTAAAGATTGAAGTTCCTTCATACCAAACATTTCATTCATAGAGATTTTAAACCCGAAAATTTCTTAATAGGCTTAAAAAAAAATTCAAACTTAATATATTTGATTGATTTTGGTACTGTTAAGAAATACAGAGATCCTAAAACTTAAAAGCATATTCCATATTAAGAAAATAAAAATTTAACAGGAAATGCTCGCTACTGTAGCATCAATACTCATTTAGGAATCGAACAATCGAGACGAGATGATCTTGAAGCTTTAGGTCATATATTAATTTATTTTTTAAGAGGTTCTCTTCCTTGGTAAGGATTAAGAGCAATTACAAAGAAAGGAAAATATGAAAAAATAATGGAAAATAAAATGTCAACTCCAATAGAAATATTATGCTAAAATATGCCTCCAGAATTAAGTATTTATATGAATTATTGTAGAAGTCTACGATTTGAAGATAGGCCAGACTATGGACATTTATAAAATATATTAAGAGATTTATTTTATTAAGAAAATTATTAGTTTGACTCTGTTTTTGACTGGGATATTTTAAAAAATGTAAGATATTTTTCTATAAAATTAGATTAAAAAAAATAAGAAAGAAAAATAGAAAAATTAAGAAGAGATAAAAGAAGAAGAAAATAATCAGAGTCAAAAATCCATAAATTAAAATAAATGATTCGAAATTATTTAATTGTCTTTTATTTAAAGAATTAAATCAAAAATTTACAACTTATAAAAATAAAGAAGTTAATATTATTTAAATTTTTTTTAATTATCATAAAAAATATTAAAATGTGATCCCATGCTTCCTCTGAAATAAAAAAAAGTTTTTCGAAACACTTAAAATCTAAAATATAATTTATAGCAATAAAAATACTTTTAAAATTATTCAATAATAAGATAATTAAAATATCATAAACATTTAGTGAAATTAAAAGATTTTATTTAATTTAAAGTCAGCAGGGATTATTTTATAGTTGTTTTATTTATCTACAAAATAATTTTAAATTTAAAAATTAATAATTAAAAATTAAACAAATTAATTAATTATTTTATTTTACTTTTTAATTTCATTTTTTTATTTGATAATTAATTTTTTTATTTTTATTATATTAAACTTTTTTAAATTAAAAAAAGTGAGTCCTCATCTTTACCCATAGTTTTTTTCTTTTTATTATTCTCTTAAAGAATTATTTTAAAAATTTTAAGAATTCAAAATAATAACCCGCAACTACCTATAATTAATTTATTACTTTATAAGCAACAAATTTCCGAAATAAATATATTTCAATTATTTAAAAAAATAAATAAATTTAAGAAATTTTATTATTTTTTAAGATTTTTTATATAAAATAATAATAAAACATATAATAGATATATTATTCTCTATCTTTTACAAAACTTTAAGAAACAAATTTTAATTATATTTAATTAATTAATCAAAAATTTCTTTATATATTTTATATAAAGTTTAAAAACTCAGAACATTGTTTAAAAATTACCTGTTTTTAGAATGAGTACAAAAATTTAATATTTAGCATTTATAATTTTTTTAATATTATTATAATAAAAAATTTCGTTAAATTTTTAAGGAAAATTATGTTTTTTCAGCTAAATACATTATTAATATGAGATATCTAAATTTAACTGTTATTATATTCCGTCTTTATTCTTGATTTAGTTATAAAAATTTAAAATTAAATTTAATCTTTTTAATTTTTATATTTAATTTACTGTTTTTTTATAATTTTTTTTAATGCCTTTAATAAATTAAATCTAAAGGCATTTTAAATGGATTAATACTAGAAAATTGATTTTTTTATTATTTATTGCATTATAGATAAAAATTCTAAATTAATGACTGATTTCAAATAAAATTTAAATATATTTTAAATAATGTTTATAAGCTTTATTTTTAAAAATCTATAACAAATTAAAACCTTATTTCTTTTTATATTTTTTATATTTTTTAATTTAACTTAAAATGCTTAAATTTAAGTTAATTAAGTTAAATTTTATAATAGCTTAAATTAATTTTTTAGATAAAATGAATATAAATTTTTTTATCTTTTCTTGATATTTAAATAGATTAAAGATATATTTATTTATGATATTCTCACAATTCTTAGTTTATAAATTTTAATTTAGATTTATTTTTTTGACTGATATATTCTATATTTTATATTAAAAAAGTAGAAAACATAATTAGTCTTTAGATTAATGAAAATGTAATCAATAGTATTTTATTATTTTATAATTAAATTAGATTTAAGAAATTTTTTTATTTTATTTAAAATTTTTATCTTTTTAAAATAAAAATTTTGTAACATAATTTATTAGCAAAATTTATTAACGTAATTTCACTTTTATTTATTTTGCCACTAATCAAAAACTTTAAAGTTTAAAATCATCTTAATTTTTATTCCATTTCTAGTCTTCTTCTAAATCTTTTCTTAGAATAAATATCTTGCAGTACTCCATTCACCCTTTTAAATGCAAATTATCTTGCTTCAATTGAGTTCGATTCCAAACATATTCAAATTCCTTCCTTTTTGAGTAAATGAGATTTTCTTAAAGAGTTCATTTCCTATGTAAATCTTTTTCTGTATAATAAACCTTCTGGAGTGCAGTATAGATTACTTATGGATTTTCATAACTTAAAACTTTCAAGTTTTTATTTTTATCAGAATTTTCAGAAATATTTAAAATGTGATCATATTTCCTGAAATATCAACATTACTTTCTATTCTTTACTATCGGAATTATTTCTGGCTGAGAATTCGGTTCTGCATCTATGGGTCATTTGCTATTGTATTTTTTAGAATAAGCCTTCAGTAAATTCCGCTTATCGATTAAATTTGAATTCTATTTGCTCAATTTTCAGATTGATTAGTTGGAAATTTTCATTTTTTAGTTTTTATGTGCTAGACACTAAATATGCAATTTTTTCTTCAAGCTCTTATACGTTTCTTAAAAGTTTTAAATTCTCCTATTACATAACTTTGAATTCTAAGAGTACATTTTGCTAATCGTAATTTGATTGGGATGAATTCTGCTTAAAAGAGACTTTTCGCAAGAAATTTTCCATTTTTTATATAATATTAAAATTTTATTTTATTTTAAGATTTTTATTAAAAAATTGTAGGATATAAGTTTTTATAGCATAATTATTAATTTTTTATTTTTTTAATTTTAATCTTCTGTATCAATTTATTTTTAAAGATAATTTAAAAACTAATTTTTTTATCTATTTTCATTAATTTATTATAAAATAAACTGTTTATTTTATAATAAATTTTAAGTTAAGGTATGTTTATATTTTGCAAGTTTTATTATATGTTTTTATTATTATTATTAAAATTCTTGTAGCATCCGCCAGATTATCACTTATTAAATGTTTTAAAGTTTAGATTACTAGATTTTTACAACTCTAGCACTCGTATATCTAGCTCCTCATCTACCATAATAAATTGTTTCAGATATAATCCCAAGTTATTCTGATTTAAGTTTTTTTTCAATCTGAAGATTTCTCCATTCTTTCTACACCAAATTTAGTTTTTGTTCTTTCTTATTTGGTATTTTACTTACCTATTCCATTATTATTCATTCAATTTTTTTAATTCGATATAATTTTCTACAGGAATAGTTAACTCTTGTGATAGTAACATGGATTCTTTACAATAGATCTTTTTTCTGTTTTCTTTGTTATTAATGTAGTCTTTTCTTTCTCCATCTTATTGGAGATTGCATTCTAGTATGATGGGATCAGGTAATTTGGAGGCTTTTCAATTTTTAGCATATGCTTTCAATCTACTAGTTTTAATCTTAAATTCCCTGCATCTAGGAATTCGTCTGGCTGAACTGTTCTTGCTAATATTTCCGTAGAGCATCTTTTTCCTCTCTTAAGTTGTCATCTGAAATCTAAAGATCTTGTAACATTTGCTAATTCTACTCAATTAGCTTCAATTTTCCTTTCTGAGCTTCTTGACCTTTTCCAAGAGATTTAGCATTTCTTAATGAGTTATTTCATGCTCATCTAGCCAGAGGGATCAAATTCTGAGACCTTCTGATGTTAGGCGGACTTACCTACTTCCTCGATTTCTCCTCCGATGTTGGTGTTAGTGCGTGAGTCACTTTCGGAAGCTTCTTTTATTCCTCTTAGTGTTGCTAAATTATTGAATCCTGTTTATTTGAAGCAAGATTGAAACTTTACTGAAGTCTGTAATTTTTAAGCTAATTTTTTCTGAGTGATTTTTAAAGTTTTTAAGATTTTGCATAAAATAAATTTTAAATTTAAAAGAAATAATTATTTTATATTTCTTTGAAAAATTTGATATTAAATAGTTAAAAATATTGAAGCTTTAATTCAAAATAACTTTGATGATTAAATATCACTTATGATTCTTATTAAAGATAGAACCTTTCACACATTCATAAAATATGAAAGTTCTCATATGTGCTAAATATAATTAGAATTAAGAAATAAATATCTTTTAAATTCACTTAAAATAGACAAATTTAAAATTTTATTCTAAATTTTCCCTAAAGAATTTTTATTATATTCATAAAATGATTAAAACTTAAGATAAATTTATAAGTATATAATATATAAATAAAAATAATTAAAATATGAAATATTTGTATTATATAGATAGATTTTATTTTTATGATTACTTAAACAAAAAATTGTCTTTCAATTCATATAAAGTTTACACATTTACTATCATAGCTAATTGTAACAAAAAAATGTAAATAAATATTTATAATCTGTATGAAATTGATTAAATAATTTCTGTTATAAATTGAAAGATTTTAAAATATTTATTTATTTATTTTATCACTTCTTTTTCTATAATCTTCTTTAATCTTTATAAATGTTTAATAAAAGTAATTTTTCATTTAAAAACATCAAAAAGATATACTATTATCATTAATAAAGTTGATGCTCTAAATCTTTTGATAGTTTTTTTTATTTTTTTTATTTAAGTTCAAATATTTAAATTTTTAGCATAAAATGTTGATATTGAAAATATTAAGATTCTAAAATTTATAGTTATTTCATAAAAATAATTAGAAAATATTAATATATTAAAGATTTAAAGTCTTTATTATAAATAATTTAATTTATAATTTTAAGATTTAAAATAAGTTAGAAGCAAATGCTAAATATCTTTCTTATTAAAAATAATTTTTTTGTTTAAAAATGTTGCTGAAATAACTCTAGCATGAAATTGAAAATCATGCTAAGAATTAAAAATAAATACATCCTACTTTGACTCTAAAGAAAATTAAAAAGCAAAGATAAGAAAAATAGATAGAGATTTATAATTAATGACTTAATAAAGTAAATAGAAACTACTAGATGATTCTAAAAAGAGAGATTAAGAAGAAAGTTTTAAAATTAGAAATAACTTTTTAGTATTTGGTAAAACAAGATAAATCATAATAAACCAGCTTAGCAATCCAATGAAAATAAACCAAAGGTACTAAAAATCGATAAAAGAAATAAAAATTAGAAGAAATATCATTTTTAATTCGAAAAGGTAGATTATGAGATATTGCTACAAATTTAATTAAAAGGAGACTATTTACATATGGAGAAGCAGAAAAGTATACGGTAAAAGATATCAAAAATATAGCTGCTTTAAGAAAAAGAATCTAAAAATAAAATACTGGGTTCATTTTAAGCTAGTTCTATTTCAATATAACAAATACTCTTAATCAAACATATTAATAGAATTTTTATTGAAGTAAACTTAAAATTAAATTGGAACTTTGTTTTACCTCTATGAAAAAGATAACTTTTGTGCCTGTTTATCTACAATAATTAAAAAATATAAAATTTGAAAAAAAATGTTTATTTGCTTTAATAAAATTTAAATATTTTAGCCTTAATAAATTTAAAATAATTAAATGAATTACTAGAAAATGATTAAAATTGAAAAAAAATAAAGAGTAAATTTAAATTAAAAATAATATAAAGTTATCTATTTTTAAAACTTATTTTAGCTTATATAAATTATTTTAAGCTTTCATTAAATATTTCAATCAAATAATCGAAATTATAATTTTGACTAATATTTAACTTTTATTTAGAGTGTAACACTAAATCTCCAAATTAATATTATTTTTTATTTGTAAAATGTATTATAACATTAAATAAAAAATAAAAGAAAGACAAATGATATAAAGAAAGATCTAGCAATAAATGATATAATATTCGAATATTTAATTGGATTTCTTTTTTAATAAACAATAGTTAATTTCTTCTTATATTAATCTTAGAATATGTATTTTTTTTATTATTATTTTTCAGACTAAAAATTAAAAATTCTATTTACTATTTTCTTTTTTAATAAACTTTAAATTAATTAATTAATTAAAATGATTATAGAGCGCATACCACCTCATTGGCGCGCAGCTCTTTCAATATTAATATTTAATATTAAGGAAAATGTTCTCATGTTTCTTGTTAAAATTCTAGAGGCCCGATGAGTCATATCAGCTTCTCCAAATAGAGAATCTTCTTATCAAAATTATTCTTAAATCTTGAGTCAAATACTTCAGTTTTCTTGAATAAGGTCGAAATAAGAATTAGTTATCAAGTCGGTAATTAGAAGGCTTGTCAGTCAAACTTTCATACTTCTAGAGAGAACCCTCGGGGTAAGTTAGGTATGTCTCAACTGAGCTTATCCACCCTTCTCCGTGGTGGCATCTAGTGCGAGATTACTCGCAATGCAGTATGCACTGCACCAGATTACCTACTAATTTGTCTGACGCTGCCGACATCCATTTTATATTATAATAATATTAATGATTTTTAATATTAAGAATTTTTACTTAAATAGAATTAAACTTCAATTAATTTAAAAACACAATAAAGTAACTATTCTTTGACTATTAATTGTTAATTAAAATAAAATTATAACTTACTTTAAAGTATTATTAATAATAACAACTAAATAGCTAGTTCATTTGTTATATTTTTGTAGAATTAATTCTGAATATCAATGAAATTTTATTTGAGTTATTTCAAGGTATTTTACAAAAGTAACTAGTCTCTTAGAAATATAAAAATCATAATAGAGATTTGAATTTTTTAATGTGCTAGCAGAAGAAAATTAAGAGTTAAATGTTAGAATAAATGTAAAATAATAAAAGTAATATTTAAGTAATTAGCTCTATTTATATACATTTCTTATCTAAAATATTCTTTTATAATTATATTATTTATCTATATTTATTTCATCTGTTTGTTTACTAAAATAAATATAAATATATGAAAAAAGGAAATTAAAAAAAATATTCGACTGTCTATAAGTTAGGTAAGGAATGCAAAAAGAACAAAGAACTAGAGAAGAAGCAGAAATCAATAGCTCATTCATCAAGTTCATCTTCATAAGGCAAAGTAATGGCTTGACAAGTTAATGTAAGTACTTCACTTTTAGCCGAAATGGAAAATATTAAAAATTTAATTTCTAAATATGAAGAACAAATAAACAATCAAGGAGAAAGAATCAAAGAGCTTATGAATAGCATTGAGGACCAAAAATATGATTTCCTTATTCTTAGGCAATAACTTACATAAAACAATGTTGTGATAGAGCAATAACTCTATATTCAGTTTTAGAAAAATTTAAAGCAAGGAGTAAATATGAGTATCGAATTCCTCAATTCTTAAACTAAAGATCAAGAAATAATTATTGAATAAAATAATTATAAAAATCTAACTCTAAGAATAGAAAAAAATTTAAAAATTAGTTTTTCCTTTGTGGATAAAGAAAAAATAGATAACATTTTTGATGCGGTAACTCGAAATATCTCTTATTAAAAATGCTAAAAATAATAAAATTTGTAAAAAAAAAACCAAAATATGAAGAATGTTGAACAAATTTTAAATAACCGATTTTTGAAGTTGAAAATAGAAGTTTTTTAATAGAAACATGAAAAATTTTTGAGGTAGTCACCTAATTAAAAAAATGGTCGTGATATACATCCACGCTAAAATAGGCAGAGGGTATCAGTTTGAATCCTGGAGAAATTCAAAATTTTTAACATTTAGTTAATATTATTATTGATATTATTATTAAAGATATATATAACTAAAGTTTCTCTTTAATTTTCTCTTTTGATTCTTCATGAAATGAAAAAGTTTAACAATTGCATTAAATAAAGAATTCTAATATCTATTTTCTAAATAAATTAAAATTAGTACAAATATAAATTTCAACTTACTAAATATTTAGATAGAACTTAAATTTACTAAAGATGAAATAATTTATAAAATTAGTAAACGTTTAACAATATATAAAGATACGTATTTTTCATTAAAACTCAACATTAATTAAGATTAAAAACATTTAACCTATTTATTTTTAATTTTTTTATAATGATTGTAGTATTTTTGCATTCAAATCTAAAATATAAAGTTGTAAGGTTATTTACTTAAATTGATCATAGTCTTTCTAAGGTAATCATTTTATTTCTTTAGTTATTAATTTAATTATTACAATAGTTTGTTTAAAAAAATATAAATAAGTAAGGATTCAAACCAGGATTCTTCACGGCTCCTAAAAAGAAGGAGTTAACGACATCTTAAAAAGGCTAGGATTAGGAAAAGGGTTTCAAAAAAGTCACTCATCAGGATGAGTCTCCCGCCTCTGAAGAAAAACCTAGATATAGGCTAAAAATATTATGCCCTCGGAAATCTCGAATCTCGCCACATAGTAGTAATAAGTTATGATTAGCAGTTTAAAGGTATGCTGCACCTCCAAGAAGAGGTAAAAAATTTGGATAAATATATAAAAATTTAATGGAAAAACTTGAACTTGCAGAGGAAATATAATCTAGATTCATGACCTAAGAAAAAGACCTTAATGCATTTTGAAATATTTTACAAAATTAATTTCAAAACTAGCAATAGAAGTACAAAAAACTGATCAAAAATTTAGAAAAAATAGAAAAAAACTAGTACAATTGCAGCGTTAAATGGAACTGAAGAATTAGCTGATGATAACTGAAGGTGAAAATAACTCAATATTTCAGCCTAATCGACAAATAAAAAGATGCTATTATTGTTAACTCTCAAAAGCATTTGTGAAAAGTATGCTAGAAATTTCTCAATTTCAAGTAAGAATATTGAAACTAGAAGAAGTAGTTGGAGAACAGAAAGAAGATATAATATCAACTAAAACTATTAAGAGAAAGATTATATAGTAACAAATTTGGAAAATTAATAAGAAAAAAGATATCTTTCATCTAGGTGAAATAAGAATTCAAGGGAAACATACAAGGCAAAGAGAAATTTTGTAAAGATTTTCAGACTTTAATATTTAGCATCTAGATCAATCTAAAGTTCGGTGGAAAAGAGGTTGAAATATCTCAAAAAACGCCAAAAATTTAATTTTAATAGTTAGCTTAATAAGCAAAATATTAGATAATTATAAAAGGTAATTTATCATATATCTTAATTTATCTTATACTTTAACTTATATAAATAAAATAGTAATAGAAAGCTTTGTTTTTCTCTCTTTACTTATATAAATTTTGACTTTCCTTTTTAATAATAAGCTATTTAAAGGTTGCTTTAAACCATTAGAAATTTATTAGTTTAAATAAAGTTTAAAGTTCAATCATTATAATAAAAAAATGGGTAGTCATTCAACTAAGTAAAAGAGGAGATAGGATTAAGAAAAATATTAAGTTAGATAGTAGGATTTTGAATCAATGCTAAGTAGTCAGTAAGATAATAAATAAAACATGCATTAAGAACATTATAATCCCAAAAATGATGATGCTAAGATTCCTAAAAATTATAATTCCTAGCTATCTACTTAGGTGGAATGCTTTGAATAAAATAAATAAGTTAAATTAAAGGAAGAAATCCCATAAGACTAATTTTAAATAAAGTTAGCTGAAACTCTTAAAGTATATAGAGTTGAAAGTCCTTGTTATTAAACTTTCAAGCAATAAGAAGTTGAGTGGGTTGCTAATTAGAAATACCGTGATTTATACAATAGATATATTATTAAAAAAACTATCATAAGACATGGCTTTGGAAATTACAACTGAGCAAATGGAGATAAATTCGAAAGGGAATGATATTAAGATTAAAGAGATGGATAAGGAATATATTGGTATAATGCTGAATCTTGAAAAGGAGATATTTATATTGGACATTATCGTAGAGGATAAAGAGAAGGTAAAGGAACTTATTTTTTTAAAGAAGAAAATATATATGAAGGGGAATGATTAGACGGCGAAAGGAATTGATAAGGCATTTAAACATGAAAGAATGGCGATAAATTTGAAGGTCAATGAGTATTAGATAAAAGACAAGGAAAAGGAATTTTTATATGAGGAAATGGCAAGTGAAAAGATGACAAATACATCGGGGAATACTTAAATAATTAAAGGCAAAGTAAAGGTATCTATTATTATAATAACGGAAGTGCCTATGAAGGAGACTGAGTAAATGGATAATAAAGCGGATACGGGATCTATAAATGAAAAAACAAAGATTAATATGAAGGATAGTATGTAGATAGTAAAAGACAGGGAAAGGAACTTTTGTTTGGGAAAGAGATCCATGAAGTGGAGATAAATATGTTGGTGACTTTTTTAATGATAAAAGACATGGAAAAGGAACTTATACTTACACAAAAGCCGATGTATACGAAGGTGACTGGAGAGATGGAAAATATGATGGATTTAGAGTGATAAAGTATAAAAATGGAGATAAATACGAAGGAGATTTTAAAGGTGATAAATAAAGCGGATATGGGGTATATACATGGATTAATGGGGATAAATATGAAGGATAATATGTTGAAAGAAAAATACATGGAAAAAGTACTTTCATATGAGGATCAGAATAGCATAAAGGAAATTAATATGTAGGAGATTTTTTCTACAATAGAAAACATAGCTAAGGTACTTATACTTATAGTAATGGAGATGATTATGTAGGACAATGAAAAGATAATAAATAGCATGGTTAAGGAGTGCTAAAAAACAGTAATGGTGAAGAAAAGAGAGGAAAATTTGAAAATGATAAGAAATATGATTGTTATGACGAACATTAACGACTTGGAAATCCAGAATTAAAAAAACTTCTGACACAAACTCAAATAGAAATATTTCTAAGTCATTAAAAGATTTTATGTTCGAAAATACCTCTCTGATAAAGTAGGAAAATTAGAAAAATTAATAACGTCCTTGCTTGAGCAACAATATTAATCATCATGTGAAATAGGAAACAAACTGGAACAAAGAATTTTTTAAATTTAATAATAAATTCAGGTAACGCCATTTTCGCTTTAACATAATCAATCAGATCCTATGGAAATAGAAAATGAAGCCTCAAATTAAAATAAACAGCAAAAATTAATTTAAAAGAACTAATAAATTTAAATTAAATAAATGTTACAAGAATAATAGTTTAAAAAAGAATAAAATGTTACGTGTGCAATAAATAACACCAATTAAAATACTGTTACTAACTAAGCGAAATTATAAGAAAGAATAAATAAGATATTTTAAAAAAACTATTTAGGATATAACCAACATAAAGCGGAATAATTTATAGTAAAAAATTCTTTAATTCAAATCTTAATCCTTAGAGAAATAATTAGGAACGCTACATGCAAGATTAAAACTATTCAGAATATTAAAGGATGATGAACTAATGAAGTGCTATACTGCCTATCTAAGCCTAGTAGGAATTCATGACAAATTAATGGAGACAAGTTGATAGAATAGATCAGATGGCTGACTACTAAGGCTTTAAC